>WBNH01008581.1:128094-557713 GCA_013401255.1 Urocolius indicus
AGGGGCCGCGGCGGGGGGCCGTGAGCGCGAGCGCGAGCGCGGCGCGTCCCCGGGAGGGCTGGCCCGGCCCGGCACGGCACGGCACGGCCCGGCGGCACCGCACGCTCCCCTTCCCGCTAACGGGCACTGGCAGGCACGGCAGCCTGGGCATCGGGCTGCCTCCCGCACCCAGCACGAGGGACCGCGGAAACCCTCCGGAGCTGCACGGCTGCGATTTTACAGTTCAGCGGTTCAGAAGAGGCGGGGGGGCGGGGGCTGTGTGCGGCTGTGAAATATTCGGGAGACGCGTCCTGGTGCGATACTGCAAGACAACAACCACCAGAAGAAATAACGCCTGTACACTAAAACAGTTCACACGCGCAAGTAATAGAGGGAGAGGGGAAAGGAAGACACCGGAGACTTTTGAGACTTGGGCTCCAGTTGAACGCACGTTTCTTTGGCAGAAGTCCCGGCTCCAGCAGCGTCTGCCTCTCCCTTAACCGTGCTGATTGCCCCGGCACTGCCACCGAGCCAGCCTCTCTGCCTTGGCTGCTTTTCAGGCAGACTGGCTGCCCATCCCAGTCCCTGCCCACATTCACGGTTGGAGCACCACAAGTGGAGGCCAGCACCAAGGACTGCGAGGCTGCCTCACCGCTTTTGCAGCAGAGCCCCACTGGCGTCACCGCCACACCAGGAAGCCCCATGAGCACCATGTCCCTCAACGCCTGGGATGCGCCTCCTACACCTGCCTCAGCATTGTAGTTGGGCCCTCCTCCTCTTCCTAGTAACTTCTCTGGATTATGGTACAATTCACAAAGCACTGGGTAAGACTGGTAGTGCATGTCTACACATGAAAGAAAAGAAAATTCACCCTCAGCTGGGCTGCAGCACGGGTAAGGCTCCACGTGTCCAACTTGCAGCAGACTGGCTGGCTCAGCACAACCCCGCAGCAGCACCTCTACCCCCTCATAGCACGTTCACAACACTCCAAGAACCCACTAGACCTGCTCTGGGGTGGATTACCATGGAGGTTAGAGACACTGCTGCCCACACCTTGCATATCAGCAAATCCTATGGACCAGTTCTCAAGAAAAAAAGGTCCATTGACTCAAAGAGGAAAAGTGAGAGGGGAAGCACCTGCTTCCTAGCTAGCACTAGAAAGAGTCAGAGAGTTCAAAATGTTGGAGAAACACATCTGGAAACGCACCTACTTGCACGCAACAGGGCCCTCTCGTTTGGTTACAGGTTATGCCCACTGTCTGGATTTACTAAACTGTTGTTGATGTTTAGTTCAATACGCCAGGGTCTAAGGCCCCAATCCAAACAGTACAGTCAAGCTGAGGTACAGTAGTTGTGGACTGTAAATAAATATCCTGAGAGAATTCCTAGAAGAACAGAATCAGTTAAAATTGTATGTCGGTGGAATGGTTTTGTGCAAGTGGAGGATTGACTACAGCACCATTACCAGCAGAGGGAAATAATTCAGTACAGATAGAAGATGCGGAGCACCTTCAAAACTAGAATCTTATCACCCCCAGACTACTTGGAAGACAATTAATTCAACAGACTAGCCTTTTAAACAGGGATGTTGTATGGGCACGACTTACTGTGTGTACAGAGTCACCACTGAGGGTGATTATCTTCCTGTTGCAAATTCTCCGTTGTCAAGGACTGAAGTGTAAAACAAAGTTTCTGAGCCAAAGATTGGCCCACATACATCACTCTCAAACCTCGTGTTCAAAATGAGAAGCTGGTTTCAGATAAGCATACTTTTAAGACTACATGGATATGTAGAGTCTTTTCAGTTTTTGAAGTGCATTAACCTAAAACATAATTGCTTTGGCAAGACTGAGGATTCAGCACACAGAAAGACAGATAATACATTGTGCACTTTACTCTAGCCCACTACTTCCCTGCCCACCAAAATTCATTTATTATATGAGTGCAAGCACAGTGACTGCAAAATGGTTACAGGCTGCTGTATCAATAAGTAACACACCTGGTAAGCATTCTCAAGAACATCCTCAGAACCATATTTGGCTCATTACCTGTTTTTTAATAACTTATCATTAAGTTTTTAATGGGAGTTAAGCCCTTTAGGGGCTGAACAACTGCACAGCCAAGTGCCAGATAGCCCATAAAAAACTGCTCGGTCGACAAGGATGGCAGGTCATCTTCCTTGTAAATTTCCCCTCCCAGGAGGAGGTTCCTCTGTGACCTCTGAGCAGAACAGGTATTGTGGCTACAGGGCTGAAGCTCCCTAAGCAGGCTTAGGCACACCACGTGGCAGTGCTCCTCCACGAGTCATTAGAAGCCTAGCATATTAATAAGGCCGAAAGACAGTTAAACTTAGTAATATTTAGGTGAAATTTTATAAAGGATGTGTTTACCAGTCTGTCTCCTCAGTCTTGACTGGGAAAACAAAAAATTGATTCTGGACCCCACAAAAACGAAACTAGTTTTTTTTTTGTTTTACTAACAGTGAAGATGTTAATCTCTCAAGTGTAAGAAAACACAATCATGCTTCTTTGACCAAAACTGGAAAGATGCTGCTTTCTCAAAATGAGTTTTGCATTTCTGATACTTGCCTCTTTTTTTTTTTTTTTCCCCTCTACTTCTCTAAATTCATTACTGACTGTGGGCAGGCTCTTGTCCAGCTCTTACTCTGAAGAGTAAGAAAAAAACCACAGTCTTGAAACTGGAAGATAAGGGGATGTTTCCTTCTGCCTGTAGTCCTGCCTTGAGGTCACACTCACCTGGGGCACGTGGGCAGTGGGGGCTGCTTAACTCTCCCTGTACTGTGACAGAGTTTGGACACACAGGTGTAACTTGAGCCCAGGAAACCATCGAAGGCAGGCACAAACCTACAACCGGTAACACTAAATGCAGGACCACAAGTCCTTATGTGCCTCTTCCAGGAGGCACCAGGATGATATTTCATGGCCAAAGCCACATTAGGGTGACACATGCCTGCCATGGGAGAGCTGTGCTCATGGCCTCACAGCCAACCAGGCTGGAGGGCCCACACAGCAGCCCTGTGGGTCTTGGAGACTGCCTGAGGAATTGCTGCCTGCTGCAATCCCAACCCCACGGGATGGTGGATGGCAACATGGCTGAAGCATGGAAGGTGGACCAGATCTCTGCTTTCAGAGAAAAAAGTCAGACTGCTTGCTGGATGAACCCTGATGCCAACACAAAAAAAAAAAAGGAAGTGGGAAACAGTCAGTGAGGGTCAGAGCAGGAGATCAGGACTATCCCTTTTTGGGTAAGGGTCTGCACCTGAATGGGCTGCAAGCCACCACAGACACATGCACCAAACGCCCCTTGCCCCTGCCTCTCAAACTGGCACCTCCTGAGGTAAATGTTTGCCTTTTCGGTTAAATCTAGAGTTAATAAGTTTGTCTCAAAAAAGATGCAGAGGAATGGCACCATCCCAGGGAAAGAAAAAGTGCTTTTATCATCGGCAGTGAATTCAGGTAATTTATTTGCCAGTAGGTGCATGGCAATACATATCTACATGTATTATGTCATTGTGTTTAACGTGATTGAGTGCAAGGAACAAGCAGAGGGGAGCCATTTGGAGAGATCAGTGATACACCTCAAATGCAGCAAGTCTGGTGGAGGGACTTAACACATGACATTGTTAAAGGCCTCTATATTAACCCTTCTAAAGCTGTTGTTTACTCCGCATTAATAGGAGGGATTGTGAAACTAATTTCTCTCCTTCCCCACCCCTCTCTGCCCTTTGCAATCCTCAGTTAAAGAGTTCCTTCCAAATCTTGTTTCCTAGAGCGACAAAGCAGTCCTTCGTATGCATAGTTACTTGTACAGCCTGCATGGTCCATGTGCTGGCCAAGCGTGCAGTGGTTTGTTTTCCTGTGCTGGAAGGAGGGTTCGATCTGGGACACTGAATTATAACATGCTGTTTTGAAAGTAATCACCATTTCAGACCTGGCTAGCTGTAGCTCTGCTTATACTGGCGAGTGAGAAAATCTACTCATGAATTATCCCCACTGCAGTTCTATTAGTCCTCACACGCCAGCTTGACACAAGCAATTTGCCCTTGTCTCCTCCAGCAGGGTTAAATGGTACAGTGGGCATGATATGCTGGCCCTGTTTACCCTGGAGATTACGCTGCTGTTAACTTTGATGCTCCCCTGCCACTGATGAAAAACAGGTATGGAATTTCCTACTGCTGATGCATAAGGAATGAGAGACTCTGGGCAGCGGAAAAGCAGTTGTAAATCTGAAGGTGATCATCAGCCCAGGCTACCCAGACTCTGAAAATATCCCAAAAGGGACAAAGCAGCCAGGTGTCTTGAGAACCAAAATCTCACACAGGTACTTGTTATGCTGAATCCTGTTATACAGTGCCTTCCATTTATTTTAATCATTGACTAATTCAATCCTCCATTTAGTTCTATTAAAAACTTGTGAACAAAATCAGCTGCACTGAAACTACTGCAACCCCTTCCATCCATTTTGATCATGTTCCATAGCTTTCGGCTTATTTTAAGCTCAAGTCTAATCAATGGTTGTAGAAATGAGCTTTTTAAGTAAGAGAAAATGAGGAGAAAAATCACAATGTAATTTTAAAAGAATTCTGTTGTTATTCAGAGTTCTCACAGCAGTAATTGCAATTAGTACCTGCTACTGGAGGCTGTGGAGTCTCAGTGGTTGCAGCATGACTACCCTTCTTAAGCTCCCCGTGGTTTCCTGGCAATTCCCAGCAAGTACAGGGAAGAATCATCCCTCATTATTAACTTTTTTTTTTTTTAGCCCATTCAGACAGGAGCTAGAAGAGATGCACTGAGGACCACATTAAAAAGCTGAGAGATCACACCATGCATTATCCTACCATAGGAACAGATGAAAGTTAAATGAGAGACAGAATTAGCATGGGTGCGAGAACCTATGCATATGCAAGAATCCACCTCCAACATAAAATTGAAAGCCCTGTTGTAGAAATATAGGTTGCTAAATAAGCTATTAGAGGCATTTTGCACACACAAAAAAGGAACGTTCGTTCTTCCACTAAAGTACACTCTTCAGAGTTACAGAGAGTCTCCTGCCAGGTGGATTATTCACCCCATAAATCTCAATTGCCAACAAACTCCCTGACAGCCGAGAAAAGACAACAATGGGCACCGGACTGCAGATTAACAGACTAACACGATATTTTAGTAGTTTCTCACTAACGTGTATGGTAAGACTTCACAAAGCTGGACAGTGCAGAAACTTTTCAAGATCACAGGAAAACCCAGCAACCCTGGTCTAAAAGAGAAACCTAAGGGCAAGACACAGAACGGAGATAAGAAGGGAAAGCAGAACCAGGATAACAATAAGGCGCTAAAAATACAAGTAGAATGTGAAGAGCTGTATTTTATTTCTAACATTAATATAATCGGGTTTAGAGATATGAAGCTCAGCCTCACTGATGGTGCTGTAAAGGTACCTGAAAGTAGAAGATGAAAGGAGAAACCTGGAAAAAGTATCCAAAGAGATAGAGGGGAGAAAGGGAATCAACCTAACTCAAAATTTCAGGTCAGTGATGACAGAAAAATAATGTTCTTACAGAACTACAGTGACAATATAAGCTAATATTAATGTTTAGAAGGAAACACATTGATACTGAAAAATGCATCTACAAGAAAAAAAAGGATACATTTTCTTCATTTTATTTTATTCTGCAGTTTTCTTATAATAAGTCTTGCAGCATTTACATACATGCTGTCTGGAAGTGTAATCATAAGGGAAATTAACCCTGGATAACCCCATGCTGCAGCACGTTTACAAAAATTGCTCTGGAGAAAGCAACTAGGAATAAAATGGGGGATGTGCAAACCATCGGAAATCAAGTGAGTCACAGACATGATAGGTTTGAAGGATGGGAAAATCTCTTTATGAGAACATGCCATTAAACATTACAATCAAGCATAAAATTGCTCTGCCACAGTATTTTGTTTTATTTGCATTGTTAAATTTCTTCTAACAATAATGGATCGTTTATAGCACTAATGATTTACACAAAAGGAGCTGCGTAAATGAATCCCAAATGGGTGGCTTCTTTCTTAAGAATTGTAGACTCGAGTTTCCTTCAGCTTGATCTCAGATCAGTGACTCACACAAATTTCACATCTGCCTCAGGATACAATGGCGCAGCTTCTAACGCTGTTTCACGATGGATTAAGTTCCTATGGTGCAAGAGAGGTGTAAAAACCTGCCCTAATTTTAAAAAGCACACCGCATTTCCACAAATTGCCGTGGTGCAAAAGCTACAGATGCTTTGTCATTAACGACTGTTATCACTGGCTATTTTACTAAGTTCATTACTTCTGGCTTCTGAAACCCCGCTTAAAATAAAACACGTTGTTTATATGCAATTTATGTGTGTCCCTGCACTCAACCACAAATTTTCCCCAACAAATCGATGCAATTGATCTAGAGGAGGGGGGGCACAGTTTAAGAGCATTTAAATTGATCTGCAATACACATTCACTTCACTTGCAGTCTACTCCCTAAAGATATAGGGACTGGGATTTTCGACATGCAAAATGATTTGAATTTGAGACAGTTTATAACTCACTTTATGAGTATTTTATTCCCATTCAGCAGCATTCCAAAACTGTTAAGTCAGGCTACCTCAGATCAGAAATCAGAAAAGAGGCATAAAAAACCCAATTTGGGATACAGCTTGATCACATATTTCTAGTGTTTCTTTGACCTTTATGTCAAAATTAAGGTATTTGTCAACTCCATCGAGTTGACAGCAGCCGAAGCATTAAGAAACCCACATAATATACGGTAAAATTTTGAGACCTGACAACAGTGGGAATAAGAATCAGAATCTAGTCAAGCCTTCTTGGACCAGCAAGAATGACAATAACTGCAGATGTCATGTGCTGAGCTCATGAAGAAACATTAGAAAGTTTTTAATGCACTTCTTTTCTAATAATGGCCTAAGTGAGTGTGCAGACAATTCTCACATAGGAGGAACGAGGAGACTGGAGAGAAGCTCCACAGAGAATGTCGGTCATCAGATCCTTCCTGTAGTTCTTCCATAACCACTTATGGGAAACCAGTTTTGATGCATCATCACAAGCATTCCTCAGCAAGCAGCAGCATTTCTGATGCTTCTTTCAGACTGTCAAAGGAGTAAGACTTCCCAAAAATACATTCTCTAGAAAAGAGGGAATTAGGCAGGCATGCTCAATGCTCAATGGGAACTGGATACCTCACTGCAGCTTGTGAAAAGCAGACCTCTGAGTAAACCACCAGTGAAATGACAACCACATTGCAGAAGCCACCAGGCTATTTTTACCAAAGCAGAATATGTTAGCTTTTCATTTTGTATGAAGGCAATAAAAATTCATAAGATTCATGGTCTGCATTTAAAGAGAAAAACTTGGTAATACAGCATTCAGACCACGTGATTTTTAACATTACCATGAATGGTCTGCATTCCTCAGTCTTTTGACATGTTCACAGGGATGGTGTTTACACTGACTGGTTCATAGTACATCATATCACATTTTAATGATTCAGTTCAGCTCTGACAAAAGGAAACATCTGCCATGATTTCTTCTTTCGTGAACTTTATCACAATTAAAAATCTGATGTTTCACCAGCCTGTGTGCCAACCAAGAAGCACGCCAAGTTCAGCACTTCCTGATACATACAAATGCGTGCAGCATGAACAGCTAGTACCAACAGCACTAAGCCATCACTGACTTGTCAGTTCCCACCACAAAAGAGAAAAAAGATCACAGTTTGTGGGCAATAATTTCATAATCTTGATCTGGTTTCCATATGACAGAGTGCAAGAGAGAGAAAGCGAAGAAAAAAAAACCCAGAACACTTCACAGCTCTGTGTGATGACAACAGAAGATTTCTGTGTCTTGCCCTATTGCAGCCAGGAAAATATTAAAGCAGCATGTCAAAACTGGCATAGCTTCTAAGAAAACGATTTCCAAACATGACTTGATGGACAGCACCCTAGCAACTTGACACGAAGCTTAAATCTGCATCTACTTTACATAAAATGAGGCCAATCCCACCCAATGCAATGACAGTATTCTTGTTTTCAGAATTAATGGAATCTACAAACTCAAGCCACTTCTGAGACTGCACAAAGGAAGGCAGCTTGACCATTCATCAGGAAGATCACCAGCCTCCTGTGCCCTATGTAAAGCTGGAGTAACTCTTGCACCTCTAGGCAGTTCCAATAGCACCATCATTTCAGAGTGGAAGCCAAGAGCCAGGAAACAAAGCCAGCAGCCTAATGATACAAGCAATGCAATGCTGCTTCGCATGTGGAGCAGCAGGATCCCTCTGCCTGGTGGGCTGTGATTGTTACTGAGCCTAGGAGGGATGGACATTTCTGAACAGACTCCAGGACAGAGCTGGGGTCTCAGTGAAGGCTGAAGGCCTTCTAACACTGCTCCTCCATCCATTCTTTTATCCTGTACTACCAGCATAAGACTGGATTGGGTAAGGTGCAATTAAACTTGTGTCTCATAGAAGGACTTCAGGAACTGAGAAAGAAGGGAAAACCATCCTGCACACAGAACTTACAAGATTGTCTTAAACATATGGCATAGGAGATGTTTAAGGAGATGCATGGTCTACTATTAGCTATGAGATCAGGCTGTATTGAGCTTCTCACTCCAGCTTTATCACAGACCTGGTAGTGACCTAAGTGAAGTCCCTCAGCTCTCCCTGCCCACCCCTGCTTTCCTCTCTCTTGGTACCACAGCAGCACCTATGCAGTACTTCCACAGAGCATGGCCTCACTCCAGCTTTTATGCACCACCTGATACCAGTACCATATGAAATTTGGGGTACTAAGCCACTTTTGAAGGTGACCTGTGATCACCTAAATCACAAAGGTGCATTTTCAAACTCTGCTCAGTAGCAAATGGATGGATGTCCTGTTTCAATGAGCAAAAGGCCAGCCCAAAGCAGTTTTCCTGTGCGAGACAGCAAAACCTTAAATCTGCTTGAAATCTCACCAGGCACACTGGGAACTGATAGCTAGTGTATCTTAGAGTTGGCTGGCTGGTATTTTTGGACAAGGGGCTGCATTTCAAACTACTTCATCCTGTGTTTCCACTCTGTACAACTGTACCTCTGACACCGTACTGACTCACAAGTAGCCTTTGTGTGTGGCCCGCTAAAGAGATACTGTCACACCCCATTTGGGTGGGGTGGGACTTTCCCGGTGAGTCTCCTTCTTGAAGAGGAAGTTTTGAGAGTAAGACACTCGCTTTCAGGGTTGCAGAGAAACTGCACTCTCCCACGTGTACATGCACACACAGAGCGGGGAAGGCACGTTTAGTCCCTCTCGCTTTTCCACATTACCCCACTGGTGTTGCAAAACTACTGATATGTCAAATATTATGTGGTCCTCATTTGTAATAAAAGGCATGGTTTTCATTAGGATAAAGGGTTAAAACCAATTCAAAGCATTTGTTATGCTGCCTCTAGGAAGAGGGCTTGTGCTTCCCTCAGCCTAGGAGCCAACATTGCCCGCACAGCACACTTTCCAGGCAAGCGCAGGGCAGATACAGCCATCCCTTCAGAGATCTCTCTAATACCCCTTTTGGCCTGAGCCATACTTCTGATCTAACGACTCTGGAGCCAAAGCTGCAGAGAATTAGCCCGAGCCAGGCAAGTGCTTTGCAATGTGGCTTTGTGATCCCCTGCCACTAGGACTCCTTCATGCATTCCTGCAGTGATTCAAGAAACAGCCTTGACTGCTCACCCATTAACTGTGGGACATGAGACAGGCTTGCAATGCTGGGAGACAGGCTATTTTTACAATACTTAGGATGTGCTGTTGCAATGGTAAATCTCAGTTGCAGATTTACCAGAAGCGCTAAGGGGATTTTTCCAGGATTTCAGGATGCCTGGCATCCTGATCTGCATAGCACCTCAGACCAGGCTTCTCACCATTCAGAAATCACGGATAAACGACTAAAGGGAACACGCAGTTTGCCAGTGCAGTGCATATTCAGCAAGTGTGCCGGGTCTGGGATGTGTCTGACATCAGAGGCATACGCTGGCCGCCTAAACACAGCATCTCAGTCTCTCTCACACACTGCACTTCATCTAACACCTACCTGCACATGTGGACCCCCCCCTTCTGTCTACAGTCCTCAGGCACACCACCACGAGGAGCACGAGTATAAACTCCCTGTGGCAAACTCCTTGTGGCATGTGGCCCCTGCCCTCAGACAGGGCATTATAAACTCCATGTACGTGCCTCCTCACTCCTACTTCTTTAGTCTCAACCAAGTGCAGTGCAAACCTGCAATTATTTCCCTCACAAAGTTTACCCCCTACAGCAAGAGCTTCCTGGCCCTGCTCTGTTCTCAGGGATTTGATCCCCTGGCTATGAAAAGGGTGTAATGGGAGAAATTTCAGTGCGCCCATCGCTGATGGCTCATGTCTGAGAAACATTGCCGTAGAACACTAAGGGTAGTGAGGCTGAGTTTTGCTGAAACCTTACCTACTGTATTTCCTGCCTTGGAAGCTGCATGTCATCGTATTAGCACGGTTTTGCTGCATTAATTGGAAAAGGCACACCCCTTCCAGTGCTCATCCTGTTTTTTTTTAAGACACATCAAATAACTTTACCTTGCTGTCAATGAGTATGGTTTCTGTTTGACACGCAGAGACGGGAAGAAGGGAATTGCTCAAGCCAGGGTTATGCATATAAGGAACACGAATCTGTCATACAACCCAAAGTGCCTCTCAGCTTGAATCTATCCTTTTTTGGGCAGACGGCTTAGACTTTTTGAATTTAAAAGGACTTTGATATTTTTCCTTCTTGTCTTCTCATATTTCTTGCTCTGAAAGCTCTGACTATGACTTTTTGTTCATTGTAGGTGTCTTCCTGAAAGCCACCTAAAAGCCAAACATCTCAGAAAATTTTCAGGAAGGTTTTTTTTTTTGTCTGGTTTGATTTTTTTTTCACTTCTAGAAGTAAGAGTGGTGGTTTCCAGTGTTAAATCACCAAATTTTGAGGGTCTGATTTTCTGCTATTAAAAAAAAAAAAAAGTTAATTTCTGTCACATAAAGAACTGAGTCCCAGTTTCCAAAATGTTCATATTTTATCTTTTCTGCAATATTTCTTCAGTTAATGCTTTACAATTCTGCCTGAAAGTGAAATAGTTTTAGTTTATTGCCTACACATTTTTTTCATTTCTAACACCACAGTACTGTAACCCGCTTTTTTTCTCGGTGCATCTTTCAGCATCACTTGTACTTCACAGTGCAGATGTCTGATGCTGATCAAGGCAGGCGCTGTAGTATATTCTGTTCCAGAAGATATCCCCACCTCTTCATTTGTTTTGCAACACGACTATCAAAGCATTAAATAAATAACATAATAGTTAGCATATATCCATTGTTTTACATATTCTGAATGGTTTAAAGATGTTCATTTTTTTCAAGTGCTGCTCCTGTGATTCAGACAAGAGGTGATCATTTTATATGAGTTGCAGCTACAATATTGCAGTCAATAGCTAAACTTAACTAACAATCAGATCAACAGCCCCTTCTCAGTTTCTGAGGCCAGAATAAATCCTACTTGTAAGGAAGAAACAACAAAAACATTGCAGACCATCTCCTGCAAACAAATGACTTGCAGGCTAAACTTTGATCCCAGCTTTGTCTCTGTGAGCTACCTAGCCCAAATCCAAAGCCTGAGTTTTCTCCCTTAAAGCTTACACCCAGAGGCACGGCTCACTGGTCACTGCAATCTTCAAAGTTTCCCATCTTGAACAATTTATTTCCAGGAACAAAGTCTGGAAAAGATCCAAAAACCCCATGCTGGTTGGCAGCAACTCAAGATGCTGTCTAGGTGTGTCTGGCTTGCCCAACTAACTCTTCTCACTTCCTCCATTCAGAGTACACTTGTGTTTCGATGTACTGAAGCAAGTCACTCATTAACTTCTAGTCCTGCGTTTCTAAAAAGGCTACCCATTTCTCCCACCAGCTCCTCAGCTTTATGGGCTGTCAGACACTTGGGGTTTTAGCTGGTGGCTGAGAATTCGACAGTGAATGTACAGTTTAGGATTTAGGTCTGGGAAAACAATTTCCAAAAATATCTCTATGAATGCAATGCAGAAATATGCCACATTATAACAGTGAGCATTCTTTCTCAAAATGGAAATGCTAAACTTCAAGCACTGCTCTGTGCCTAAGAAGAGCCAAGAAACTTCTGAAATGAGTAACAGGCCTTGCTCAGCACCCTGCGGGCAAAGCAGCCCCCTCCTTCCTGCTCCTCCTCCCCTCCAAGTAGCCCCAGCAGAGACACATTTCTCAGCTATGCTTTTAAGCCAAACTCACCTCAATACTGATAACCAGGACAGTGTTTTCCAGCTGCTGCCCTCAAATTGTTAAATCCTGAAGTGAGTCCCTCTGAAGGTTATTAGAATCATAAAATTATTTATATTGGAAAAATATTTTTAAGATCATCAAGTCCAAACTTAAACTATTTTTTCATGTGCAGAAGCACGGAGGGAAATAAACACTAATATTAACCTATTCAAACAGCATGAAATCCCCCTCTTTTCCCCTCCCCGCGCTTAAAGCTAGAAGGATTAAATCCATCGGGCATTTATAGAGGACGTCTTATTTAGGGAAGGAAGGAAAAAAATGTGACTGACACAGTTATTTGACACTGCTGGTAAATAAATTTGCACGGCTTACAATGTTTACCCTGGAGTAGGGCTGAGAGATCCATTCTTGCTGCATTAGAAACCCGCCTCAATGACAAACTTCAGCTCCCTGCTCTAGCAAAGCTGATGTATTGACTAGACAGGTAGATACTAGGTGCTCCGACTGTCTGGATGCTATGGAAATCACGCCGTACGCCTCTGACCGTTGTCAGCAGCAGAAGACGAGCGTTGGCCTCATTCTTATTCTAGCCAGGAAAAAGGCCTCGTCTGCATTAGCCTTTTTACTGAAAGGCTGCCATATTTGTCAGTTCAGACGCATGTAAGATAAGCTCTTTCCCCGTTATCTAATATTTCACCAGGCAGTGGAAACGAAGGATAAGCAGAACCTAATAGTCTATGTGGGCAGGAGATCTTGAATGCTGTCAAGCTCAGCACAAGGCCTGGATGCCCTAGACAAGGGGAAGTTTACAGTAGAAGTTAATCACTTCATTTTGAAGAAAAACTCACAGGGATTTGGAGAAACGGTTACGACTTATCCTGGCTGTGCAGCAAGCAAGAAGACAAGTGTAAAACCCTTAGTGCGGCATTATACTTGGTGCTGCTCCCTCCCTGTAATGTAGGTACCGCTTGGCTAAAATTGCAGTCCAGTCAAAGGGGATTAAAGAAGGCAGCTGTAAAACCACTGCTTTCCCTTAGCAGACAGAGGACACAGAAAGGCAGGCAGGGAGAAGCAAAATGAAAAACCAAATTCTGCATTCCTGAAATGTGCTGGGCTGGTTGGTCCCTTGCAACAGCAATTAGAAGAGAAGGCAAAAACACCACTGCAGCCTGGTTTACCTGTACTCTTCCCATTTAAAACTGCTCCAAGTCTCACTCAGTTGGTAGCAATCTGGCAAACGGATCAGAAAGGCTCTTGCTCAGTTGCAGGGCTCCCAGGCAAGCATATACGTAACAGGCTTTTATGCTGCATAATGTGGATAAACAGTACTAAGTGAAGTCTGAATAAAATTAAGATAGCCTGTTTCAGAGCTCACACAGTAAGTCTGATTTAGCATAGCACATCTGCTTAACAGATACACCATCTTACAGTCACACTACTCCACTTTAATGCACTTGAATGAGAATCAAACCATATCTGCACCAAGAACGGCCAAGCTGTTCCCAAAGGTTTGTTGGGTTTTTTCATCTAGCAGAAGTGGATTTTTTGGGCATAGCCACTGATAGGTGCCCCACCAAAACGTAAGTGACAGCCTCTGAGGAGGAAGTCACAACACGGGCATTGTGGGATGTGATATCTAACCAGCATCTCTCTGCTGCCTGTTCCTGATCCACTGCTCATATCTGAAATCACTGTGTGACATGCTGAATTGTGTCATGTGCATGGACTCCTAACGTCAGCTCTGCACTTAATACTTCTTCTGGTCACCAACAACAATTTTGATCCTCCCTGCAGTCAACAACACTTTGGCTGTCAATAGCAACAGTCCCTGGATAGCTACTGTCAGCAGCACGGCACTGCACGTGCCCGCACATGACAGCAGCTCTGCTGGGTCGCCTGCCTGCTCCCGTCGTGTGATGACGAGGAATATACAAAGTCACAAGAAACCTATTCCCAGGGAGTCAAGTGCTCCTCAGCGTCAGCACTCGCCGTCCTCGCAGAGTAGGCCAACTGGGGGAAGACGTGCAGCATGTGAGCCTGCAAGGAAAACAAAGCCTCGCCTGCGTCTAATTTTAGGCTTGGCAGCCTTAAGGATGTCCTGGGCTGTCTTAATCTTTGGCTTTTCCAACTCCTCTTCCTTTAAGGTCATATCCTTAAAGTGGTTGTGCTGCCTCTCACACAAGGTCTCTTCCCATCCCCACACTAGCCTGGTCAGCGGGTGCAACAGGGTAAAAGCTCTCACCTCCCTAGAAAGCATTTTTTTCAGGGAGCTGGCAAAGACCTCCCAGCCTGCTGGCAGAGGTGAGACAGAAAAGGGACAGTCCCTCTTGCTTTATCTCATCACTAGCTGACTGTATGGCTTTCTCAGTCACCCTTGTTGCAGGTCAAGAGCTTCTTTGCCTTTTCTCACATCCATCTTGCATTGTATTTGTTTGGGTTTTTTTAATCGTGTGCATTAACTGCTTCATTTACAACGACCAGTTTCACATTACTGAGAAAGAAAAGGGAACAGGAACGTGCCAGGAGTTGATGCCACACGGAGTCTTGTAGCTGGCCAAGCTCCATTTCCCCTCACAGATAGCCCAAACCCCACAGCCTCTCCAGTGAGACTCAGATACCCATTTCTCACACAGGAGCAAGATGCCATGGCCTAGCTGTTTTGCAGAAATTGCCCAGAGGTATAGGTAGGATAAAGTCAAGTGTCCTCCTGCTTTCTGCAAGCTGCAAACTCCCCACTGTGGTGTGCCGGCGGGAGGAGTGGACACTGGACTGCCATGTCCCCACTTACATGGGGAACCTGCTCATCCTCCACGTGCTTCAGCCCAAGGCTGGTCTCACCATCTAGGCACAGGCCCTCTCCAAATCACAGCTGCAAGGAGCAAGCACACAGCTGCAACTCTGCCAAGCCTGTGCTCCCAACCTCATGTTTAGAGAGAGTAGAAATGCAAAATGGAGAGAAAGGCTATGGTGGCTTTCCAAAATGTTTATTTTTCATCGATGATCTCTTAAAATCCTAAAAACTGGAAGAAAAATATAATAATCTAATAGTGCCCCTTTCCTCTTTGCAGTATTCCACCTCTGATGGTGCTTTCCCCCCACATGCTCAGAGAACGTAGTGGGCTACCCATTGTGACACCACCACTGGGTCCCAGCCCCTGAACCTCCTGCCTACATGTGACTGAACAAAAGTGCCAGCTTCTAGAGGAAAGTGTCTTTTGTGTAGCCATACAACCTGACCTCTTCCTTTTACTTCACATTCCAGCTGCCGCTCCAAAGCTTGCACAGAAATGAATGATCTCATTTTTTCTGCTTTTTAATGTTGGGATTTTTTTCATGGGGAAAGGGGAAACCTTGATTAGCCAGACAATGCTACTTAAAGACAGTTTCTAGCAAGTCCATTCTCCAATGAAACAATTGGGGCAGAATGGCTCTCTGTTAATGTTACATTTAGTCATTAAAAATGTGCATTTGTGATTCTAAAAGCTGCTAGAGGCAAAACACAACGGAGAGATACATACTTGGATTTACATTCAGTTTCCAGCCTGGTAGACTCAGTGAAACAAAAATTAACATCTCTACCTTTCATACGCATTTATGGACAAATAGACATTGAGTAACAACCCCCACTGCTGTACAGATTTGAACCCTCTTTCCACAGAGGACTAAATGCCTTTCGAAAAATCTAAATAGTTTAGCATCAAGATAGTGTGAAGTGCGTAAAGACACTTATATACTACTGCATCTATCTCTGGGGTACAACACAGGGATTATCATCTTAAAGCAACAACATGATGGCTTTGGGCAGGAAATACACAGAGCTCAAATAAAAGGAACAAAACCACTCAAACTGGACTGCTCAATATTACTACTCAATAGTAATAATAGATAATCCAAATAAAAATAATAGCAAAAAACCACCAAACTATACAGTGGGATTTTAACTATGTGGATCTACAAAGACCTTGGTTTCATATTCCACCCATGCTTGTTAAACAACATCTTGCTAAAATGAGTGCATTTTCACCATTCACTTATATTACAGGAACATAAAGAACCTTCAATCAAGAATCATATCTGCAGTGGTCTGAGCACTGCATAATTTAAACTAAAAAGACAATCCTTACATCTCCAATCCTGAGGTCTGGGACTGTGACAAAAAGGATGAATTTCTTACGAAACAGGAGGTGAGATTAAGGAGTAAAATGCTTACATCCACTGTACAAAATTCTGTGTATTCTTAGCTCAACAGCTGTCTAGCCAGAAAAAATACCACTCCACCCTGAAGGATGCCTTTTTACGGTTTTGAGAGCAAATATTATTTCCATGTACCAGTGACCCTCTACTGAATCACCAAGATAGTTTTCTGTTGGAGTAGGACAATCTCCCACCAAGCCATGTGCAGTAAATTCATAGCCAGACTAAGGGAAGTAGCAGGAGAAATTAGCACCCATTGTATTTTCTGTATGCAAAATGCTTTCTGCTCTTCCACACCCCCCCGCCCCTTTCTGAGCAGTAGAAGCAACTGTGAAAACAAGGTCCAGATACTAACAGAAAGAAAGCTGTTTCCAGTCTTCCTATTACCTATCTTTTAGTATTTTAGTGTCTCAAACACACACTGGGATATAATTAAAGGTTTAAAGAAACTAAAAGGCATTCTGAAAGTTTCAGTTTTAAGTATAAGCAAATGAACTAGACAGATACACAGTTCAAATGCTGTGGCCATACTACCCAAGACTCTCCTTTACCACCAGCAGCTGGAAAAGACAAATCTCAAAGTTATTTAATTTTTATTCTATCGCCCAAACTTTGCTCTGCTTCCAGACTACAGAGACATGTAGCAAAAAAACTATACCTTGTTTTCCCAAGCATTCTGCGAATTTCACAGCCCACTTCAAACAACTTCTGCTCAAGTTTTTTCTTTCCCAGAGCTCCTTGGAGCAGGGAACCTTTAATAACTTGCTCCTGCAGTACCAAGTAGAATGCCAAAATGAAAAAAGAAAATAATAATAAAAAAGGAAAGACTATAGAGGTATGCAGAAATGAATCAATGACAAAAGTGAGAGGCTATATGAAAGTAAGCAGGTGAGATGAAACAGGCACCCATGCAGGTGCTCAGAAACGATGATCTAATGGTCTCCTCTGATTTCAAGAGCTCCTGGCACATCACTGCCCTACCTGCAGCATCTCCACACCAAAACAAAAAGTCTCTATCTACAACTAATTTGTTAAAAAGTGGCTCTTTAGGCTATTGTAAGACAATAATTTATGTCTAGATTCACTGCTTTCTTGCTGAGGAGAGCAGAAACAAACTTACTGTTTCTCTTCTACAGTGGTTTAAAAGCACAGCGCAATTTCAAGGGCAGATCAAAGTTAGACTAATTATTTCCTTTCTGCATATCCTATAACTAAATGTAACAGGTCACCAGGGAAGGGTGAAACAAAAGATGAATGTATTTGCACACACTAACAACAAACACAAGAAACAAGGACATTATTTATATAATAAAAAGATGCATAAGGGAAAACATCAAAGCCTGTATTAAACATACAAACCCACAAATATATCACCAATGGTGCCTAAACAACTAGGGAAATAAACCAGCTGTTCTCTTTCTCTGCACTTCAAATTAAACATAACTGCTGAGGTGGTTAAATCCTTCAAGAGCCTTTAGTACTACTGATCATGAAAGTTTGATAATTTTAGTCTTGCCTGCTTGAAGTTAATCCCAAGACTAAAAAAAGAAAAAAACAAAATGTTTCCACTGTTTTCTGTTGTTTAGGAACATTTACGTTTACTAAGGCCAGAACTTAGTGATTTGGACTACAGTCAGGAGGGCTAGAAACATGCTTTCCTTTTTTTAAATGAAACTTGACACTCTGATCTATACAGTTTCAGGAATCAAAGCACTAAAATATACCAGTTATCATGAGAACTGAAGAGTGGTCAAGAATATAACTTGTCTGTAGAAACTTGCAGAAACAAATAGCTCCTGTTCTGAATTAATTCCTCTCTAGGAAACCTCAACAGGCCTATTTTGCTTACAGTACTATTCCTTTGTCCTTTTCCCAGGTTACTTCATCTTCTAGTCAAGAAATGGCAAACTTTTTTTTTTAAAAAAAAAACTCCAGCATGTAACTCTACTGTTTCGGCCATCTGTCAGCAACTGCAAAAGTGCTCTCCATGGCATATCCTTAAGCATTCCTGCTTCAACTATTGCTTCGAAGTATCTGCTCAAGGTAAGATGACCCCAGCATACACAGACTCCTCCAGACAGCACTCAATATATTAACAGCAGCATCTGTCAAGGCTCAGGCAACTAACTAACTAACTAACTGTTAAGACTCCTGTTAAGACCCAACAAACTCCACGATTCAAAAAAGATTTTGGTATAGGAGCAGTACTGCTTCTTGTTTCAAGATCTTCTCCTGAAAGAAATTGGACAATATGCTTTTTTCCCCTCAAAAGGCAAAAGAGATTCACTGGAATAGAAAGAGAAAAAGGAACAGGCCTTTTCAAGGCAGAAAATCGTGTGTCTTCAGAAAAAGCCCTCTTGAATAGAAAAGTAGTACATAGGGATGGTACCTGAGCAGTAGTGAGGGATGGCCACAGCTGCATGGAGCATGGGCCCACCACCATCAGCTGGGCCTCCAGAAGTGGCAAAATGCGCCGTCCTGTGGGAATATCACTTTGCATATTTATTGCTCTTTTCTTTCATTCCTGAAGCCTTAGGGAAGGCTGTCGCCTGGCTGATGTCCAGGAAAGGTTGCACGGATCTGGCCAAATGCAGACAGAGAACTACAGCCTGGCACACCGGGATCTGAATAGCACACCTAAGTTTCTCCAGTAAAGCCAGGAGCAACCCCATACTCCTTCTCATTTCTATACACAAATAAAAGGCCTTTTATTTGCTTGACAGTGCTCTTTATTTTTTTGATGTGTGCCCTTTTACTGTTCCTTGACTAAGACTACATACACAGACATTTCTCTCCCACACAGTACTCAAATGACTTTCAAACCTTTGTGGTAGCTTGTCATTTTTGGTAGCTTTCACACCCCTATTGAAACAAAGCTTAGACAAACCCTGAAAACTAAGGATCTCTCCAGACATGTCTAGACTCTCAGTTCAACACGGCACTGTATTTTTGAACTCTCTAACCTTTATGGGAGGTGACCAAAGCCAGCTCAGACAGACTAAACTGACACACCGCCAGCTAATACCCTGAACACCTTAAAATGCAAATAGCTCTAATCTTATTAAAAATGATGCAATTTGCTCTACTGCCAACAGCAGGAGGGGGAAGGGAAGCAAAAAATACTGTTGATAGCATAGGCTGTTTTTCTCATCAGACAAACAAAACTCTAACTTTTATTAATTATTTCCATTTTCAGTTAAAAAAGTCAAAGAATTAAGATTTGGTTTGTTTTTTGGGGTTTTTAAAAAATCCATGTTAAGCCTGGTAAAAGACTGTATCTAGGCTATGTGTGGGAGGTGAAGAACTGCCACCATCTCCCAAAGACATGACTAATACAAGATTTGGTAAGTCAGGAAGACAATGCCAAGTCTTTCCTCATATTGTACTACTTGGGTGAAAGCAAGTATGTAGGAAGGTAGCTAGAGAGCATGCCAGTATAGGCTCATGCTGTACCGGCCACAATAAAACAGGTACTTCACTAACTTAAGTGGAGCAAACTGTGTAGAAACATAGCAAAACACTAGCTCGTTGCAAGCCAGAGCTGTCATGCTATCCTGCCTCCAGCCTCTGGTGTAGGATCCTGTATAATGGAGGAGCTGGGCAGCTATGAGTCACTTCTGGTTGCAAGAGGGGTGGTGCCATCGATACAGCAAGCCTCGCACACCACCTGATTCAAATTGCCTCAAACCCCCTCATTTACAACCTGTTAAAGTACAGTCTTGACTTGCAGTCCTACAGGGTGCACACTCTGAACACGAAGTATTCTGATGGGCTACTTGTATGCAGTACTGTGGAAAAATAACGCTGCCTTTGATTTCTGCATGCCCTTCCAGCACAGGATTTCCAGACCCCTCCCAAAGACTTCCAAGTCCCACGTCTGGCCCTCGGTGGAAATGTCTCAAGTGAGTCTGCCAACTCCAAGCTTGTGATTGCTTACATTTCTAGATAGCAAATTCACTCCTTTACCAGGAGCAAAAATGTATGACCAGACAGGGCTATCAAGTTATCAAAATAGGCACTGATAATAAACTAGTTTCTACCATGCAGTACCATTGGAGAAGCCACATTGCAGTAGCACAAAAGCCTTTCAGCCATTCTAACAAGCAAAAGCACACGTGAGAAAGGACTGATGGAGTTTTGGAAGCTATTTACAGTGGTAATCTGCAACTGGTGGAGAGCAGCATGCACAGAAAGATTGTGGCAAGCTGACAGAATGCAAGTAGCAAGCTCTTCTTTTATGGAGGCTTTGCTAAGCTGGATTGCCTTATGCAACCACCACGGGAGCAAATTCATCATGGGAGGGAGGCAAGAGGAAAAAGAGACTGGTTTATTCTAAACCCCATAGAGCTTCTTCATTCTCAGTTTTGCAAACAGCACAGCCTCAAAGTACAGATGAAAGACCTATAAAAAATAAAAATTCTGTAAACACTAGGGCATCGTCAAACATACATTTGCTTCCAGATCATGGATTATTGTTAAATTAGGACAAATATCTTTTCAAGTGACATCTCAAGGTAAAACAAAGCCAACCATACCACCCAAATAAACCAAAAGCCCCACTGCCAGATGCACATAGACCCTAGTTTCTGTCTGGTTTGGATCATAAGAGTGTACCTATGAACATGTTCTCAGATGAGCATTCCCATGCCATTTAAAAAGTTGCTAATGAATCTTCAATACTGAAAACCTAGTTCAAGTCAGGTCACAAAAGAAAAGATGACACAGTCCTTGTAAGTGAGCTGGGTTTTGTTGCTTCTCTGATGGATTTGAGATGAGGGATCGGATGACTGTCTGCCAGAGCATCTGACAAAGGGCCAGCAGGAATATCAACCATTAAGGAAGACCTGGGATTGAATAGGCAGGATATGGAAAAAAAACTTCAGGAATAAGAACTGGAAACAGGGCTGTCTGCCAGTGCCATGCTAGCTGGAGAGCAGCTCCTTGTAGTGGCTGGTGATCTTGTAAAGGGACTTTAAAAAACTGTGGGCAACACAACTAGCTCTCACTCTCTCACATTGCACTGCATCGCAAAAGAGATCAGTTCCATTAACAAAAAATGAAATTCTGCCACTATGAGGCACTTTGAGCATTGCCTACACCATGATTTATCTTCACAGCTTACACAAGGGTCCAGATGACCAGAACTGCAAGAGAAACTTGTGTGGCTACTGCTAATTCAGTGTTATCCATCCCAGACTTTCACAGTCTCCAAATTACTGCTGAGTGTCTTAGAAGTCAAAAAATAAGCCATCACTCCTGTTACCATTCAGATTGCTTTGTAGAACTTTTTCCTGCAGGATCTGAATGTTTGCGTGGAACACGCTGGGTCTTTATATTGGTTTTAGTCTTGGAATGAGTTAGCAAAGAAAATGAGAAATCTGAGTGCACAGTGAAGCACTGGGACAGCAAGACAGGAGTTCCAGGATTTTTTTCTCAGTCCTGCAGGCTTGACAGAATTTAAACTCAGCTCAAATGGCAATAGTGTTGGAACAGCATAGTGTAAAAAGAGGGGACAGGAGGACTTCCAGTTACAAGCCTCACCTTCAAATTGCTAGAAGGACTTGAGTCAGTCATTCCAAGTCAATTACCTAGTGCAGAGCTTCACCCAAGGAGGAATTTTGCTCACATCTTTTGCTCCTCTTATTTGGCTCTGGCCTCAGAATGGTTCTGCTTACTGGCTAGTTCCATGATCTGGCATGTAGAGACAGGTCATCGGAGAGGCACCACATTATTGGGAAGATAAGTGGTGTCAGCACAGTGACAAAGAAGCGGGAGATGAGACGTCTCCGAATCCATGTGGGTGATCCCCTCTGTGCCACACGAGGAAAAAGATCCTAAAAAATACATTCTTCTCAGCACTGACAGAGGAATTGGGAAAATTTGTGCCGTTTTCCTTCACACTGCTAGCTGATTGAGGTTAATGAGTGCAAAGGAGGGATGTTAGATGGACCACAGCTGTTCTACATGGCATGCACTGCTGCATGTCAAGATACAACATCAGGAAAACAACAGGAACTGTAACAACACTTAGGAGTTTAACAGTGCTGTTACTGCCAGCCTTGCACCTTTGAAGGATAGCAGAGTGAACCATATGATTACCATATGAAGCAGAACAGAGATCTGAGCACTCAGAAAGCATCTAAGGTACAAAACATCTTTTTTGGGTTTTTTATCCTTTCAGGTAATTTTCTTGGATCACCTTGCCAGCACCTGTGAAGGCTACAAAAGTCATTCTTATGCATGCAGCACAGGCTACCCCAACACCCATGAACTGGCACAGCCCTGCCCCTGAGCCGCTGACTGAATCCTTCAGGCCAGAGGGGTGATGGCAGGTGCCGCATCCGACATGGTGCCCGAAGCCAGGTCAGCACTGAAACCAGATTCAGGTTGCAACTTATTGCTGATCAGATTGACTGTAAGAAATGCTCTTTAACTCATCGTGACAAGGAAGGAACTCCACCAGTGTAAATTAATTCACTTCTGAAAAGACACTAAATTGGTATTGCTTGGGTCTAAGTAAGGCTGGCAAGGGTTTCTGAAAACAGGCCATCTTTGCGGCAGGAAATACTTCTTCTAGCATGAGAGCACTTAACAGAGTTCATAAAGTTATGCAGGTTAACTGTTGCTTACCCTTACACAGCCTATATGAGCAAAGAATCCCTCAGACATTACAGTTTAAACCTGTCTCTTGGAAGGAACAAGCTACACCAGCAAAATAATTTTTTTTTAATAATTTCATCTACCCTCCAGTTTCTGCTGGCACAGCTGAATGTGTTAGGAGAGTGATTTACGCACAGCCCTCGCTGACGTACCATTTTCTAGTGCAGACTAAGCTGCAGTCATTAACTAAGAGAATGGCAGACTACGAGAAATTTAAAGGAGCTCCCCAACCAGTTCAGAAATACATATCAAGCAATTTTTGAAAGTATAGCAAAGAAGTCACAGATTGTCTTTCCTTTACAAATGAGACTTAGTCTTTCAAAAGGTTCGATGCATAATCATTGTGGTAAATTTTGGAAAAGCACCTTGTGACATTTAAGATTACTCAAAATGAACAGTGCTGGAGGAAGGAGACAAAATTTTAGCTGTGAGCTACGCCAAATACATATGTTTTTACCCCTGAGTTCGCTTTAACACGAGTGTGGATATTATCACCATGAGCTGATTTGATACCTGAAAAAGTCTCCAGGTAATACAAAAGCACATTTTCAGACGTGACAGCACTGAAGCAGCTCTGCTTGTGGCCCATCAGCTGACAGTACAGTAACAAAACAGTGAACAGGAAAACTTCCTCTGTATTTAATTTAAACAGAAAAGTTCCCTAACCAGTCAATGAGTTATGCTTACTACCAAGGTAAGCAGTTTTCCAAACACACTAGGTTCAAAACTGCAACTATCCCACACACAGGGTTCCTGAAAACTCTCTGGAGCACTACATTTTTAAAGGAAATAATGACATGCACTTTTGTTATTTTCCTTATTCTGCTCTCACTTCTGATTCCAGAGGGTTTGTTTTCCCTTGCCCCAGATGACCCATTGCCGCTACCACAAGCTAAAATTACACAAAGTTGGCACACGTGCTGAGAAATATGAATAATCATTTTTAATGTGATTTGCTTTTAAAGGCAAACCAGCAGTTACTAATCGGTTGACCTATTTCTACTCTAATTCACCATACTTAAACACACAACCCAAAAAGTCCTCTTCCGAAATGAAAAACCACCTCAAAACCTTAACTGGGGTAGATAAAGAGGTGAAGATGCCAATACCTACTAAATTCCTTGGTGGAAAGAAAATTGGTCTATAAAAATAAGATTAACTGTAATAAAAAGATGGAAAGAAAGGAGAAGCTTAGGGAAAATATCCAGATAATGAGGACAGTATTTCCAGATCTTTTTGAAGCTGCAATGCAACATTCCTAAGTTGAGAAAAACATGCTCCCTGCCCTCAAGGCAACTCTACTGCACAGATGCTGGTGGACATCTATCTCCTTTTCCAGCTCTTCACGTCCCACACCTTCAAACCCAGAGACTGACTCCTCCAACCCAGCAGCAAGCTTCCTGCATGTCTGAAGCACAAAGACTGGCAGAACTAAAGACACTGCTTACAAAAAGTGTCCCTGTGGCTATTATCAAGACCCTGTATTTCAATAGTAGTGTTTATTTTCACCTATTTGTGCCCTTTAAAAAATAATCCCAGACCCACTTTCTCCTTGAGCAGCCACAGAAAAAGCCTAAATGGTTTTCCTTTTCTTTGCTGGCACAGATCCTAATCCCAGTGCTGGGTCTGGCGAGATGCCTGTTGATTTCAGTGGGAAGAGGATCAGGCTGAGTCCTGCTGATGTTACTCATGCAAGTACTCATCTCCACCCTTTGTTTTTCACATCTCTCCATGCTCTACTACCTAAAAAACAGGGACAAACAGGAAAAACGGAGCCTGGTGTGTGTAGCACTTGGCCTCTCAGGCCTTCTTGTCATTCAACCCCTCAAAGCTCCGTCACCATCAGTGCTCAACTAGTTAACACTCAGCATTTCACATCTGCAAGTGTCAGCATCAGGCCATTTGCATGTGCATCTCAGTGAAGGCCATGCACCCTTGTCCTTGTCAAGGACCATGGCTCTTCTGTGCTGTGGGAAAGTCAAAAGTCAACAAAGCCACCTCAAATACTGTGGCATTTGCTTTTTTTTCTTAATGTCCAAGTTCCTGGAGTTGTATTTCGTCTTGAGAAACTTGGCTTTCATTTAAAAATTAATCTTTCCAGGTTCCCATAACTGTACAGGATAGCCTGAAAATCTGGCTTGAGTTTCCCAAGAGGAAATTAAAAGTCAGTAAACAAATAAAAAGAACTGGAAGTTTTTCTTGGTTTGATGTCATTTGTTTATTTTTCTTAACATGGCTATTTTAAGCAATTCTCCCATTTTTTATATAATGTCTTGGCAAATTACTTTGGAATGGTTTAGAATGGCAATTTGCTCTGAGCTAAATTCATATTCAGATTGCCATCACTGAAGATAAAAAAAAAAAAGTTTCTTCACTTGTTTGTCAGCATTATCCAATCTTCATTAATTATATTTTTATATCTATTATTTTATAGTAATTAATGCCTTAAACCTCTTTATTGGATTAGAGACAAACTTGGGAAACAAAATCCATTCCCAACCTAGAAAACCCTCAAGGCAACTAAGAGACTTGGATTTCATTTTATGCTTATGAAGCTAGTGTAGGAATTGTAAATATATACCTATGAGACATTGCAGACTGAGAAAGAAAAGCTGACTGCTGGCCCTTCACAATTGGACAATGTACAAATAAGTATGCAATTGGGCTTTAGTTGCTGACCTGTGTAATGTGCACTATTTCAGTGGTTCCAACTCAAAATAATGCTAATTAGAAAAAAAAACGTTCAGCTTGCATTATTTTGATACTCAAAACTGCTCTTCCATAAGCAGAACAGAAACAGAAAACAGGGATGTATTTTATATATATATATATACACACACACACATACAAACACTTTTTTTTAAACACACTTTCTGCCTTTAGGAGAGCAAGGTATACAGCTTGGACAACTGCAGATGTTTAAGAAGAAACCCTTATAATGCTTAAAGAAAAGGAAAGAAAGAGGAGAATTGTGTTTGCTTAATGTCTACGTATTTTATGCATGCGAGTGCAAGAGCATATTAGCTGTAACCCTCATTTTGCATTGTTGATTTTAAAAAAATGACACAGAAAAGAATGAGACTTTCAGTGCAGCTGGGTCAGCTTGTACCACAGGACTCGTATCTGGCACCGACATGGCCCAGCTGCGCAAAGTCTCTTATGCCAATGTCACGACCCAGCTACTACAAACGAGGGCTATTGCACAGTGGTAGCAATCTCTAGCAACAGGCTGTCAGAGCTGTAAATATGCAGCCCTGTCGTGTCCCCAGCCACCTGGAACCGTGCCTGGCTGAGAAAAGTTCCTGTTCGCAGGCTGGCACTGACTAAGACATCAATGCGTCCCAGAATTTATGACCCTCTACACTTAAAGTAACCTTCCTCAAAAGGTGGCACGGGATGGGCTGAGCTCGTCAGGCCAGAAATGCTTCTCCTATCCCCAGAAAGAAACCCCATGTGTTTCCCCCTGCACACTCAGCCCTGACAACCTTCCTTCTCCATGATCCACCATCATAAAACAAGCTGCCTACAAAGAAACACCCATATTATTTCATATTATTATTTTTTTTAAAAAGCCTGGGCTCCCCAAAGCATACCTATGAAGGTTTCTGGATTGGATTATATCACAACAGCAAAATTAAAAAGCATTTATTTATTTATTCATTTGTAATACCAGAAGTGGGAGAGGGGACATGATAGAAGATACTTTCATCAGCAAGCAATTAAATAAACTAACAAAACCTCCCACAACAACAGTGCAGTAAGCTTTGAGACAAACAGAATACACGTGACTCCAAGTCTAATCTTGCCGGTCAAATAGGAAAACTACAAGTTATATTGGGGAAGCCTGGCTTGGAAACCTAGGCTGGACTGTTCTGCTTACCCTCCTAGCCTCTGGGTTCTTGCTGAAGCTTTATGAATTTTAGCAATTTAAAAATATTAGGTCAGTATTGGACTTTTATGCAAAGGTCATAATGACTGAAAAAAAACCCCATACTTTGATTTTGGAGCACAGATAAGTGGCTGAGACTCAAGGACATACATCTGAGAAAAATAATAGCAATATGTACTACACTAGCCCATCAGGTGATGGAAGAACCACCACGAAAGCCTAAGGAACTGCTTCTGCCATGAAAATAATAAGATGTTGCAGACAGCATGCCTCAGTGCAGGGAAAAGATGGGACAAGATAACAAGTACTAAGAGAACATAGTGCTGTCAGGACTGACTCCAAGTTTCTACACTGGCAAAACATTCTCATGTGTAAACCTTAAAGCATGGACTTTTACTTAGCATTTTAATACAAACCAAACTACCCCACAAATAAGTCAGGTAGAAATTTAAAATTACCAAGTCCTTTCCTTCTCAACTGTCCCCCAAGCATTGGGAATATTTCTCAATGGTGGAATTATAATCTAGGGGCAAAGCAAAGACAGCTGATTCTTGTGGAAAATATCCATTCCCTTTTAAAATGGAAGCAAAAGGCATCTGTTTGGGGCACACACACATCCAGAAGTCTACTGTGTTTACAGTGAAAAAAAATATAATGTATCAGTCCATGTTGAGAAGTCAGGAACTGTGAATTGACCTCACTGTGACTGCACAAGAATTTTTCTCAAAGGCAAACTTTAAAGAATTTTCAGATACTGAATGTGAATCTTTTTTTTTTTTTTTTTTTGATATGATAATTTATTATGATGCAGGAAGGTCCAAATTAAAATCTTTTCACGGTTTGTTCTTGACATTTAAACTTAATGAGATGAAAACAAAATAAAATTCATATTTTCTTCTGCTCCCACAAATAATTTTTTTTCATGGGTTCTCTGGAAAATGCTTGCATTTAATCAAATGTAGCCTTTCAATCAAATGTTCCCTAGGATGAAGCCAGCATTCACAACATCACTGAGAAAATTTTGCAGTGAGGACAAGTGCTTCCTCCTCTAAACTGCTCAGCCTTCATTTGGTTCAAGTTGTGATGTTTTTGAGAACTTGAACTACAGGACTGTGCAGTTCTTAAAAAAATAGCAAAAAATCCCAACCAAACATATGATAAAATCCTTTCAATACTGCCCTCTCATTCTCTTTTCTCCTTTTGAGGTGTGTGCTTTGTATCATCCTGATTTTTCTACGCAGATAAATCTGAGTGTGTTCTCCCACACTTTCACATCTTCTTTCAGATTTTTTTTATTTCTGCTCTAGATGTTTTTTTTCTGGGAATAGGGACATAATTATGGAGAGAACTCTTCACATCCACATGGAAAACTGGACTCAAATTCTGATTTCTCCCACAGTGGTTGGAGTCAACGAAAATCTCAGTGAAAACAACTGAGTTATTCTGGTGGAAACTTCAGAGAAAAAAAAAAAAGAATTAGGCTGTCACCTCACTACAGAAATAGATCAGTGATGTGTGTTTAGGCAGTGGCATTTTTCAAACATGCACTAATAAGAACACTCGGCTTTAGTATTCCACAAATTCCTTAAGATCCTGATGCTTCTTCCGGGGACTAGCTCTTCATTCAATGTAATGACTCCTTAAAACAGGAAAGAGAAAATGTCAATACCGCCTGCTAGTGGGAGTGAAAGCTATCTTGGTAAACTTGGTCAAAAAATTATACCGGAAACTTCCATCACATTTACTGGGATAGTGAATATTTTCTTGCATACCCTCACGTGCACACAAAGGGAAAAAAAAAACCGAAAACAACCTGTTTAAAGATAAATTCCTGTCTTCCCCTCACAGTCCTCCCCACCTCCCCCAACCTGAAAATGTGATTTACCAGAAGGAGCTCACAATGCTGCTCTGGCTGAGAAAGTACACTGAGAACTTCACAGTGCACTCAAAATAGCATGAAAAGAGGAAATGGGTGGAGGTGAGGTTCTTTCTTCTGCTCACAAAGGACTTCACCAGCCGATATAAATCAAGTAAAAACAGTCCTGATATGTGGAGCAGTACTTGGTGACAGTCCTCCCCTCTTTTCCCAGTCTGGTCTATTTTAAGATCACATCACAGGAAACTTGGCAGCTACACGCTTCCGAAAGTTGCCCCTGCCACTTCCACAAGTTCAAATCGTTTGAAAGAGCACAGCTCATAGCACAGAAAATTCTGAGGGGACAGAAAAGGTACTGTTGGCTGCCCAAGGCAGGCCGTTCAAAGAAAGAAGGCAATTATTGATAATTAAATGAACCTAAAACCATGTTTGCTTTTCAGTACTGTATTACTGTTTTTCAAAGAAAAGCTGCATTTACATGAGTTGTTGAAGGGCAGACAGTACTTGGAATGGACACCTTGTGTCTGCTCAAAGAAAGAAGCCCTCCGCATTAAGACATTCAGTTGTGTGGGCTGTACCCTCATAATTTTGTCATGGGCTTTCTCTCATCTTCTTAACATTTTTTTCCCAGGAAAATTTAACACTGTTAAATTAAAATTTTAAAAGGATGTGTACATGTGAGAGTTACACGTGCAGATACAGAGCCAGGAACAAAGAACATTTGTTGCATGTGAAACCTCAACTCTGATTCCATTAAAGACAGGAGAAATGTTAATAGCATGATCTGATTAGAGAAACTGATCATGAAAATATTAACAAAAAAAGCACAAAAGTACAGAAACATTGCTTATGCCATTACCCTACATTATTAAATCACCCATATGTACAAAAGCATCAATTGGAGATCAAGAGTTTTCTGAAACTAGGAAAACGAACAGTAATTGTAACTGGGTAAAAATGCTAAAGCTTCACAGTCCCTTTTGTTCAGAGAACTGAGTTTCTGAATAATCTGACTCAAGGAATAACTGAAAAATAATATTCTGCAAGGCAAAGACATACTATTTCAGATCAATGGATTAAAACAGTCAAATAGATGTTTATCGCCCTTTCAAGAAGTTATTTCTGGATATAAGAAGAGCATTCTGATCCCCAGAAGTCAATTTTGAGATATCTGTAAATAACTACAAAATACAGGTCCTCAAATTCAGTCTGTACACAAACATGATTATTGGAAGACCACAAATCTTGAGCAGCAATCTAAAGCTATCAAAAAAAGATCAATATTGTCCACAAAGACAGAGAAGAAGTGCAAGCCCTTGCCTTGCGTAAAACTATGCAAAAGCTTTCGGGGAATTTCACGTAGTTGGTGTTCTGTATTTTAGTGACACCTGCTTCAAAAGGAAGGCCACCAGAGGAAAAGCATATTGAATCTTTTCTTGCAGTGCTCACTCACTGCTCTCATGCTGAATATCACTGCCCCCTCACGCAAGGGCTCTCTGTCAGCTTCCACACACAGTTAGACAGATCAGCTTAAATTGCTGTAAATAACACCTACTTGCTATTCTTGAGGCCTTTATTCCAGGCTGTTCTATATTCTTAAACTGCACCTGAGTCACCTTCATGTGTTATCCTCAGTGCTCTGGGAAACTCGGGTTTAGTAAACAGGTTAAGCAAATGGAAAGATTAGTCAGTGCTGTGCTTCAGATGGATGCAAGATGAGATTACACTGAAAGCAACAATATTAACAAAATTAAGGAGAGATTTCCAGATTTTTTTTTTCACTAATCTAAATAGTCTGTACTGTACAAAAAGAAATCACTCCCAAGTTTTGTGCTTGAGTCTTTTTGACCCTAGTATTGAAGACCATTACCGATTTTACCTGATTATTGGGCAAACCAAGTTCTTTGGTTGCCATACCAGCTAGATGACATGAATGTTGTAAATTCCCTAGAACTACAAGGAAAGAAATTGGAAAGAATAGAGATTAAGGCAGCAACTATATAATAATATTAGTTATGGAATGCAGAACAGCACCGTAAAGTTACTTACATTTACTCCTCATCACGTGTTAATGTGTATCTCTACAACAAACAGCATGAAACTCAATATACTTAAATATGCCACACAAAGGAAGAACTAAGGCAAGTTAGAGCAGGCGCAATTAAGTATGAGTATTGACATTTAAGAAACTGTCAATTCATTTTTCTTTGTCCTCTCCTCTCAAACAAATATGCTAGTGACGCTAGGGCATGACAGGCTATCACCAGTTCAAACTTCAAGCTTACTAGGGACAAAAAACATTAGGTGGGAAGCAACACCATCCAACCAGTATGGCAATGGACAGAAAATCTATGGAGCTTGGAAGCAATCCAGTCTCTTCCATTCTTCTCTGTACCTCTGCTGCAAATCAGTCCAAACTTCATACCTCTGTTTTCCACTGGCCATGAGATACATCATGACAGTTAATTCTCTGTGAAAGCATTTTATAGATGATTGTAGAAAAATTCTGTACAAGAAGTTCTTATTCTTATGTCTTAAAAATAATTCTTCACAGCAGCTGGCTTGATGGTTTTAAGTTCTACATGTCACATGGTCCCTCAATGTGACTGTGTTCAGGTTCTGGTTAAGTATGCCATCATCTCAATATTAAACACATCATTCATCATCTTGCGTTGTTAACAAATCGGCATCCTCAGAAATGAGACAGGAAAAGGAAAGCATGAAATTATTTCCCTTCAGAAAATTGCTTCTTCTGATTAAAAGTGAAAAATATGGTGGACATAATTCTGATGAAGCAGAAGAGAAACTGGCTAAGTTTTCAGACTGAAGAACTGCAGTCTGATGGAAAATGCCTACTGACACTATCCCCAATAAAAGCCAGCCTTCTAATAGTTTTCTGATGTAGTCCTTCAGCTGTGAAATAAGGCAATTATAACTCTTTACATATACAGAACCCATACGGCCACACACAGATGAAAAAGTTTTCCAATTCATTGGCATTAAAGTAAGGAAACCCCCACACCAGTGCCACTGCAAGTAGCAGCACGTCACCTATGAGTCCCTGCAGTGCCACATGCAGCCCACACACATCATGCAACCGTAACTAATTAAAGTTTCAGTGCATGTAAAAGGCAATGGGTAAGCAGATAAACAGGCACAGTAAGATGAACCCACTGTCCTGAGTACCAGATGAAGGCAAGTGGCAAAGCCAAGAAGCAAACCCGAGGCTATGTCTACACAGCTGTGAAAGCCTGACTTCTGGAGCTTCACAAGCAAAATGTACCTTGCCTCACGTAGCATGAAAGCCCTTCTTGCATTCAATATACAACACTTGTTCCTTGTCTGTCCTTTCTCCCAAACTGTGTCTTCTTAGCTACCTGAACTGACATCTCACTATTTATTTCCTTTTCTTTGAAAAGATTAACAATAATTTCATATAGTGGGCCACATTTTCAGAAATCCTCATCATCCAGAAACGTTAAGCCTTGAAAGAGCTCAGCACTTCACATTTCCTGAATATGTATGTGATATGACATATCTACGGATCTAGATAACCTCCACAAAGGTTACATCAATATACACAAGCCTTTAAAAAAAATTACAATATTTTTTGCATTTTTAATAACAACTAAAAGTTAAAAACCAAATCTGAAATTTCTCCTGGAACTCAAGTAAGTGCCCCTTCACTATAAGTGCCAGTGAAATTCTCACAGGGATGCCACTGACTCTGCAGAACTAACTTGTACCAGTGTCTCTGAACTGTTAAGCCTCCTGGCTAGCGGAGGTATGCTCAGAGCCATATACCCCATCAGTCTAGTGTTCACACATGTTCTCTTTTTTTTGGAAAAAAATACACCAATTTTTCTGTGGTTCAAGGCTGCTTTTCGAAGATGCTCATCACTCTGTTTCCTGTTGACTACTCAGTAAAGAAGACTCCTCACCATCTCTGAAAACTAGGCCATAGATGACTTCAGAGCTGAGCTGACACTCACAGAAATGACATCTTCTGCACAGCTACAAATGTCAAAAGTCTTCCAAATCAAACCATGGATCAAGGAAAGAACAGCTTGCAATGCTAAAATGTGAAGTAATCTGTCCACACACACACGAAAAAAAAAAAAAGGTTAATTTTTATGTATTAGGAGTAACATTTTAAAACATAGCCTATTTTCCTAACAGACATAAGTCTTGATGAGGTGGAGGATCTGTTCTGCAGCTAGGAAGGGTTTATGGACAACAAAATAGCCACTACGATAAATGACAAGGGATGTAGCATTCATCTCAACAGCTCAGCCCTGGCGTATGTTGGCAGGAGCTGCCAAGGTGGTTGTTACCCGGAGAGGGGCACCGCTAAGAGAAGGGAGGATACCTGATTGAGGAGGCTTAGCTCTTGGAAGGGACAAGAACGTGCTGTGGACAGCCTGGTGAGCAAGAACATGCCTCGCTGAGAAAGGACTGAAATGGTGAAATGCAGTGCTGGCAGACAGAGAGCAACAAAGAAAATGTGGCAAGCTAGGGTAGATGCCACCAGCAGATGATGTCCGTCCACTCCTCTTTAGCCTCCTCTGTTTGGATTACAGCTTGTCAGTCTCCCACTCATGGAAAACCATGAGTGTCCTCACTGCCGGCTCAACTGCTGGGGACTTTTTGTACTTTTTCCCCTCAAGTTATTTGCGGGGGAGGGAAGCATGTAGGTTTAGGCAGCTTTGAAGAGCTGCGATATTGGGGGGGGGGGGGGAAAAAAGGGACAAATCAACATGTTTAGTTACGAAAGACGTAATTATTAATTATTTATTCAACCATTAGGTGAATTTGATTTATGTTTATTTTTTCACCAAGGTGATGGTTCGGCCTCCACCTCTTTTCGTGAACCGAGAAAACAACTTGTATTTCTTCCTGGCTGAATCCGGCGGCTCTTGCGAGAGCCGCTGGGAGGAGAGAGGGAGGGAGGGAGGGAGGGAGGGAGCCGGGCGAGGAAGCCCACCGACGGCGAGCCGGGTGGCGAGCGGGGAGGCGCCGGGACCACCTGGCGGGCGCGTCCCGCGTGCCGCGTCCCCCGCCGGGGCTCGGCTTTTTCTGGAATCGTTGACAGCCGGGCCTCGGGGAGCCGGGAGGGGCGGCGGGGGAACGGGGCGGGGGGCGGCAGGACGCGAAGGCGCGACGTGGCGACGGTTGTTAAGGGAGCGACAACAGCGCGATCAACAGAGGGGCTGGTGCGCGGGGAGGTGTGATGCCCCGGGTTTTTATAGCCGCCTCGTGATGTCAGCGAGCCGCGCTGGCCGCCGCGCACGGAAATAGCCGGGCGTGCAAACGCGCGGCCGTAAATCTGTCGGCAGGCCCGTGGCGGACGGTTATTTTTGAACGACCTGAGCAAGGCAAAACTGGGCTCGGGGGAGAGTCGCTCATTTACAGCCGCTGCTAGGTCAGTTTGTTTTGCTGCGGAACGGTGAAAAGGTGTTAGAAGAACACTGGGTACTGCTGCAGGTGTACCTCCCGATTCAGCACTGCCTTGCCACCTGGCCTGCTGGGCCCAACACACCTCTGCTCTGCGGGCAGAGACTGCAACTCTTGAGCAGCAAAGAGAGGCTGAGTGAGGGATCTGCCTCACCACCCATGCTGTCCCAGCCGCAGAGCAGCCCCTGCCATCTCCTGGGTTGGTGTGTTTTGCCCCGTGGGCCATGCTTCCTCCCACAGTGGCCTGTCTAGCGCTGCACCGCAGGCACGGCTTGCCAGCGCTCTTGCCAGACAAGGTGGTAGGCAGCTTGGGCCACCCAACGCTCTGGGTTTTCCAGTCTCGCTCCAGAAAGTCTGCACTGCCTCTGCTCCAGAAGCTGCTTCACCCATTCAGATCATGCCTTCTGTACCTGGATGGCAAGGATGCACGAGAAAGCCTAGCTTGCTTAAGCTCACACTGCCATGTAGTGCCTTAGAAAACAAGGAAGTTGTGGACTCTCCCAACTGCAAAAATTAATGTGCTGGACTACAGCAAAAGCCTTGAAAATCAAACTTCTGTTCCAACTAAGCAGTAACAGTAATCTCCCACACTGCTGTGCTGAGGCCCTGAGTCATGCTATATTTACTCTTCTTTATTTTTTCTCTTGTTAAAAAGGTAAAAGAAAATAATTAGGAATGTTTACTAAGCTTTTAGAAGAGAAAAATATGGAGTACTTTAAAAAAAAAAAAAAACAGTATTTTGATGCAAATATAGACTTATGATAAGCTTCCCGAAGAACATACTGCGTAAAGGCAGTATCACTGCAGAGAAGGTATCTGCTTTCAAGAGGATTTGCATTCTCATTGAATGCTGGACCAGGTCCAGACCAGCCGGAGAATAACCACCCTCTAACCTCCCTGTGGAGACTTACAGAGACAGGACTGAAGCAGTATCATTTCTGACAGAAATCAAATCCTGGCTACTGCACTGCTGGGAACACTACAGACAAGAAGGAAAATAAAAATAGGGAGGAATTGGAATTAAAACAATTCTGTGGAGATGACTTAGCTAATACCTTGTCAAAGGATCTGACAGAGGAATACATTACCTATTTACTAAATGCATGTAAAAGTTAAGTATCTGCTAATGTAAAATATAACTTTAACAAACAGGAATGTACAAATGTTAAAGCTGATCAGTTAGAAAACCAGTTTTATAACATGCCCAGGTTAACCATACTAAGTAATACGTGTAGTCAAATCGTACATAAAGCAATAGAGAGCATTCAAAAAATACCATTTGTTCAAATTTCTACCAGTTCCTATTTCAGCACTAGTATCTCAGAGGACAGGATAATGCCTAGTAATGTGTCTCCAAGACTCAAAACCAATGGAAGCTTATGACTATTAGGCTATTGCATTACATGTGCTGGGTACATATTCAGTACCCCCTTCTTGATGTCATGCACCCAGGGAGATAGCTAAGAAAATCCCTGGACACACTGATGAACAGCTTCTAGGTACTCCCTGTCTTGCCATATTCATTTCTGCTGTAGTGGTAGAAACCTTTGAGCAGCCACAAAGCAAACTCCATCATAAAAATAATATGCCGTAGTTGAGCACCAGCAAGGCACAGGAGGCGGCACAGGAGTGGGAGTAAAGTGACTGTGCAAGGCAGCAACTGCTCCAACAGTTTTGCCAATATGGCCAATAAATGAGTAATCTTCATATATTGTTTTCAGGGTTGAAGAGCTTTAAGATTGTCCCAGTGTAGCAGCATCTGAATTGTGTTGGACCTATAGAGACCTTTAGACATGGTTGGTCTGTCTGTGAAAATACACCTAGACTACAAGAAGATGTAATGTTTTAAAATGTCCTAGCTGGCCTGTTTCAGCTGTAATACAGGCAACCCAAATTATGGATATGCCAAACCCAAATGACAATTAGATATAAAAATCACAACATCACAAAAACATGCGATACGATTCATTTTTTTTCAATCAATACCTGAATTTGTACTTTAAATGTACTGTCACAGTTTATAAAACTTCCCATTAGAACGTCAGTATTGCTGATTTGCACATTTGTAGTAGAAACATTACGACCGGTCAGAAGAAGGTATGAACTGAAATGTGTGTGGGTAAAAGCATCAGGAATGGCAACTGAGAAAAGTTACGACCAAAACCGCAAAACATTTTGATAACCATGGACATGACTGACAGCAATCAAACAGGTAAGCATCAAGAGCAGAAGGCTAGTGCCCTAGGAAGCTCACAGCACAGATTACCAGAAGACCTATAATGTGATAGCAGTGAGGTTGCACAATGCTGAAGTGCCGTTCCTCTTCCTGTTCTCCCCATCAGAGAAGCTGACTGTAGCCATAAAGACAGTCACAGTGGGGAAATACAGGAAATAGGCAGCAAACTAAGGTTCACCTTGGCTGAGGTAAGCAAGATTCTGAAGCCAAAGGACACACCATATTAACTTCTCAAAGGATAGAGAAGATCCACCCCAAAAATGAGGCACGGCACATGCAGAAGTCAAGCGACACAGTGAGAACTTGGTGGGTGATGCCTTTGTCCTTGTCAGGTGCACACAACTGATCCTGGCCAGATCATTTCTCAGACACACATCTCTCAAAGCTTAAGAGCGTGGGGGTTGTGAGAGTGGGCATGAAATTGATAAGAGAATGAGTGTGGGAGGAATCAGTTTTGTTTAAAACAGATATCACCACCTCTTTCTATAATGTCTGATGGAGGGAGGTTTTTTGCATTGATTTCCTTTTCGCTATGCATTATGATTAAAGCTGAGTTTCTCAGAGAATCACTAGAACCTCAGAGTTGAAACTTGCAAAAAACGGTGGAACATGCAACAAAACTGTAAGAATTAGCAGGCAATACTGTACATAAAACATTTTAACATGCTAGCACATAAAAACCAGGGAAGACAGTATGGAGAACCCTGCTGCTGTTGTTCTTACCTATTTAACAATTTGCTGTATGAGAGTGTTCTAAGAGTCTTTTCTAAAAAACCCACTTTCTTCCCAATTTTTACATGCTCTCCTGGTGCTCCAGGAGAAGCTCTATCAGCAGTGCAAGTTAGACTAGGTTTGGAGTCTGAATGTGTTGTCGTATTTGCATAGAGACAAACTTTGTTGAAAGGAGAGGGGAAGGAATATACAGTAATTGTGGCCGCCCTCTAAAAATGGGATGGGTTTAGTGGAGAGGACAGTACTTAAAACATCAAGACACTTGTCAGTATTAGTGCTTTGCCAACGTGTGTCTGTCTGGGTTCTTACTCTGACACCACATCTACACAAATCTTTGGCTAAGGAAGGCAACTCTTCATCTGATACCAAATTCAGGAGGTTTGTTAGAAGTATTTGAGTGAAGCATTAGGAAAAGGGGGGGGAAAAAAAGGAAAATCTGACATGATCAGAGCAATCTCATAGCAGAGACAATCTGAAGCTATTCTAGATGTGCAATTTCCTCTCAGAAGGAAAGCAAATGCTTAGGTGAAAAGAAACTGACTTTTATGCTGAAATGGGCTGCTTTCACAGATTTTGAGGTGAGGGGCGTTATATCAATACAGCTACAGCTGGGTAACCACTCTGCTAACACTACACTAGGAATCCTCCCACTACAAACTACCTCTAAAATTTAACCTGTTGTTTCTGTGCAAGTACATTTGATTCAGTTATAGGTGTTATTCTTACCTAAACAGTTTATACCAGCGCAGCCTGTAATACAGACACATCTACAGTGGTGTAGAAGTTTCTGTGGTGATGCTACAGCTATTCCCACTTGGGAATACCCTGATGCTTGTGAGAGCACATCTGCACTGAAATCAAACCATTTCTACACTGTTTTCAAAATAATTTGGTGCTGCAGAGTGCCTGCTTCTGAACGCTGGTTGCTCTTCAAACACCAGTTGCTGTTTTCTGCAATTTATGACTGAAAGGATTAGAAACAAAGAAAACTAAAATAGATTTCCAAAGGATATTAATAGCTCCGTTCCGTATCTCATTATTTTAGAAAAATATTCTTCAGGTAATAGATACAGCTTCCTCAGTTGAAGAAAAGTGGTGGATTTATTTTTTGCAAAAAAGAGTAATTTTTAATTCATGAAACAAATATCCAATATTCCAAATACAGCCATCCATGCAAATGATAACTGGGTGATCATTTGCCCCATTTGCACATATATTTAAAGAGAAGTTGAAGATGTGGGCCATTGTAAATGTATGTGCATGCCACTGTTTTACAAACATAGGGCTAATGCCCTGGAAACACTCAAATGCCCAACAGCATCAGTGGGAATTGAGGACTCTCAGCATTTGGCAGAACTGAGCCCTTCTCATGTGTGGATATAAACACGTTCACTCGCACATAGAGAGGTTTTGAATAAACTACAGATGGTGGACAATAATTTCCTATTCATCTGGACATTCTGGAACATGACATTCCTGATTATAGTTTTAACATTATAAATTAAGATTTGATAGTTCATTTAAATATAGTTCATTCATTTTGTAAATATTCCGATTCTCAACAAATGAAGAAAACACATTCCCAGCAGACCAATCATAATATTAACTCTCTCACACTTGCAGATAACCCTTAAGGAAGCTTTACCTATTTATATCATCACAGCCACAAAAACATCCAAGAAGCATATTAATTAATAGTGATAATAAAAAATAAAGCCTTCAGTCATGTGTTCCATTCAATCACTTACACCATATATTTTTAAAATGAACAAAATACATTTGCAGTTTGCTGGGGAATTATTTTAAGGTCCTGGTGTCCCTTAGAATCTCTCCTCACGTCTTTAGATGTCTGCCTTTTGCTTGCGTGGACTGAAGTGTCTAGACATCCAAATTAAGGAGTGACCAATCACCAACAATCTGATCTCTCTGCATACAAGGTCAGCGCTACAGAGGCGTACACACACACACAGACACACACACACCACACATACATAGTTGCAGCGGGCACTGTGCAGGAGACCTTTATTTGTGCACAAAAATATTGATGTTGCTAAGTGATACACAGGCGGTCACTAGCCCTAAGTCTTCGTGTTTGTTTATCACTGTGTCTTCTTTCCCAAGTAAACAATGCAATGGTGATGCAGAACCTATCTAAATTAAAACAGCTATGGCATCTAATTTATTACGTCTCCTTGATATCAACCTGTTACTTTTTTTCCTGATTTTGCTCCCTTAAGTCAGAAGGAAAAAATTTAGGAGGAAGTTGAAAACAAACATGCTGAACAGTCCCAATCATCCTACTTTCCTGCTGTCACATAGCAAAACTAGTTTATTTGCAAAGGTGGGTGCCTCTCCCTCTTCAGCTTGCTGGCACCAGAAGGAAGGAAATTGTTTTGAAGTTAAAATAATGGTCCTGTATTAAATTCATATGTCTGGGCAATTAGAATATGGGCAACTTGAAAACAGAATCTCATGAGACTATGTAAAAAAGCACGGATACACTTTGCTTTTCTAAAAATTCAGTCCGTTTCCATTCACTTCTAAAACCCAAGTTTCTATTTAAAAAAATCTTTTAAAAAATCTCCCCCAAACAAACACACCTCACCACCATCACCACCACTCCCTCCCTCCCTTTTTTTGTTTTTGAGTCATCCCAAATTTTAAAACCAGTTATCTTTGGTGGTTCTAGAAGTAGGTTTCTGGAAACACAAGTGTTCATAACATGGATCTGATTTGGAGTTTTTAAAATAAATTTGCTTTCTTGACTTTGGAGAAGGCAGAGCATAGGAGAGGCTGAGTTTCCATAACCACGTTCTTTGGCTAGCCCTCAGCTTTCTGGAGTGCCCCAGAATTGCCCCAGAGCCCAGGCCTGTGAGTCTTCCTGCTCTGACAGCCTCCCAGGTGAGGTGCCTGGGTAAGAACCTGGGGAGTCCTGTAAATGGAGGTCCCCAGAAATCACCACACTGTCTGCAAGAATGCTGGGAGGAAGTCAGAGTCAGCCCAGACTCCTCCTGGAAGCTTCCACATTTCCTGAATTTTTTTACTGTCAGCATGGCAGACCTTTAGATTGCAAATTATTTTTTCATGAGAAAAAATATTTCGTACAGCTTTGCTGTGTTTTAACAGAGATGCCACTGGAGTGAGGCCACTCTCCCCCTCACCTACACGTACTACTTACTGAGACCTGGAACTACTGCTGACACTGAATGTATTATTAGAAAAAGAAGTGGTATGTTTTGACTTAATTTGATTTTAATTTAGCAACAAAATACAAAGATGACCACTAATGGCAACTGGCTGTGGCAAGCACAGCTTGAGGAATACTTCAGAACCTTTTACATCCTACCAGAATGGCAAAAGCCTACCCAGCAATATAGAGATGAAAATTATCTGGGAACTATGTAAAACAGTATTTCAGGTAACTTGTTTTTTTTCGAGGTTACTACAAGTCCTGTAATAAATCACATGATGGGAGTAAACTATTGGTTTTAAGTGTTATGTACATACAAGTTCTTCCCAAACTCCCAAACAGAAACAACAGCGAGTTTACAAACCCAGTGTTGCACAAAGTGACTACATTTTGGGAGTCTGGATGCATAACCATACCCAAAGCTGCTCCAAACCATCTTCTGTTCAGTCAGCCGAATCAGACATGGCAGCAATCGGTCCAGCAGGAAACTGAAGGGACAGAACAGCTTGGTCCCTTCCTTCGTACATCAGTAATTTGCTGGATGAGTCATTGTCCCTCTCTGTCTCAGTTTGTCCATTTGTACAATATTAATAATGATAACTTCCATGCAAAAAGTGCACCTTTAAATTCTAGAGATCTAAGACCAGAAATGTACCAGTTCTGAATAAAACAATACTTTGCCTTATTCTCAAGCTGCTTGCAGGGCCAGCACTGGGAACAGACCATTCCTGTAGTAATCATGAGGTAAACATATTAACCCTTATGCACCAAATCAATACATTCCATTAAAGCATTATTTCTGCAGATGTGCACAAATACAAGTCTGGTCAATGAGTTGACTGGAAGTAGCCCAGCAGAGAAGGATTTGGGGGTGTTTGTGGATGAAGAACTAAATGTGAGCCGGCAATGTGTGCTTGCAGCCCAGAAGGCCAACTATATCCTGGACTGCATCAAAAGAAGCCATCAGGTCAATGGAGGTGACTGTCCTCCTCTGCTTTTGTGAGACCTCTTCTGCATTCAGCTCTGAGACCTCCAACATAAGAAGGACCTGGACCTGTTGGAGCAAGTCCAGAGGAGGGCCATGAAGCTGATCAGAGGGCTGGAGCACCTCTCCTATGAAGACAGGCTGAGAGTGTTGAAGTTGTTCATCCTGGAGGAGGCTCCAGGAATACCTTATAGCAGCCTTCCAGTACCTAAAGGGGCCTATAAGAAAGCCAGCCATTGGCTATGGTTAGTAGGTTGAGTTCTCCTCCCCCTCTACTATGCCCTCATGAGACCACATCTGAAATATTGTGTCCAGTTCTGGGTCCCTCAGTTCAAGAAGGACAGGGAGCTGCTGGAGAAAATTTGGCACACGGCCACCAAGATGATGGAGTGGAGCATTTCCCTTATGATGAAAGGCTGAGGGAGCTGGGGCTCTTGAGCTTGGACAAGAGGAGACTGAGGGGTGATCTTATTGATGTTTACAAATACATAAATCGTGGTTGTCAGGAGGATGAAACCAGGCTCTTCTCGACATCCAATGATAGGACAAGGGACAATGGGTATAAACTGGAACACAAGAGGTTCCAAAGAAATACAAGGAAGAAATACCCTCTGAGGGTGACAGAACACTGGAACAGGCTGCCCAGGTGGGTTGTTGAGTCTCCTTCTCTGGGGACATTCAGAACCCACCTGGACGAGTTCCTACTTGTGTGACCTACTCTAGGTGGTCCTGCTATAGCAGAGGAGGTGGACTAGATGATCTTTCAGAGTCCCTTCGAGCCCTTGAGATTCTGTGATTCTGTGAGATACTAGGTAGAAGTTCTTTACTGTGAGAGTGGTGAAGTACAGGCTGAGGATCCCTGGAAGCATTCAAGACCAGGTTGGACAGGGCTGTGAGTCTAGTGGTAGGTATCCCTGCCCATGGCAGGGGGGCTGAAACTGGGTGATCTTTAAGGACCCTTCTAATCCAAACCATTCTAAGATTCTATGCACTCTGGACAAATTCTTTAGTTGCAGGTTAGTGAAAGAAGAGGGAAATGAAGACATAAATAGAATATGTTTTCCTCAGAAAAGCTGTAAGTAATTAAAAATATTCTTTTCCAACAGACTTCTGTCTGTACAAAGAATGAGACACTGCAGACAACAGGCCTGACTTGCCTTCAATTACAACATGACCTCTCAGGCAAGTAACACATCCTGTGGAGAGCACAGTGCTTATTATTCACATGTAAACCTATTTATTTTGCTTCTTCTTCCTCTTTTCCTAAAAAGCATTTTACATCTCACTAAAATTCTTATTGTCCTGCTGAAAGTTCACATTTGTGACTGCCTGTCCAGAGAAGAAAGCTTACCCAGAAATAAACCTTGCAGGATGGAAGAAAATATCAAGTCAGACAAGTATGACCAGAAACTCAAACATAAAGAATTCAAATATTTCAAAAGATGTCTTGATAGGTATATTCCCACCTCATTCCAAGCAAATAAGATTAGCACATATTACTGAGAATTTTATGCCTCAGTAGAAGACCCTAATTATATTTCACATTGCTCTGAAGATTCCTGTAATATACACACATCTTTAATGTGGAATTTTATACCCTATTTATAGCATAGAGGCTCTTTTTTATATTATTATTTTTCTATGAAAGTTCCTTTGAAGTCAGGTAATTACCTTAAGTGAAATATTTAGCCTGTTGTGAGAACTGAACGATGAGATTTGTGTAGAACAAGTAAGTCATCATGTAGCCCAGTATGAAGGTTTCTGAGCCGCAACTGGGGACAGAAACATTAATTACAAAGCCAAGAATGCATTTTAGAAGTAATTTAAAGTGAGAGTTGATCAGTCTGTTTACAACAACAGCTTGCTTCATGCATGACCCTAAAAACTACTGGAGCTAAGCACTAAAAAGCGTAAAATTGTTTCATTACTAGTTACTATTCTCAGCAAAGCCGCAGCTTTGGGTTAGCCACAGACCTGGCCAGAGACAGGCTGTAACTGTGAAGAGGTCAGGAGGAGTTACTAAAACAGCTAATAACCATCTGCAGTAACTTCTCCCCAGCCAGAAATGTCACATCACTGAAGACTTGTTAATCTGAACTCTTCTCATGCCAGAAGCAAGCATGTCTCTTTCTTTGCAAACCTATGAATCTCTTCAGTGGGTTAAATGACGTATGGCTACCATACATCAGTATACAAAATTATGTCATTTTTGTAAGTATTCTAACCTAGGACTGAACTATGAGCATTTTGTGCCTGATAGTGGCATTTTCAAGAAAAGTAATGTGTAGTCAGAAGTCAACAGCAGATCCCCTCTTCACCTCCTCAGACACAGTTCCTTGAAAATACCTAAAAGTACGGGATGTTAAAACACTATGCCATATGGATCCACAATTTCTCACTCAAATATTATCCTGCATATGCAGTGCATAACATAACACACGAAACCAAAACTTGAAGATGTAACAGAGCCCTACATACACACATACGCACACACAAAAGGTGAGTCAGCCAATGCAAGATCAGTAAACCAATTTATTATTATTTTCCACAGATGGAACAAATTTACCTGCCCCCAGACAGGCTTCCCCAACTGTACACACTTCCATAATCTGAGACGTGATACCACTGCTTCTAGTATATAGTTTTCCTAAGAAAAAGTCTAGCTTCTTATTAAGAATGCTTAATAAAACCAATACAGATTAAAAACAATCAGCAGGGAGTGTTACAATTAGATGCTTGCACAGTGCTTCCCCCTGTGACTACATGCAAATATTTTTCATCTTATACAGACTTTCAGAAACTTCATCGTGTTGCTGCAGTAAGAGACACCTTCTCCCTTTTTCTTCATGTGAGATCTTAGGCCATCAGTTGCATACCACCACTACTTTACACAAGAGACCCACATTACTTTTAAATTGCCTAACAATCTGAAGTTCCTCACCCCCATGTGGGACCTCATTACAGCCTGACTGAAGACCGTGATATTGCAGTTTCATCCCCTAAAAATCAGGGACAGAGGAGAGATGAGGACTATAAAGGCAGATGAGATAATAAGGTCAATAAGGAAGTAAAGACCACACTTAAGATGACTGAAGTATCTACATTAATTATATGAAACGTTTCCCTTTACAGGTTATAAAAATACTGTTCTTTTTTAGAGGGGCAAAAAAAAGTTTGAACTACTAAGGGCAATCACAGGGAAGATAGGCTTGCCATTCGTCGTTATTGAGCTAGACAGATGCAAAATTAACTCTGATTGCTGTGAGATTCTCTCTATGAAGCTGTAGTCTAAAGAGCACTGCATGCTGTCAGTGTAATACCTTCCGAGCGAAGGATGCTCAGTGGTTTATAGGCGGCACTCCTCCATCTTGTAAAATTGGCTGCAAGTAACTTCACATTGGTCTGCATTTCTCTGCCTTTACATTCTTCCTTCCCAGAGTAACCTATTGAAGTGACTACAGCATATACATGAAACCAAACCAGCAAGAGGAAACTTGAGGAGGGAATACCCCTATCATTCTACGATTCTAGGAATAGGAGGAATAGGAGGAAAGCTCTGAATCACAGGCTCCCAGAAGGGTTAAGGTGGGAAAGGAATTTACAGAGGTCATCTTGTCTAGCCTTCCTGCTCAAGCAGGGCCACCCACAGCCAGTTGCTAAGGACTGTATTTATTTCCTTGCTCTGGCAAGTGACAGGCTCTGTCCAAGGGGAGTAACTGTGGCTGTCTCACCCCAGGGATGTTACAGGACATAGACCTTTTCTCAACCAATTCCACAGACTATCTTTTATGAAATGTTCAGCTTTTCTGTAAAGGCTTCCAGCCAGAGCCTGGTGGCATTTGACATCAGCTTTTTGGATGCCACAGTCTGACAAAGGAAGCTTCCATTTTGCCAGAGCTTTAACTCACTGCCTTATCCTGTCCTGCACAGCAAAACGTCTCTACCAGAAGTGAGTATGCAAATAAAAAGAAAAATGTTGCAACAATATTCAGCGTGAAAAAAAGCCACACTCGTCATCTAGGTCTGTCCAAGTCTGTCCTTTTGCCATATTTATATCCTCACATTTCAGGTTTGCTGGTTTATTAATTGCAAATTTCTCTGTGCAAGTCTCATGCACATTCCTTATGGTCTTTATAAAGGTATTGCTTGTGAATGCCTTGAGGTCACACGTAAATCCACAGTGTGAACTATGCCAGACACTGAGTTTGTTAAAGAGCTTCTTCCAGGACTGTGAGTGATGTTTGCCTCTCTGTGCAGAGCAATTCAGCAATGAGCTGCAACTACAGCAGGCCTTCCCCTGCCCCTTAGCAGCAGCCACATCTCCTCTCAGTCACAGATGATTCCCACAAGATGGCATGGCACAACTTAATCTGATCTTAATCTGAGATTTTAAATGATGGCTGCTTTACTGACGCAAAAGTCTGCCAGTGCACTGCCTCGCTGCACATCTCTCAGGAGTCACTTCTCTCACAGCGTCTTTGCAGTTTTCCCGGAATTAAGACTTCGCCCGTCTCTCCCTGCTGACAGTGGAGTGCTGTTTTTTTACAGGTCTTACACAAAACAAGCTTGCAGTAACTTGGAAAAAAAAAAAAAAAAGGCTAGTTTTAGGTTGTGCAATCTACCTAAAACAATGTAGACAACAAAATGTTGAGATGGGAAGGAGCTGAAAATCGGAGAAAAATAAGACATAAATGAAAAGTGCCTTTTGGCTTTGGGTTAAGATTTTTCAGCTCTGATGGTTGTCAGTGCTACTAATGTTTTAGTTTAAATCAGTCTTAAAACAAGACTTTGCTTAAATCTTTAGGAAGAAATTTAAACTGAAATGGAAAATTAACCCTGGCTCAATCAGTACAACCCTTCAATTATACAAAGTCTCCGTTATCGAGTTAGAAGAAGAAGAAAGAAACTTAAATTTCTGGTAGCTGTGCATGAGGTCCAAGAGAAAAACCACCATTTGTCAAAAGCTGAGCAAAGGCTTCCCCTTCTTTTCACTGTCTTTATGGTTTCTACCACCCTGTGTGCCTGAGCTGATATTTCAGCTGCCTCCCCGGGAGCACTGTGTGCAGAAGCTCCCGCACCACTGGATGCCTGCCTGCCTGCCTGTCTGCGGCTGGGCACAAAACAGTTGAGCAGCAAAGCGACAAGAGAGGCAGCAGCCTCCGGCAGCCACAGGAACAACAGTTTCTACAGACTAGAGGCTGAAATTGCAGAGGGAAATAATCCCAACTGCCATAGCCAGGTCAGGGAGAGGGGCCCCAATGGCACTGGCTTGAGTTTTCAGGCAAAATTTTACTGTAGACGTGCATGGACCTGACTTCACCATCCTCTAAAGGGCCATAATAATGACAGCCACATACCTGCAAGAGGTAATAAAGAAAAGTAGGAATTTTGCCTGCACAAAATGTAAACATCAAAACAGATGGCACAGTTATGTTAATCAGTTAATGTTTGCAGAGCGCTTTGAAGATGCAAAGCACTGTAAAGGTACTAAATACTTACAGCCTTGTCTAGACATCATCAAGCTCATTTTTAGACTGCAACTTTTTCAGGCCAAACGGTGCCTCTCTGTATATATTTGCACTGTGCCTTCTGCAGTGGGCTCCAATTCGGACAAATAACAGGGGAACAAATCCTGGAGGTGAAAAACAGAAGCCAACAGCTCCTGCTAAAGCAGCATGAAGTAGCACAGCAGAGATTTGGGCTAAATATCATCAGGGAATCAGACAGAAGTCCAAACGTACTATACTAGAATAAAAATAAGCACTTCACTTCTGTGCAGTGTGACATGTAAAACATGCATTAAAATACAAAGACAATTTTTTGGATGTTTCACCAGAGAAACAGGTAAAGATTGAGGCTGTCACAACAGAGAACCCTTTACAAAACAGTTTTTGCCATAGTGGTGCAGCCTGTTTACTGCGCTAACAAGCCAGGATGAGAAAAAACACCTTTGAGAAAATAAAGTATGTATGTAGACTTAACAGAGCTGTGAGAGTGCAGTGGCACTGCAGTTGCAGTGGCAACCACTGTCTTGTACGGAATTTAACAAAGTAAATTAGGAACAATGAGATCACAGATTTTGTAGAGGTTTGGGAAAATTCCATCTACACCATTTCAAAGCTCACACTTTTTTTTTGCTCTGAGGAATGTGGCATGCAAATAAAATTGAACTCCAGAGACATACTCTGCAATAAGTAAGCCTTCTGTGTCAGACTGCCTTGCAACCTAAACCAAACTGTACTATTCTGATATTTGGAATCCACAGATTTCAGAAACCTTTTCCACTCACGTTTCCCAGTCAGCCGAAGACTGTAAATGGTGAAAGAAGACTGGTGTTACACAAAAGGTGAGAACAGCTGAAATATGTAATCCTCATTTATACCGCCTCCCAAAATATATCTTCCTACTGTGCTGGAGGAGCATGTAAAGGGTCTGCTACTAATTTTCCCTTGGAAGTGCTTAAGAGATGGTTGGATGTTGGACACAGGAAAATGGTCTAGTGTTGATATGGCTAGGACAAAGGCTGGACTCGATGATCTTGAAGGACTTTTCCAGCTGAAACAATTCTATGATTCTATGATTCACCATTCCCATAAACAGCTGCACAACAAAGGTCTGATGCTGTGGATTCGCTTGAATGGTAATGAGAGGTATGTTTTTTTCTTGCTTTTGAGGCTTTGTTTTACTTATTTTCTATCCTCTTCACTTCAGCTGTTCAACATTAATTTCTAAGCAGAAGAAAAGCCTTAATATAATTACAGCTCTTATTTCCCAATTTGTTCTCAAATAATTTCTGTCACTGTCCCAAAAAGAAAACTGTAACTGGAAATGGATTAAGATAATAAAGAAAAAAAGTAGTCCTTTGTACTGGCAAAGCACATTAAAGAGCAATGCCAGCACCATACCACTTTCTTTCTAGGGAAAGCATTGCCTCTCCCTCTCTGTTTCAAAAAGCATGTATGTATAATAAGCCCAATTTTCAGTCTCATCTTAACTGAGTTACCCTTTCCTTGCTTGCAATTTTGCATATGCTCACATAATTATGGCCTGAAATTTGCAAATACAATTACTTGCTGACACACTTTGTTATTTGAATGATAAAGTATTTGATTGTATCCAATGAAAACAAGATTAAGATGTGGAAGCAAACGTGTTTTAGCAAACCTAATGTACTAACTTAAACTTCTGTTGTTTTATAGAAATGTGATCCTCTAACATCATGTCTACACCCTGTAGCGAAGTATTGTCTAGAGACTTTGCATTAAAAGCAGGGGAGCCAAATCACTGCATTACCACATTTGCACTTGTGTGGTACAAAATACAGCTACAGAGGAACAGTCACCACAGGAAAGTTTGCTTGCATAAATATCATTGAGTTAACAATGGCATATTAACAGGCACACAAAATTAGCAGAAAAAAAAAAGCGTTGCTGAATGAAACTCATTTAGAAATCGTATTGCATCTTCATGTTTTTTAAGTTTGTTACGTGTAATAAAACTGTCTGGTTTCTCTCCCAAAGAGAAAATTTCTAAAAAGGAAAATATTCTAAAAATCAGAACTCATGGTAAGGAGGAGGAGTCGTCAAGTTGATGAACTACAGTTGAGCGGTTGACTGAGTTCAGATACAGTTTTCAATGACTTCTGAAGTCACGTTTATTTCTCACCCATTGAAAGTTAGCAAACCTTTAAATATCACATTTCCATAGGAAATCCCTAAAACTGCACACTGGGACCATCTGGGGGCTGGCCCTCTCACACTGCAGTCTTGTCGAGTTCTCACTGGATTTCCTAGTGCTCGACACAAATGCAAACAACTAACTGGAAAACCCAGATGGGGTTCAACTGTGTTTCAAGAACAGTTATGACATGAGACTTTCTTGATACAGAGCACAGATGTGAAGCTAGGGAGGTTGCACTAACAACCTTTGGGTTGGCTCTTTCAGGAGAGAATGCAAAGTAGAGGTAAGCAGCCTTCTAATTAGGCTTAAAGATGCTACTCAGAAAATGTAAGGACAGCAAAAAAAGTTACCAATATACTTAGAGGCCTTACCAGTAAGATCAGGAAGAAAAAGAGCTTTTTGTTACTAATATTTTTGCCCGTGTTTGAATATACTATCACCAATGGGAAAAAAATATCCAGAGCCTGGAGTCATTCATTTTTAGGTCTTGCATAAAAACACAGCCAAACACACAGAGATGTATTTAACAAATGAATAGTACATTGAAAGAATCAATGTAACACGAGTTAACACTTTGAACTATTCAGAAATTACAGCAGTGCTTATGTCAGGAGAGCTTAAAGATTCCCACATCTTTTTTCTTTAATTATATCTAGTTTCAAAGCCTTCAGGATCAGATGTTTAAGGTTTTCTTTGCAACTGAGAAAGATGGAAATTAACCTTTTTTACAGCGAGACCAAAATTCTTAAATATTTCTATAATCAGTAGCTCAGGAAGGCAGGTTTTAAAGAAAATTCAAATCACTGTATGACTATACAGAAGACCGCAAGAGTTGGTAACTATTAATCCAGCAATGACAACGCACTATAAATTGGAAATTAACTTCAGGAAGAATCAGACAGCAGAATTCCAGTGAAGTCTTGAGCAGTGTCATCTTCACGTTATAATCCAGGATGTCTGCACCATGCTGACCAAACCATAGATACAGCATCGTGCAAGTATACAGTTAAGAGGACAGGCAGCCTCTGAGAGCAGCTCAGTATTTACTGCTGCATTTGACACGAGTGTTTATATATGAGGGTCAACCTTACTTCTTTGTGTTTCAAACCCCCTAAGTGACTGTACTTAATCATCCATATATAAATACTCCAGCAGTCCAGGAGCCTACACTCCATCAGACATATTTTCAGGACCCATCCTACCAGCACACAGTCCACTGCTGCCAGAAAGAAGCACAACACTTTTCTGCATGGGCTGCCAAGCGTTGCTCCTAAAACCAACCTGAACTCCTGTTTGTGTTCCAGGGCTTTTGTTCCCACTGGAGCTACACGGGATCAAAAGCTGTTTACTCCTTTGGCTTAGTAGGTTCTACACCAACGAGGTTTCAGGAAAATGTGCCAAAACCGCCAATCAGGGCTTTCATGTTGTTGTTAGAGCCTAAGGAGGGATGACACAGTGTGTTTACAGCTCATGCAGCTCTGAACTCTCCAGTTCTCCAGGCACGAGAAAGACAGCATGATTGTAGTCCCCTGATCACGGCTTGCATTTTTGAAATGTTCAATTTTTTCTAGCCTTTCCATAGTATTCAATGCGTTTTGACCATAGATGCATTGGTCAAAATCCAGACAGTTCCAGAGGGCAGGCAAAAACAGGTGGTAAAATATTAATCCTCTCCTTGTACAATGAGAATAAAAAAGAGAAAATACAAGTTGCACTCCATGTGCTAAACGTCTAAGAAATTCCTTTAAAACCTTTAAAAATACATTAAAACTCAATTTTAAGTGCTGTACAGTAGTTCTTGCAAGTTAGAGAAATATTTTTATTTTGTAGGCAAAGAAACAGGATAAAATTGTTAAGTGACTTCTCCAAGTCATTATTAGACCTGGAGATAGTTTTAGAAGACTTGATCCTGTATCCTGCATTGTCCATTAATCAACATTCCTGACAGAGTACATAAGGATAAGCTATCACCACTATGTTTGCATTATATCTACTAAATGGCTACGTGAGCTGTATAAATTACATTAGACTAATCTCTCTTACTGGGTTGCTTTCCTGTAGGGTCAGCATTGCTCTCTAGGTCACCACACAGCTGTAGGAGAACTGTCACAAAGAAGTGGGCAATAACTTGTGGCTGGAAGTAGAGCGAGACCAAGTGAAGACAGAGTTAAAATTAGACACGGAAGGCAGATAATGATCTCACAAAGTCCTCTGTTTTTGCCACAGAGTACTGTAGGGGTTTCTTTTATTCATGCATAAAACCATCAAAATATGAGGCTGAAGAGCTCAGAGATGAACTAGTCTGATCTCCTACTCTCAATCAAGTGCACACAGATTGCCTGTGACTGGTGATCATCTATGCTCTTCTTACCTCTCCAAGACACTGCATTGAGTGACTCTCAGATAGCCACTGATGATGTTTTACCACCACAGCAATGGAAATGTCTTGCAGACTTTTAGCCTGAATCACCTCTGTGGCACATTTGATTGCTTTCTTGGCTTCCTCTGGAAATTATAGCAAGCCATTGATCACTGTCACTTAAATAGTGACATTTCATGTAACAAAAACTTATGTCCCTTCTGGTCTTTTTTTGTTTGTTTGTTTGTTTTTTGTAGACTAGCAAGACAATTTTTTCAATCTTTTTTCTGTGGTTACTTGAAACCTCTTATCATTCAGAATTTTCTCTACTTGAGTTTTGTCTCTCTCAAAGTGAAGGAACTAGAAGCAAACACAGATACCACTGATGAGGATCAGTACCAAACACAGCAGAAAAAGGCTTCCATTGTCCATCTGTTAATTTATCCTTCCATTTAATAGAAAACTATTGAGACACTGAATGAATTACAACTATACTTTTTTTTTTGTTCAGAGCTAGCTCATCTTTTTAAACAGCGTAATTACACACAGTCTCACACACATTATAATCTGGCTAGCTGCCTGTATGGCCTACAAATTCCACTTCTTGTTATGTACTTTTATTTATTCAACAATCTTTATTTTTCAGACATGCTGAGCACCATGACCTTGGCACTAGAGTCACCAGACCATGTAGGAATGCCCTGATGTGACAATAATTGCACTTATCAATAACTGCAAAGACTGTTGTTTCTGAAGAATCTGTCCACAGGAAAAAGTTGCTGACCAGTTGCTCTTTCTAGTTCAGACACCATGTAACCAGCCACCTGAAGGTGCTCTTTGCCTCTCTGGCCGCTCTGGCTAGAGGAGAGAAATAAAAAAACAGAGAGCAAGGCTCCCAGCAAACAGACAAGATGTGGACAACATACCAAATGATCACTGCTGTGGTGAGGGAACGTAAGCAGACATCCAGTAGTAGGTCTTTCTGTTTTCATAGAGCTTCCCATATTGCATACCGCCTGCAGTCTGCATACAACTTTTTTGCCAACTTTGTCTTTTTGGGGTTGTTTTTTCTTTCAAAGATAAGACTGAAAGAATTGATCAAGAACTGCAAGCTGCCAGGAGAACAGGAATCTAGAGAAGTGCCTGCTTAAACTACCAGGTAATTGGATTGATCAGTGCTGGCTCTAATGCTCTTTACTTTTTTTTTTCCAAATTATTTTTCTGCCAGGTGAGATCCCAGAAAGAGTTCACAAAGTTGGAAAACACCTGTATTGCACAGATCAGGACAGGAAAGAGCGGCTGGAATCACCAGCTGATGTTACCACCGTTGACTCACATGTAAAATTAGAGTCTTTGGTCTCTTTGGCCAGGCCTGAGAAATCACAAAGGAAAGTGAGAAATCAGTTCAAACAAGCCTACTTCTATATCTCAAGAAACTGCAGATCCATTCATATTGATTATCTGAATTTTTCAAACTATGTGTTCTCTCTTTAACATGCTACAGCCACCAACATGTGTTGGGATTCACTCAAATTGCTCCTCATAACTCACTGTAACACAATCTATAACATTTTTGCAAATCCTGGCAATAGATTTTGTTTAATTTCAACCAGCAGCTGCTGAAGCCGACCAATAAATAACCACGGCGTAGTTCCCACTGAGCTCCCCAAAAAGGCTGTAAATACATTTAACAACCTACAGCATAAATACATCTTCTGCTTTCAACTGCCACTGAATAACCTTCAGAAAGTGTTTTTGTTACAAGTGTATTTGAAGAAAATAAAGGCTTTGGAGGACACAATTGAAATGCCACTTTTTTCACGGGATGTATCCACGATGCCTGCCGCATTGCATCTCCCAGATGAATCAGCAATTCACAAATACCATCTAACCATCTTTTTGAAAACAAATGCAGTAATCAGTCTGATAAATTTAACATTTGTTTATTTTAACACAAAAACTTGGGGAATGTGTGACAACTGATGGAAGTCACAGAAGCCTGTAATTGTTTCTTGCTTGGCTTATAGTATTTCCACGATACACTCCAGCCATTAGTGCTTAAACTAACTCAGATGTCTGCGTAGCAGGCGTGTGGCATTTCACAAACTGCTGCCTATGGCATTGAGCTGAGATTAAAAGGGTCCCACTCACCTGGACTCACACCAGAGTTTAGCCATCACAACTGTTTGTGTCACCAGCCTACAAAACTCATCATTGAATTGATCCAGTGTAACAATATCCAGTACTTATTTTTTGTTTCCTGTAGAGTTGGTTTTCCACACAGATATTTTCACTGATGGCTCAGCAGTTCAGCCCTGCCAACAGTTGTACTGCCAAAACCTCAGTAGTAGTAGGCAGATGCATAGAGCCAGGAGGCTCTTGCACTGACTTCACCAATGAAGTCACTGTCTTACTGAGTTATGCTCTCAGGAGGCAGCAACCTCTGAAACTTCCCTTGAGCTTGGCTAAGAAATGCCAGTACAGTAGCATCTAGAACATGCTGAGGCAGCTCCCAACTTAAAAACTAAACAAATAAAAGAGAGTCAGAAAAGTCAACTTGAAATTATAAAAAAATGTGTTCCTGAATGAAACTTAAATTAAAAATTATATTACATTTCTTCACAGCATCAGGATACCTGATGCTTCATCAAATTTGCAATTCACTGGAGTCACGCTGGATTTGTATAAAACGAAACCAGTTACAGTCTCCCCATCTATACTAAAAGTGACGGTCTTCAGTAAACACATAACCTCGTGCCTGGAAGGGTCCTTGAGGGGACATCTCTAGAATGAGATTTGGTGCAAACTGAGACAGCTAGTGATGCAAGCCCCACTGCCTTCTTGACCCTGGGACCGGTCTACCAGAGTAGACTCTGGTTATATTAAGCCACATCCCGGCCTTCACTGCTGCTGTTGCTGTATGTCTCACATTCACCCCAAAGGTCAACTGCACCTTCAATTAAATTTCTGGAAAAAAAAACCTAGAATATACAGAGAATGAGCTTATGTACATTTGCTTGCCTTTTCAACTCCACCTCCAGCTGGGGTAAGCAAGAGTCACCGGGAAGGTATTAACACTGCATTTCTGCCAGGATCATCCCATCAAGGATACCTACGACGTGACTAACAAAGGAGACATCAGTTTATGTGGTGTGCTGTGCCACTGGGAAAATCATGGGCTTGTCTGTGTACAAATACACTTTTCAGTTTACGTATACAGGTCTTGCATGTGGTTCAGAACTTAGGGCATGGTTCAAGTCCAGGAGGTTAGATCAGGTAGGGAGGTTCTGGCATTAATGCTCAGGTAGTTTCTGAGAAAGTTATTTCACTTTCTATCTCTCCCTTGCTCCGTTCCTTCCTTTCTGTTTTGGTTTTCTTTTCCTTTTCAAATGGCTGAAGGCTTCTGCACAGCTGAACAGCACACGGGTTGCCCAGCCATTTTAGGACTTGTTTCTTGCTCTGCCTTGCCTTGTTTCATAGTTTCTACTCTTGCACAGCACTCTAGTTTCTACAAAGCTTTTGTTCTTATTTCTAATTGCAGAGCACATGCTGAGTTTTAGCAACCATAGATGACCACCAAACCCAGAAATAAATAAGATTTTGAAATAATACCCCTTTAAGCAGAAGTAAATGACCGTGAGGGAGCAGAGGATGGCCAGAGAAAGCTAACAAGAATTCAAGAACTCCTTTCAAAACAGAGAGCACATTCCTAGAGTATGGAAAAATATCTCTGCCGGCTTTGAAGAAAATACTTGACCTTGGGCCTCCTCAACAATATCTGTTAGGCTACAGAAGCACTCTCTGCTTGTTTCTGCTGACACTTTTAAGTACCTGCTCAAAATGGAAACTCCACCAAGCAAGCACCAAACATGTGCTTTGGGCTGGGCAGCAGCTCCCCGTGTGAGGGTCTGGTGGGGGATGCAGGAGATCCAGCGAACCGAGAATAACTCATCACCAGTTACATTTTGATCTATATAAAAAAAAATCTTCAGATAGTCACTTCACTGTGACTCTTAGGTTTTTCTCAGTTTTCGCAAGAGTTTTCTGTAGGCTTAACTTCTCTTGACTCAAACCCTAGCCTCCTAAAAGACATTATTATGAACTGTGGCAGAACACCTTGCAAATGTTTAACACAGTCTGAAAACTTCATGCAAAGAGAAAGGAATCATTATTTTTTACATTGCAACTGAGAAAAGATACCTGGAAAGAAAAGCTTTTGTTACCATTTCATAAGGAGGAAGTGCCTTAAAAGAGAGCAGCATGATTTTAAATGGCATTTGCCTAGTAACTACCACTATTATCAATGCAAGTGAGAGAGAGCACACTGTGTTCAGGTGCAAAAAAAATTCATGCACTTTGCTACTGTCCGAAACCCTTTAAGCAAAATCTCTGTACACTAACAAGGAAGTCCTTCAGTTCTGCTGCAGTCAAAGGACAATTTACGCTGTGAAATGTTCCTAAAGCAGTGACAGAAAGAAACCTGAAAAAAAAAAAGGGGAGGGGGGTGTGACAAAGTTTCTTGATTTTATTAGCTTAGACATTCAGCTTTTGGGAAAAATGTACAAATAACTATCCACAGTGACATTACCTCAGCCACATATTTGTTAGAAAAGCTGAGCAGTGAAGTCTGGGAAAAGTGCAAACTGTTTCTCAAAGTAACCTCTCGTCTGTCTGGCACATTTCAGGGGACAGAACGTCTGGGTCACATAGGAAAGAAGCTGAAGTCTCTGTGAACCTTGACAGAGCCATGTTGCAAGCTGCATGAATTGCTTCAAATGAGGCAGCTGGGCTGGGGTGGGGAGGGGGGGAGTGCCACTGTAAATGTCTCACAAAAGCACTTAAAATACTGTAAAGCTTACAGCATAAAAGGCTCAGCGTTGCCAACCCTTGCAATTTTAGTGCAAGACTCATGATGCTCTACTTAAAGTCATAGCTTTTGAAAACAACTGCTTACCTTGGAATCAACTTCTGTTAAAGAAGGCCTCCAGCAGAGGTTACACAAAAAAGCCTGAAAAGCCTAAGTAGGCTGAAAAGCCTCAAGAGAACATGTTTATTAAAGGCTTCTGACCTTTAAGCTAATAATGATTTTGACGGACAGACTCTTGACTTTGTTTAATAGTTGGAGTTAACAATATCAGAGAGGTGAAAAGAACTCCACCAAACCCTGCCTCCAAACAAAGGCTAAATGAATTCCTTGGCAGCCTGAGAAAATTGTATCAAGAGTGGAAAGCTACCTCTGCATTACCTTGGTTTTGACAGTCTCTCAACAAAACAAAACAAATTTCATCCTTGTCTAAATAACCAAAACAAGGAGAACTCCAGAATATGTTTGGCTTATGGAGCCATTCCTGGAAAGAGAGGTAATAAAAAGTGGAAGAGAATCTCTGGGTTGTTGATTCCAGCACGATAGCTGGAGCCTGGCAGTCAGCTGCAAAATAGGTGCAGCAACTTCAGAAACAGGAGATGTGGGAGCTGGTGGAAAACAGATGGATGGTTTGCCTACTATGCCAGGGAAGGTTATTTTTTGCTGCTTCTACTTCCATCCACACAAATTATAATATACATCCTGTGGATGTTGACTGTGAGAGAAGCGGAGTGAGAGGATCTGGCCACGGCCACTGCAGTGGGAGAGAACTATCAACACTCATCAAAGGAGCTTAGATGGGAGAAAAAAAAACCAGTCTTCAAGTAGGTCAGATCAAGATAACAGAGATGTAATGCCATGAATAAACTATCATTTCCACCTTTGCTACATTTATCTCTTCCTTCATCTTTACTTCTATGCTCCCCTCCCCGCCTCCCCCCCTCCCCCAACTCCTTCAGATTTCCATTTCCAAGTGAGACAGAAGATGTATGCTTTAATTTAAAAGGGAAGGTAGGGAGGAAGACACAAAGAGATTAAAACAATCAGACCTATTTCTCACTTAAGTTTTGTTTTTACAGGAAGGAGATTGGTCTGAATTGAGTCAACAGTTTTCTCAGCATATCAGTGCCATGAGCAGCAGAGCATCTCCAGCCAAAAGAGCAGCTGAACCTGCTGGCAAGAGCCATGCCAGAGACCAGAGCAAAGAACAAGGCAGTGAAGTTCTTCCCATCCAGCCCATTTGGCAAATAACCACACAAGAATGGAAACAGCGTTTTTCCTGCAGGAAGGGTTTACCTCTATTAGACACAGAGAGGTATATTCTTTTCACAGTCCCCTTCTCTCAGAAACACCTTCTCTTTAGAGCTGTTATCATGCCAAATACTGTTCACAATAAAAACCATATTTTTTTCTGAGTTGGAAATTAAAAATAGTTACAATCATACAAAGATTTCCTCTCAACCAATGCCTGTTGGGTCTGTCCCTGCTAAGCCTGCTGCATGGAAGTAATTTAGAACTGGAAAGCCAGCCAGGCATCTCACGAGAGACTTGTAGTCCATGTTTTTCTAGATTTTGGTAAAAGTCTTATTTCCCATTTGTTTTTAATATACCCAGGATTCCTCCCAGACCTGCTAAGCTCTGCATCACTTTTGTTCATTCAGTTTAAAATCTGTTCCCCAGACAATTGAAACAAACAAACAGAAAAAAAACCCCAAATCTTCAGGGAATGGAGCACAGCACCACTAGAACTGCGTTAACCTTTCCAAAAGCCAGTTTCACCATCCTAGCACACTTCTAGACAATGACCACAAAGCAGAAAGTTAGCAAACTCATTCTTTCTCATCAAAGTGACTGTACTTATAAAGAGTTAGAGTTAAAAATAGATGTTTTCCTTAAAATAAGGCCATGGACACAGGTGGATGTCAGCCCCTTGCCCAAAAGCAGGGCCTGACTTTGGCAGGGAGGAAACACCAGGAGGGAGCAGTGGAATTTAATTTGACCTTTTATTTGCCTGTCCTGTAAGCAAAGCAGTGCGGCTCTGTTCAGGAAGGCTCACGCTCCTACAAAACCTGTGCGACGCAGCTACTGTTTTGTACTGTTGTTGCTATCTATTTCTGAAGCTTTGGTGGATGTTTTCACTTTGGGCAATCCTTGTCACAGGTCATACCCCGTTGCCCTCCAAGAGCTGAGCTGGTCAGGGCTGGAGGGAAGGCTGGAGATAGCTGCGGCTTGCAGCAGCTTCTGCAGACTTGTTGGTTCACCCAGGCTGCAGAGATGCATCTGCTGTTCAAGCTCAGCTTAGTAAGGCTTTTGAAAGATGTTTTTGCTTCACTTAGCAATCGATCGAGTCACTGATCTAGGACACAGAACTTTCCACTGTGCAGACACAAGATAAATTGTTAGTTTATTGGACTCTGTAGCCATTTGGAAGAAGTGGGATGATGCCATGCTTAAACTCTGAAGTGAGGCTGACGTGTTACTTGCATAGTGTACACTCATGCAATAATACTGTATAGGCTGATAAATCACTGCATGGAATGTATTTATATGTGCCTGCTGAGATATATACTACCACGGTGAAGACTTGCATAGAAATGTAAATATTTAACAGCAAAATAGGGGTAAGTCTGTGTATGAAAATATTTTTCACTTTTTCTTTAAAACTTACTTGTAACATGCCAAATAAATACTACTCCCTGTTTTACAGAATCTGCACTTTGTTGGTGATTAATATTTGCTTACTAGAAAACTGTACATACAGTTTTAAGCTGACAGTTACCAACATCTCTATATACATAACAGTCCTCAGAGGAATGTACTACCCACTTTAATGTTTCCTGAAATGTCACAGCTCTGCCCTGAACTACAGAGAAGTGAAAACAAGGTAGAGGTAGGATAGAATACAGGGCAGTCACACATGGTCACACACGGTTTGGTCACACATAGACATGTCATGCCCTACCAAGAACAGATAAGGCTGAAAACAGTTTTCAGGTTAAGTAGTTCAATACTACAGGTAAAAGTATACAAAAGCGTGTGTTGCATAAAACTTTTCAAAGACTCTGATATGAAATCAAATTAATGGCCAATATGATATTGTGCAAGCATAATTATCAAGATGATGGGATGTCTTAAGTTAATTCAAAGAATATTAATAGGTTAGTAAATCTTGTCAGATAGATTTATCAGATTGGAGTATTTTGAAAACCTCACCAAACAAGCTCTGACTTTAGAAAGAAGAAGATTAGATCCTGCTGTTGCACATCTTCTACAAAAACAAAACAGAAAGGTCAAAGCAGTGTGCCTGGCATAACTTGCACTTGGAAATTTCATTACAGATTGGCACGCACTCTGTTCACAGCATCATTCAAAGTTACCTTCAGCCAGGAAGCAGCAGACAAAAAGTTCCTCAATATTCAACAGACCGTCAAAAAAGAAAAACTGTATCTCAAGTGCAAAGCCCTTCAAAACACTCAGTTAAACATATTCCATCTATGAAAATTAGGCTCAAGTCAAAGGAATATTTAAGGACTTTTCTGCTTCCTAGCCTTCCCACAGGACGCAGCCATGCTTCCCAGGCACAGATCATGTCCTAACTCAGCACATAGCTTCAGCTCCCACAACACTCCTTTTAGTCAGACCTCCACAGACTAAATTAAGCATGCCATAACTTAAGAGGTTATGGTTTCAAATTAATTCTTCAGCATAATTGTAATGGCAGCTGATATAAGATTCAATTTTGTCAGTAAAGTATCAAAGGAATTTTAGCATGTCCTAGACAATGATTCAATCGTCTAGTAAGAAGAAACTTTATGTCATACAGTTTAAGCTACCATCCACTCATACCAAACCAGGACCTCTCTGATGCAGCAGATTTTATTCCATTCCATGTCATGCTGTCAACAAAAATGTTTCAAGCCTTACTGTTCACAACATTTTAAACCAAAAATAACTGAGTGCATCACAGTTGATACACAATCACGGAAGTTGGAAGGAACATCTACCCAATGCTTTTCTTCTCTAACAAAGCTGAATGGGCCTTCTCCTGCATTGATTAATTTGAAACAACGTGGTGTCCATAACACTTTAGGTGAAACTCCTGCAGTCTGAGCAAGGGATTTTTTCTTGATTTAACTTCTAAAATAAATTTTATTTCCAGTCATGTACTTTTGTTATCTGAGTAACAGGTCACTAATAATTAGAAACAATCTTCAGTGAAATAGCTTGAGTCAGAGGTTTTGCATGGTTTTAAAGAATCCTCTGATTTGAAATCTAGTGACAACATTTAACAGACCAACAACCATAACTGAAAGGTAGAACTCTCTTCTGGGTTCTGCTAATTCTCCCCTACTCTTTCTCAGCCTCATGGCTTCCAAACAGAGGAGTCTCCTGCCTTTCTGTATGCTGTGAGGATTAGTATTTATTCACTATTTTAAGCATAAAAATACCATAATTGCATGTGTTTTTATTCTAGATGCACAGAGCTGTGCCACTCCAGGACTCTGCGGTCTCTGCACATCCTCTCAGTGAGAAATTTACAACTTGATCAAATCTAAACCTTGGCTTACCAGGCCTTGAGAAATAGTATTGACTGCTTTCATATACGGAAGCACTTTTCCCTGCAATGGGCAGATGACGGCAGGATTGGCTGTTATAGGCTGCTGCACGTAAGAATTTCACAAAGCTTATGACAACATCTGTACAGATCAAAAGGCTGCCCAGAGTTGCAACAGCTGAAAGATACTGCAAGAATATTAAAGATCTAACTTCTGGGTTTAGGCCAATCATAATGTGAAATCAAGCTGAAGCTTAATAGGAAACATTTTATTTTTTTTTTCCCCTTAAACAATTTAAATCAGAAGGTTGCCCCTATCATTTCACTTTCAAAACATGACCAAAAAGGGATCTAACTGCTCTCTACAATTACTTGAAGATAAAGTCTCTCTCATACTTGTTATTGCTCCCTGGCTACCATGTCCCATTCCACATCTCCTCTCAGAAGAAGAAAGAAGAAGCCCGCACTGCCCTCAAACTGCAGTGGGCTGGCTGAACCTCCAAAGTTTGAATTTGGGCCAGTTTAAAGGAACAGCCCACAGCCTGGATGCTTTAATGGGGTGCAGTCCCATGGGGCTAGGAGGCAGCTTTCTAGGGAGGGTGCTGGAAATCTCTTCACATTTGTGGGATTTTCTGTTAAGGCCTGAGGGGTGGCTGTCCCTGCAGCCACTGCTCTTGCACAGCAAGCCATTCCCTGTGGAAGAAAGGCAAACTAATAGTCCTGTGGGATTTTTTGCTCTGGTGTTATGACAACTTCTATAACCTCATTGTTATGGCTGTTAATATCTCATGCAAGCCATTCCCACCTTTTAAGATGCTGCAAGTATATTAACCTTCAGTAAATATAGGATCTAAATCAATAGGATTCTTTAAGTTGCAAGTGAACCACTTAACGTGGGTGTATGTTTAGGACTATTGTGACTATAGTGACATGACGGGTTTGTCCTGCAGGCAGGTAGGGATGTCACAGGCTCCATCATGTGCCATTTCCACAGACATCTGCCCAACCTGTCTCCTCCCTGATAGGGAAAAGAAAAACAGAGGGTTTGGGGATGCAGCTGTCAGACATTGCTCAGGAGTGAGATGACTTTTGATGTCAACTAACACTTGTCTCTCAGCTCTCCTGTGCAGAGCAAAGGGCCATTCAGGCAGCAGGGACCTGCAAGTCTTCAGCCGAGAGAATGAGCTGCAGCCTCAGCAGCACCGGTGTAAAATCCTGCCCACCACCACTACCTGAGGCCTGGAGGATGGGATTGTGCTAAGGAGCTGGCAAAGTGGCAGGCACCAAAAACTCTGCAGCCAGGTGCCACCTAGACAAGGGACAGGAAAGAGGCAAGCACAAGCTAATTCTCTCTCCAGGAGCTAACAAGCCTTGTTATAGCACAGGATCCAGGTGCATGTCATTGACTCATCTATTCACTACCCAGGGACTTAAATGCCCTCAGTAAGATTTTAATGTTTATTAAACCCACTAACCCCAGATGCAGCCCTGCATCTCCAGATTAAGTTTCTGCTCAGGACTGGAGGCTCCTGAGGTTAGACTGGGCTAACCTGCTTAGTACCTATTTCATTCTCATACTGAGATTAGAGTGCCAGCCAGAGGTGTGAGCAGGTAGGTGTTCCCAGCAAGCGGTCAGAGAGGGGAGCTGGGTGCCTGGCACAGCTGTGGAGGCTGCTCTCTCATCAAATGCCAGGAAAGAACATGACTTCCCCTGTCCTTCTTCCACTGACTGGGTCAGGAGCTACAGTACTCAGTTGTGCTGTGGGAAACTTTTTTTTTTTTCTTTTCTTACTTATTCTTAAGGGATTTGAGTCCCACTTCCCAGCTTGCACTTCTGAGGAGAGGTCCTGGCTTATTGTCAAGGGCACATTTGTGGGCAGTTTAAAGCTAGCAAGGGAATAATAAATATAAAAACATTTGGGAATCAGAGAATGACTCTCAGTACGTGTACTATGCATGCATTTTTGTACAGCTATAAAAGAGGATGAGAGTACATATGAGAATACAGCCTCAAGGTGAGCATGTTTGGAAGGAACAAGTCCTGCTCCCAGGAATACTTCTTTATTCAATATTAGATAAATTATTATTGAAAAAAATCACCTATACAGTTGTTGAAGTAGAGTCTGCAATCCAGAAACTCCTATCTTACTGTCTAGAGGGCTGATATCCTTCCCTCACTCACTTCATCTTCAGTTACAAGGAATGGTATGACAACTCCAGAAAGAAGGAGCTGCTGAGTTTTTCTCATCACCAAATATCCTTCAGCCTGGCAGTCAGGATTTACTCTCTCATTGTAGAGATGTAAGTGCCTCCACTCTACACAGAAGGGGCTGTAGGCAGCCACTCTGACTTCTCACCCTTACCCAGTCTAACTGCTGCAGAGAGGTAAATTTTCCTCCTCCTGCACTGTGTTGAGATAGTCTCCCTATCCCCCTTTCTGGATGAGGAGGCTCTGTGCATGCCTGGCTCCAAGGCAGAGGTCCAAATTGTGAGCTGGGAAGGTGTGTTACTGCCTTCACAGTAGTCACAAAGTATCTCCCAGTTAGCTAGACTGTTGATGCCATGAAAAAGAAAGAAAGAATGAGTGCTGTGACCAGTTACTGTGTTTGTGGGCAACCTGGTCTCTTGTATCCTTTGAAAATAGTGGCTAAAGCGTTCCCAGGTAATGCAGAAAGCAGAATTTCACCTCCAGATTTTTCACTGTGGTTCAGCTTAACTTTTTTTTTTTTTTTTGGTTGATCTGTAGGGAGGAGGAGTATGCACAACTGCTAGAGAAAATAATTTTTAAAATTAATACTTGTAGTGAGAAAATTTAAGCTGTTGGGTGCAGGGGAGCCGTTCACTTGAGATGGTCAATTGCATGTGGTTATACGTACAACCAGGCAATCTCATCCATACTATTAGTATGAGGTATTATGAAGCTTAGTCTAAGCAAATAATGTGCATATGGTATTTTCAGTTGTGTTTTAATAGACTTTTCAGCTAAGACTGTTACAATATAGGCTGGTTATTTAATTTGGTACTTACACCTTGCCATTACAGTAGCTTCTGATTACGTTTTAAGTTTTAAGTATGTTTTTTACTCAAGATGTTATTTTTGTTCTGCAGAAAACATTTATGACTTCTTGTAAGGTTCATAAGGTTTCTCATAACCCAGTCCACTGCAATCAAGAAGGAAAATATCCATAGTATTCCTATCCTACAGTCTGGGAGCAGAGATGGAGAGAGGCTATGATCTGTCCAATGTCATAAATTTTCTGACAAAGCAGGGCATGAATTCAGCTCTTTTGAGTTTATGCTTGTCTGCTAAGGTAAAACAAGCCTTTTGCTTTCTTCCTTCTTACAGTTTTGCTTTGTTTTTTTTTTTTTCTTCTGTTATTCATAGATAAATTTTCATATTCTTTATTAGAGTGTTCTGAATAACTTGATAGCTATTGTTTCTATACTATCTAATGTAAATGACTCGGAAGAAAAGGAATGGCAAAAGAGCGTGAAGATACAGATGTAGATCCAAAACTTCTCATCCTGGCTGTCTCTGGAGTGTATGCAAAACTGGCAACTAGGAGATACTCTTTTTTTCACAACCTTGTATCTGAATGTCGTCCAAACAGGAAAGGAAGGAATTAGAGAAGAATATAAATTCTTTTTGCCATGTTCATCCTTTGTTTTTTTTTTTTTCTTGTCGAAAGCAGAGCAGGACAGTAAGTGAAAAAATCATGATGAGAGTGGAAAAGAGTTAAAACCTTCAGCAACCCCTTCCCTTTGTTCAGTCTGTCTCCCTCTACTTTCATCCTTTCTTCTCTCTTAGAACAGGCAGAGAAACACGTTCAAATACAGACCTTCAGCCCAGAATCACTAATGTGGGAGAAAGGAAAGTTTATCATGCTGAATCAGTATTGGATTGAACTTGCCTTTTGCATAATGCCTTTGGCAGGGAAATTTTAAATTACTCATGTCATGGAGGCTTACATCCCTCCTCTCACATTGTATTTTAGATGGTCTAAGTTATTTTTCTTAGTTATTCTTCCTGTTACAACCACATTTCATTTAGATTTTGGATTGCCATTATCCCAACCCAATAACTCAGTCAAATCCCTATATGGTTTTAAAACCAAAATCAGAAGAAGGTCAAGTAAGTCTAACCAAAATGTGATGAAAATTATTCTCACTAGGAAGTGAAATGTGCAAAATGGTACTGATAGACAGTGATGTAGAAAGGCTGTTTGTACTTGGCCACCTCATCCTTACAGCATCAAGCTGTATGGCCAGACATTCATCATATTGTATGTGACAAGCTACTGGGTTTTGTATGTTTTACTGGGGACCCTGTTGTGTTGTGGGATATTAACAATACAGCATGTAAATTATGAGGAACCAAGGCAAGTGTTGCAAAAATCTTACTTCTTTTCCCTTTCCTTCATCCTTTTAAAAAGCTACACAGGTTTAGAAGAGTTCTTATCTGTGTAAAAATGCAACAGATCTTTAATGGAAACCAGATCCCATGACTTTCAGTGGAAGTTAGACATCTCCTGACTACTTTTTTCCATAATTCTGACTAGACTGTTATTTGCACTTTTAGGCATGCAGGATATGTAAAATTTTCATCTAAAAAACTTGGAAGCTTTAACAGCAATGGAAATCAGACAGATACTTTTGAAAAGGCTAGGTACTGTCAGATAAAAATAGACAAGAAGACTCACTGGTAAAGATCAAAGTATTGTTACAAGATGCTATCAACTGAGTAATTTCTAGCATGTAGTCAAGGGGTCCTGGCTGGTTTCACCGAAACCATTGCTTAAATTAGCATTGTAAAAGCAGGAAAGATTGTGATTGCATGAGGCAAGGATCACCATTTTTTTGTATTTCTGGTGTCATCATAAAAAGCAAGATTTCATCCCTCAGTGGAGCTCAGAAGCACTGTCACTTTACTACTCCTCCTGCCATTGTGGCTACAGCTACAAGGAAGTCTTCCCTCCAATCTCTGAGCAAGAATTCCTATATTTTTGAGGTCTACACTGTGTCTCTGAGGGTGCTACCAATACATAGCATATACAGGGTAAATTTGTGTGATAAAGTGACAGAAAAAAAAAATCAAATCCTTAATAAGATCGTTTACAGAGCTTTAGTACAACAGAAAACAGTGATTTCAAACCAAAACTACAATTAAGGATAAAAATAATTCTGCAAATAATACTGTATTTGCATGGGAAATATGCAAAATATCATAATGCAATTCTTAATCAACCAGAGAGCTGTCAGACATACAAAAATAAGTTAATTCTGCTGTTAATATTGCTGCATGTTATAAATATTAATTGAATGCCATTCAACATAAGCTTCATTATTGTTTAGTGACTGTTTTAACTCCCTTCCCGTTTAAATTGTCAAATAATTGGCTTTCTACTGCTTGTGTCTGTTCTCATAAAGTGGATTAATGCTTAAAAGAAAGGAGAGATCATACAAAACAAAGACCAAATAGTCATGTTTCTAAACACACTACGAGACTGCCCTTTTTACCTAAGTTTGATAAACCATGAAAGAAAGTTTTGGACTGCTGGGCAACCTCAGTCTGGCTCTAGGCATCCTTCTGCACTGAGGAGAGTACCTGCCATCCTGTGCACCTACTGTGTATCATGGGCGCTCCGACCAAAATTCATGAAATGCCTGAAGAAAGCTGACAGACTGCCTGTGGGAGAAACTGTCTGGTTTTCTCATTAGCAAGAGCTAAAGGGTCTGTATCAGGGCCTTTCATGTGGTAAAAAGAACTCATTAATTGCTTAATTCTGTAGTTGCTATTTATGTCATTATTTATTAATATTCTAGATTCTGACTCTGGGGCAAATTCTAGTCTTAGTTATATTAGTATGTTAATAGTAAAATTAAAAAGTGGCTTGATTCACTATTGTTGTTTTGGATTTCTTCTAATTAAAATTAAAACCTAGCTCATTATGGGGTTTCTTCCTCATTATCACAAGTTCATGAATCTTTTTTTGTGTAAGCACAGTGCTACATTGCACTGCTCTAATGAAAATTCCTTCACAGGTATTAACGGCTTTGTATTTTGTCTTTTTTACAGACATGAACATACCTAGACATTAACTTTGCATGCTAGAGGGCACCGTGCTGAGTTCATGCAGAATCCAGGAAAGAAACCAGAATACCATCCCTTGCTATAACACATTTTCTCCATCTCTGGACTTTATTAGGTCCTCAGCAGAGATAGCCATTTTACAGTGTAAGTAGCTTGGCTCCTATTTCAAGCAAATGTGAAACACTGTGTGTCAGGTTATGTGTGTTTTTATGCCACTGGGAAATCCAGTCACCACCCTAAAAAATGGCTTATATTTACACAGCAGTTCAGTCAGGGATTCTTAGATCTCTAGAGACCTAATCCAATGGACAAGATAAGAACAACCTCATGCAAGCCAGTTGGTGTGAGATGGTACAAGACTTGGTCCCCTGTTTTTGTCCCAGGTAACAAGCAGATAACATGCTTAAGTCAAACACATGTTATTGAGCACCATACAAGAGGAACTAGAACAAAATATGGTACAGATTGGTGATCTTATTGCCCTTTTCACCCTTCAAAATCCTGAAATGATTTTGCCTTTGCTTCATGAACCTGAGAATACAGTATGAGGCATATTTACACATACACACACACACAAAAGGGAGCACTTTTGCTTTGACTTAATTTTTTCATCTTAGTTCTCTCACTATTGTTGTAAAGCATGTAAGTAGCAAACAGAGAAAGGCTAAGGATACCTGGGCTCAACAAACTGGCCTTCTCTGGAAGAGCAGACAATTACTTCCCACGAACTATTTCAAAAAAGCACCTAGAATCTCACTGCTCTGGGAGTTAATAATCTTTTCTCATCTTCACCCCAAAATTATTCAGGACAAACTACAGCAATGTTTTACTGTATCAGTTTTAGCATTTACCTAATGAGCTCTTTTCCCTCCTAGTGTTTATCTTCAGATGTAGGTAGAAAAGAGTCATCACCCTCACAGAATTATTTTGCAATGTAAAAAGAATTAAGATATTAGTCTCTGCTTGTATGATGTGGTCTTGATTTCTCTCATCTTCCTGGCAGTCTTTCTTTGCTTGTACTTTAATTCGTATTTGCAGAATTTGATGGCCAAAATTTGTGTTCTGTATTCTTGATGGAACCTTGCAAATGCTTTCTACAATGGCAAAGAACTGTCTCTCCTGGAAACTTCTCTTCTGACACACCCAGTGATTACTTTCATTGTCCATCACCTTGCACATGTTGTCAGTCCCAACCTACTGATTTTCTTACAAGTTGGGAAGGGATTATGCAGAGACACCAAATGCTTTGTGAGGAGGACAGCAAAATCCAACATACGCTTTTGTGCGATTGCCAAAGTTCAGCACAGTAACAGACTCTGGCAGGATTTCAAATGTTCATTTTGTATTTCTTTAAGACAACACTGACCAAAATATGCTTGGAAAGGTGAGCACAAGAGAAGGAAGAAGGAGCACGGTTGATGCCTGTACTACGACCTGGTTAACAAATATTACTTGTGAGAGAAAATGAAAGGTATGGAAATCAATGGTTATCCTCTCTGTGGGACCGTCAGCCTTTGCCTGAATGACACACTGATTATTATTTTATGCACAGATGGTTATGGATGGCTGCTTCAGGGAGGAGTGGGCTGTGCCAAGCAGCAGTGTATGTTGTGTGCACAGTGGTATTAGCATGGAACTAGACTGATGGAGGCACAGTGCTTCTGCTCACTTCTGCTCCATGTGAGCAAAGATACAGTGCTTTCAGAAAGACCTTTAAAATGCACAGAGCTATTTCTTACATATATCTTTGTGTACATCTACTTGGCAGTCACTGCCTAGCTCTCTGTGTACTGTGCCCAGTGGCTGCAAGAATTAAAGGTCCACGTGGCCATCATGTCTGTCAGTAACACACTGAGTAGTTTATCTCTCCCTTTTTGGAAATACATAAAAACAAGGATGGGAACACTGTGGTTAAGGTAACAAAACTAAATACCTCAGAAGTCACACAGTTCTCATGGGTTCTACCAAGGCTCAGTGATACTTCACACACATATTTTGCTATTCTTCCATTTGTGCTTCCTTCCTGTAATGTGTAAAGTGAGTGCAAATTGGTGAATGTAACTTTAGCAGCCACCCTTTACACCAGTGTATCTGAGCACTGGCTGACCAGTACATGCCCAGCACAGAGACTGGCACCCATGAAAGGCAGATCCAGATCAAGGTGTACTGGTGGGTACCTCTGTACGTGCCAGGAGGTTCCTTCTTGCAATTCATGGGAAAACTGTGATTTGGGAGACCTGTAGGGTTGAGACTCGGGAGGTAATGTCTGAGTTAACTGTAGTAAACAGGTCTGAGAAACATCTGGACAGTACAGAGCCCAGGAGAAAGTTTAGGAAAGCAGCCAGTAATGTAGAGATCCCACGTAGCAGTATGGATTTCAGTGGGATAAAAAGTCTTCTCCTGAGGTTCCTAATTTTCTGCTGTATTTACAGAAGTAAGGCATAGATATCATTTTTTCCTTCTTACTTTGCAGATAACAATATGGAAGATATGGAAAACTCAAAACAATCCAGAAAAACACATAAAAATAAGTTAAAATGCAATTAATTAACCTTCTAAGTGTTGCTTATTGCAGAATCATATTTTCCTTAGATTTGAGGTGCTAGGGCTTTGGTTTTGCTTGTGTTTGCCCTCATGCCATTAGTATGAACCTCTCCAGATGAGCTGATCTAAAGCTGAGAGAGTGGGACATGGCACACATCCCAGTGAGGCCTGGCAAGGGTTGTGAAATGCCTCTTCCCTTCCTGAGGCAGCTCGGGTGGGAATGGCTGGCGGCGAGGATCCCAAGCCCCAATGCCATAGCCTGCCCTTTTAAAGCACCGAGACGTACCATGCGCCTTCGCCTGCATGCTGTTCTTAGGCACAAAGTATGCTAGGCCAAGGTCTATAATTGAAGAAAATTAAGAGACCAGGACCCAGCTCAGAATGTTTTTCTTGTAGAGAGATACTATTTCTCTTCGTTTCTTGTGGCTGGGGAAGGCAGGGGAAGCCATCGTGGGATCGCTGCGCAGTGACAAGAAGCAACAAATAAAAAACCCTGTTGATTTACTGGGAAACTCTAGTCTTTCAACTCCCAGTTAAGGACAATGAAATTTTATTTTGCTTGCTCTAGCTCTTTTTATTTCTTCCCATCACACACTTTTTAGTAATATTTGCAAAAACTTTGAAGAAATGTTGCTACAAATACATATTTAAGATTTGATTACTCATTCTCATCCACTATCATGTGCCAGACATGCAGCCTACTCTAACAGATTACTGTTCGTAAAGTTGTTACAGTAAGGTTAAATAAAATGTTACTTTTATGACACTGAATATCTTTATGTTGTTTTAGCTAAATCATAGGCTGTTTAGTGAAGCCACAGATGTGCCAGGTATTAAAATCAAACTGGCAAAATGTCATCAGTCCTTTACTCAAGCTATCGTGTCTTTGATCTCTTAAGCACCTACCATTTGTTGTACTGCACCTCTGGAGCCCATCCTTGCCACACTTGCTCCTGCACGTTTTAGGACAAAAAGCAAAATCAAAACATGCCAAAACTGATCCAATTGTAAGATCAAAGTCTGAACTGAAACCATCAAAAATCTTGTATTTTCCAAATTTCTGTCTGCTGTAGTTATTGACCATCCCCTTTCAGGACCCCTTTTCACTAATTTATGTCACTTTTGAAGTCTCAGAAAAGGCAGGTACCGTCACAAAGTGAAAGTACATTAGGGAATATAGTCTATGGAAAAAAAAAATTAAAACCAAAGATTTAGCTTTCAAGACAAAAGCAGTACCATGAATAGAATGACAGATGCTGCAATCTTTATGTAAGAACAGGAAAACTCAGAAAATTCACATGAAAGAAGGAAAGTTCAAAGTCTCAGTATTCCATCATTGAGCTTATTCTTTACAATATATCCTGAGATGGACAGTGAGGTTGAATGAGGTGTATTCTTGGTGAAAATTACATATTTAAATAAGAAGAAAACTGGAGTGAAATGTTTGCAGATATTTTTATTCTACTTGCTACCTGCTCTAGTTCTTTCTGTCAAAAAATAGAAATGTTTCCTAAGCATAATTTAAGGGAAAATCGAATTTCTCTTGTAATTATATAGGCTAGAAATTACAATACAATGTAGGAGTTTTAGGTCAACAAATTTTGCAGAGTAATTCAAGCGCAAAGAAAGCAAGCTTATTTTAAATATTTTTAAATCTCGATTTTTTAGGTATTGCAATCTATTTTTCAGCACACTTGAAATGTTTCAAGAGATGAAAGCATCTCACTTTTAAATCATTCACTTTCTTGTGCCAACTTCTTTTTTTTCTTTTTTTTTCAGGACTTAAAGGAAAGCCTGGGCTGAAGCTGGCCAGCTATTTAAAAAGCCATGTTGTGACAGCACTGACGAAAACGAGAAGGATTTCAAAGTGTTTTGATATACATTAATTTGAGAAAAGGAGAACAGCAGAAGTATTGTCAAAGTAAGCATAGACTGTGAAGGTCTCTGCACCCACTTTTAACTCCTTTCCCTTGATGGGAAGTGGTCCCACTGTGGATTAAAACCAACTCAAAAACATTTATTTGGCAGCCCTAACTTCACTATGTATTGTGCTGCCTTCAAACATTTTTTATTGATTCGTAGTACATTCCTTAGCCAAATGATATAGAAAAATACTCTAAGTAAAAAGCTGAAACAAGTTACTTAGAGAAACATTTTCTACCTGCAGCACTGAGGTGACACCCAAATCTCTCATTAATGTTAATGCCAGTTGCGAAGCTAATTCTTCACAAGGAACTCTGTAAACCTGCTTTTAAGGCTCCAGAAACGATAAAGGATGCCTCACTTTTATAGCACTCTTGCCAAATTTAGAGCAGCGAAGCAAAGCAAGGGTAATCACGCTTCATGTTTCAGAGTAGAAGAAAATTGCCTCACAGTCTGGAGATGGGACTTTTTCCCTTCAGGTATTGCATATTTGGACTGCGACATTATGGGTTTCTTTCTCTGCTAAATACTGGAGTGCTGGGAGCTATGAAAACCTCAACAGAGGCTGACACACCAAGGGGAAAGTCACATCTTCTGAATATTTGAAGGCTGTTTTTTGTTGGTTTGCATGGAGAAATAACCCAAACAGTCTTTTGACTGGCTATGACCAGATGTCCTGAATCATCCAGCACCTGCCTCATTTATGGCAGGTGGCTGCTGAGAGTTGTATGCCAGCTTAACTCCCTACCCACCTATAAAACTGCAAAAATCTTTTAAAAGCGTATTTCATTGTTCTTCTCCCAGCCAAGAAAAAAAGATATAGATAGGCAGGATCGTCCTTTCTCTTGCAAACCAGGAAAAAGGTTTCAGCTGATTGCAGTCTGAGTGGTAAGTGAATGTTGACAGCTGTATCAATGTTGGAAGCTTTAACCAAATGAAGGTGCTGCAATATGGAAATAATTTCTGGTTAAATAATGAGTGATCTATTTTCCTGTTACGCAATCAAATCACTACTCAGGATGCTAGTAGCTGCAAAGAAATCAAATACTCATTTTCATAGAGGATCTTTACATTTAAATAAAACTAAGGGAGGGAAAATCCAGTAACAAGGTGTTAACGTTCAGTTGGAAAATGCTGGGATTTAACAAAGCTACGGATTTTGAGATGCACAGGAGGTTCTGTCTGAACACCATGAAACTCCTTTTTTTCTGTGTGGGTGACTGAAACTGTTTGTCTGGAGAAGTCAGGGAGTCTCTATCCATAGGTAAAAGCTGCCTGGACATGGGAAAAAGACTTTATCCGGCTCTGCTTGAGCAAGGGAATGGATCAGATGACCTCTGGAGGTCTCTTTCAACCTGCCTTCTGTGATTCTGTGTGAATTTCTGCTTAGAAATTATATTTGGTGTTGTACTAGCTTTGAACTAGGATATCTCTGTACATAGAGCAGACTTTAGTGATTTTGTCTTCTGTTTAATATTTACCATTTTTATTATCTTTTGTTTTGACTTTGCTGTAGAAATCCATATTTAAAACAGCTAAACTGCTGGAACATCAATGTGAAGCTCTAATTTATGGGAAAGAACCTCTGGTTTCTCTGGTTTGATTTGTATCACTCCCCCATTGAATTTCATGTCCACAAACCTTGTGAGTTTATGTTTAATCTCACAACTTTCCCAAACTAGTTTTAAAAAAGAGAACTATAAAGGAAAAAAAAAAGGCATCTCCAGTTAACTTTGAAGTGTAATCTATTGCTTTTTCAGAAGGAGTACATAACTGCCTCTTGCTGTTATGCAACAACGATGCATATTCATAGCCACCATTTCATTGACAAAAAAGGAGATGAGGAGAGGTAAGGCTGCTGAAGCAGACATGCTTTGTTATCTGCAAGCAAATTTTCTCAGTTTTCAGCAACTCACATCGCATTATTAACTCGTAAAGATTTAGCAAAGCCACAGCTATAACAGATAATACTTTGTACTTAGACCCTTTCATCCGGGACTATCAAAACACTTCAGAAAGGCAGGTTTTGTTATTACCAGAACACAGGTGAGGAAACTGAGACACACAATTTAGGTGGCTTGATCTTGAGAGTAATGTAAACTCAACCACAAATTGAAAAAATTTATGGTTTTTTGGTTTCCAGACTACTTAGCTTGTCACCACAGTGTACTTGGATTTACATACAGACACTACAACACAAATTTGGAACTTTCTGAATGTCTAACATAGTATGTCATGAATAGGAAATTATCTGTAGGATTGCAAACAGTAGATACAATTATAAATTATAGATAATTATGTATAACAGATTTGGTAATTTATTACTACAGAATGTCAGCAATAACAATATTTTTTAAAAGCTAATCAACTTCATAATCTTACAAAACAAAACATATGAGCTATCTATTACCTCCCTTTCATGTTTTGTTATTTATTTTCTTTTGTATCAGGATGCGGAACTCAACACACATACCATTCTTTTCTACTTAAAAAATGTCCTTGTATTTCATGTAGGTACCTGATTATGAAATTGTACTAAATGGAATAGATTTTCAGTTACTTTTCCAGATAAAAGAAAACACTGAAATCAGGAAAAAAGGATACGGGGAGGGGGGGCAACAAAAAAAGCAAGATTTACCAATCAGCAAATTAAAAAATCTGAAAACAATGTGATAGGTAGTACTTAATTGTCTCCAAAGAATAATTTCTGCCACAAATCCAGCAGCTAGATTTTCATATTTTTTTCCAATCTTTTAAATTTCTTGAGCCAAAATAATGCTTATCTGAGGACACCCTTACACAGTCAAGACACTAGCAACTCATCTTTTCTAGGTGAGAAATTAGTCTAAAAACTCTGCAGGTTCTTTAGGTCTGCACAGTCAGCTTACTCCTTTGGGTCAGATGATCAGTTGTCATTCTACCTGTGCAGCAGTAGAAATTTTTTGTTAAATTCAATATTATCAGTCTATAAGGGCCTTACCTCTCTCTTTTTATTTTTTTTAATAATGTCTGACAGCTTTTGTAACAAGTTTTTCAAACAGGACTTCAAACTAGCTGTAATTTGTAGCTAATATGACTAATAAGATGGTGTGAATTTACTCAAAGAGCTGCCATTTTATATTCAACATTTCTGATTGTCCATAAACACTTGGAAATTAATTTAAGACCTATGAGTGAGACAGCAGCTAACAGTGTAGACCTGCCCTATATCAGCTTGAGTCACCTGATAAGTAGCTTTTTACTTTAGACTGTTTCAAGTGAAAAATATTTTGGTTATAAAATTTGGACAGTTTTCCCATTTGTGGTAGAAATTCTATTAAAATTAATCAGCCTTTCAATTTAAAACAGCCTGATAAAAAATTAAATCATGAAAATGCTATGCTACATTTAAACTATCATTCAGTTAGCTCATTAATGAGATCAAAAGTTACCACTTTTTGTGACGCTTGATCATTTGAAAGCATGTCGAGAACTTAAATCAAAGACCTTTCAAATGCAGTACATTTCTATGGAAATAGTCATATCTGAGCTAAAGTTAATACCTTTTCTCTCAAAACAGTGCATTTGTCCAGAAAATAAAATACTGAATGGGACAGGAACTTAACTCTTCACCCCATAGCTGCAAGCACCATCCACAATGAATATATGGCCTGAAAGTTATACACAGTTTAACACAAGCATATCTGGAGTACAATTCCTAATCAGGCCTGGTTTTATAAAGAGATTCAAGTTCTCTATTTCTCTTACATAGCACTTCTACTGTGACCATCACAATACTCATGTGTAGTGGCCATCGTTATAGGAGCATTAGGTGGTCTCACTATTTATGGAGAGTGATCAGAGGTGACTAATAAAAATCTTCCTAATCAACTGGTAATAATAACCTTAAACACTTTATTTCTCTTATCAGTCTTCTATTTTGTCATATCTCTGTGAAATCTCTCACTCTACTCTCCATTTGAAACACATTCATTACTATGGAAAAATTTATTTCTTGATTAAGCAGAAGCTAAAATGTGTCACTTAAATGTGTATAGGTGCCAAACTCTGATCCAAATGAGTACCAGTGTGCGCTGCTGTGAATGGCTTTTAATGAAAGTCTAAACCAGAGATTAATCTTTTGGTTGGGGACATCAGTTTGCAGATAGTTCTACTGTCAACGAAGCACCACTTTCTCCGAGAACAGAGAATATAGTTTGATTATCATGTAGTATTTGTGGAGGAGAAGCAGATTTCCTGGCAGCTAGGATCCCCAAGACTTAAGTAACGCTGATCAAGGGCTATCATTCACTTGGATGAGTCTGCATCTCTAGTTTCTTCTGTCTGCACGATAGGAGGCTGAAGAGTCCCAAAAAAGAGTCCTGTGGGAAAACAGAGGGGACAGGAAAGTCAGGGGGTGCATCAGTGTGATGGGTTTGTGTATAGCCACTTGTGCTTGGTAACAGAGAGAGAGGGCTACAGTAGTGCCCCTGTAAACAGTTCTTGAAACATCCCTCAGCTCTGAGTTTCCATTCACCCCCAGCATGGCCAGGCCAATCTGACAACTCTGCCATCACTATTTAAGAACGGAAACTTGTAGTGTGTAGGAGGAGGTGGAAGAGCAGGGCAAATGGAGGTGACCCCATGGACTCCATGGTAAGAAGATGAAGGGAAGAGGAGGAGTGATGCTGGACCAGAGACCCCCTTGTAGCCTGCGGTGAGAATGTCCGTGTGAACAAATGGAGGGCAATGGCAAGACTAAATATTGACAGCATCTCCAAGAGGACGTGGTGCCAGAGAGGGTGCTTGTTGCAGATCCTGACCCAGAGGAGGCAGAGAGGAGCTGTAGCCTCGGGATGAACGCACATCAGAGTGGCCAATGCAGGGGTGCCTGGCCTGTGAGGGACCTGCCACTGGAACAGGAAGGACTGATGAGGAGCCCGTCTACGCTGAAGTGAGATAAGCAACAGGAGCCCTTGGAAAGGTCTGACTGAAACCCCCATTCCCTGTTTCCCTGAGCTGTTCAAGGAGAGGGAAGGAGATAAAAACACCAGGATCAGGTGCCTGAGCCTGGGAAGAGGGGAGGGGAGAGGTGAGGGGAAGGAGATTTTAAAGGGGTTGGTTGTACTTTTCATCATTGCCCTACTCTGTGTTGTTTTTTGTTAGGTATTTCTGTTTTTTATGCTTTTGGTTGATGGAGGATTAAATTAAGCATCATTTTCTACCCCAAGTTGAGTAGTCTTGGTTGTTTTGCCCAGGACCACAAGTGGCAAGTGAGCCCTCCCTGTCCTTAGGGCATTCCAAATGTCATTGGTACTTAGGGCTGATCGTGGTCCTTTGCTCCTAGATGGGTCTAAACCAGGACACTCAGTCAGGAGGAAGGAGGAGGCAGAACCACTTGGAGACGCACTGACCAGGAAAGGCAGCTCGCTAGTGGCAGGCAAGCTGAGCACCTGTTTCCAGCTATAAGAAAATCTTGCTTTTATCCCCATTCCTTTATGGTGCAGGGATGGACCACCTTCCATCCTCCCTCTCAGTAGATCTTGCAGGCAAGGTTATAAAGGAAGAGCAAGCTGTGGGCACTTACTTCACAGACCAGACGAACCTGTCAATGAGCTGCTAGGGTAAAAAGAGAGAGTCATGAAAATCAATAGAGTGGCTCAAATATCTGAGTTTTTCAACCTGTAGAGAAACCTTTACCATTTTCTGTCATAAGTATTCGGCAAAGCATTATTCATTGTCTGCAGGGCACTCTGGGATTCTTTGAAGTAATGCAAAATACTATTTCTTGGAAGAAACACTGAGCACTTGACTGGAAACAACACATACGAAGAAATAGTTTATATTCTAAGAATCTCATAACAAGCTACAAAATATGCCATAATTTTGATGGAAAACCACTAAAATCATACATTTGCCTCCATTTCCCTCTGAAACACCTTACAAAAAACAAACTTTGCAGCTTACACCTAAATGCAGACATGTACCAGAGCCATGTTGTTCAGTAGGTTTGTTTATCTTGGGCTCAGTTGATTTGTTGCAGAAATATGCTAGACCCTTAATCCCAGTAGGAAACTGAAACTGTGAGAAAGACAAAGTCTGGCTGACCCCCTACAAGAACGAGCAGCAAATCCTGCTGAGAAACAGCAGTAGCAAAAACAGAGGGTATTACCACAGAGTTTTGTCTTGGAGGATGACAACTGTTTAAAAAATGCAATGACTGAAGGAGTAATTCTTCTACACCCTCCCACTTTGTCTGTATTAAGCATGTAACAAATGGTGAATTGAAATCTATACTGGTAATAGTGTCAATGAGAGATCAGGATTATACATGATACTTCCTCAATTTGTTATGCCTCATTAGCATTGTGGCTTATTGCAGAGAACGACACAGTTCCCAGGCATTCCCTCATGGCCTGTCCTGATGGATAATGGAAATAAAGAAAGGCAAGGCACGGGTGACACACTGCTCTCACGACATTTGTCAGGGGCATAGTTAGCTGGGTTAGGTATGCTTCACGTTCTCTGTCAGAGTCACATATTGATCTGAATTAATAGTCGTGCTTGCTTGGTACTTTTCCAAGGAGCACCCCATGTGGAAGGGACTGTGGTGCTAATGAACACACAAGTTTATTCTGTGAAAATATATTTATAGTGCCACAAGAAAAAGCAACAAACATGGTTCTTTGCATCAGACATGCAAACTCTCTGCCATTTACACTGTTCCTGCTGACCTGGTTTCACTGAAGGAAAAATTCTGCTGGCATGCAAATTAAATGGATATATTTATCTTATTTGAGCTTAAACTTCAAGAATGGCTAAATGATCATTTAAAAAGATGGTGGGTTTTTTTGAAGTACACTTGGAGTCCAGATTTCTACAGCACATCTTTGCCACACCTTGGCACATGAGCTAAAAAACTGCATCAGTACACACAGTTTCACTTGGGAAGCTGTGATTTAAAGTGAAATAGCAAGTTTAGGAAAAAGTTGGGGACTGAAGTCCTTCATCAAACCGACAATGATGAAAACTAATTTGAGGTATGTTCACATTGTTAATTAGCACCAGGCTTCTCTCCAAATGAGAATCTGATTTTTATGACCACCCAAACTGCTCTGATTGCCTCTCAAGGGACACTCTCTCTGCTTGGAAACATGCTGGGAGGTAGTCTGGTCTTCCCAGGAGACCACCAGCAGCATCACAGGGAAATTCTTGTGACCAATACATTGCAATTGGCTGCTTCTTTCTGCTCCCTAGCTGAGATTAATGCCGGAGTGCATGGGCATTTCTTCTCTTTCCCTCTGCTCCAGCACAAAGTCAAACAGCATAGTGCAAACTCTGGTCAGAAGATCATGGCTCCAGCTGCTGGGATCAGCTGGTAGATAGCTTTAAAGTCATATCGCATCTCATCTTGTTCTTTTGAGATGCGGTTATCTTGACAGTATCTGAATGTAATCCCAATTGGATCCTAGTTGTATCATAGGGCAGATGGGGTGAGACTTTCACTTTAGGGCTGGGCCAAACATGTAGGTGGTAGGTGAAGATCTTAAGAACTACTGAAAATAAGGTTTAAGGATGGACTTCCTTTGATATTAGTTACGCCAGTAGATGCATAATTTTAGGCCTTTGATTTTTAAAACATTACCTAAAGTGACTGTCATAGGCATTATAGCAAGCTAGGACAAGATTTCATATTCAACTTCAGCATTTTTTATGCCAGATCCAGACAGTACAGAGTACAGACACTCAGAAAACGTACTTTACTCCTCTTTTATGTTGTAGTGCATGCTATTTTGATAAGAAGTTACAAAGCATGAATTGAGGTTTAGGAGACAGGAAATTTTATCTGCATTCTCAATATTTTTGGGAGAACCAGAACTTGAAGCTGGTAAGTGTTAAAATGAGTCAGAGGGGAAAAATAAGACTCAAACCAATGCATTCACTATTAAGGCTAGCTACCAGCAGACATCTTGCAAGAGAAAGAAAGTGGTAAGCAGTTTTTGCCCTTAGCTATTGAGAAGATAAAGAGCAAGGCAGATGTGAAACTCACTCTGGAACAATGGAAAACAAACAAAAAACATAAGTCCCTATTCATTGACAGACATGGACTCTGTAAGGAAAAGAAACAAATTTGACATATATGACCAGTGGATACACATGCTCAGGTTGGTTCACAGAGTGGTTACATGACATATAGAAACCTCTTTTTTATCTAGGTTTTCAATACTTAGAATGTTACTTTGGATTTTTATAACAACCAAGAATGTTGTGGTGTGTTTCCCCCTGATCTCAGGGAGATCTTAGCACTGATGATACAAATGTCAACACTATTACGTGTTCCACCTCTTGCATGAGAAAATAAAACGAACACAAGGGAGACCTGTACATTTTATTATCAATTGGGCTTCATTTCAGTGAAGCAAAGGGTTGGCACTTGGGAAACAGGTAGGCCTAGAAGCTTTGTTATTCATGTATGTGTTTAATGACCAATTGCTTGAGCTGAGCCTTAAGCACAATCCTAGCTCTACAAAGACTCTGGGGATGGTACTTCATTTCAGTGACCTGCACAGGTGGAGCTCGAGTAGTGGGAGAGACTTGGAGAGTAACAAAGCCACCTGTCTAATCATACGTGAATTTTGCTGAGGCACTAAATGCTTGTGGGTACTTTCAACAGTTCAGCTGATTACTCACATAAGGATTATAAGCCTTTTGATGTCAACAGTGCCTGCAACCCTGAATACCTATGGAGATATTATTTCTGGGGGATAGTGTAATTACAATTTTCCCTTCAAGACACCTTAAAGCAATGCCTGAATGTTTGTGAGAGTAAATCACAGTTTCTTGGCACTGATCTTAGGCTGTGAGTTGGTCTTGTCAACAGCTGGGCTGTGCTCATATAATCAGAACTGCAAAGTTTCAAAAAAGGTAATTAAAAAAACCCCAACTAAAATCAGAAAATGTAAACCATGCAAAATAATTATTATGCTAGAATCATCATACAAAGCCAGTTCTAAGAGCAGCAAGAATAGCATTAAATGTATATCTATGTATCTTTTTAACCTTTGTACAGACAGCAGGAGCACTGCAAGCTAAATTTGCATTTCATAGTGGGAAACAAAACCATCCCACAAAGATATGATAAATCATCAGTGGAACAATGAGGTGTCCTGACACATGCATGTTTTTCTAAAATAACACAGAATGAAGATGAGAGACACACAACCCAATCTCCATCTCAAAGGTTTAATAACTATAACCAAGCCTGTCTACATTAAGAGCAGTCTCACTGAAATTTGAAATACAGATTTGTTTCCAACAGTTATTCCCCATTCCTTTTTTATTATTATCTTTTGGACAATTAACTGACCTAATTTTAAAATCACAAGAATCCTTAAGACAATCTTTGTTATATAGGTGCAATGGCAATGCAGATTTACTTCCAGTGATATTTTGGTTATAGTGAGTGAAAAAAGGCTGTCATTCAAGCAAAGCAAGTCATGTAAGAGGATTATTAATTCTAATTCAACTTTGTTGGCTTCCATTAATGTATAGCAGATACAAATTTTGACAAGCAAGTATTTTAAGTGAAATTAAATGAAAAGTTTTGGTAGAAATGTTATTTTGACAAAAGAATCCATTTCTACAAAAGAAACATGTACTGAAAGTTTCTGTGAGAAAATTTCAATCCACATTTTAACAGTCTATTTTTTTCCTATAGAAAACCAAACCAAAACATTTCAATTTGGCTTTGTTTGACCCAAAATAGAATACTGGGGAGTGTTGGGGAGCAGTGATGAAAACCAAGCCAGATTGTTTTAAATCAGCTGACTTGGCATAAACTGCATTTCCTAATTTGCCAATCATAGTTTCTGTCCCCCATTTCTTTTGGGCCAGACTTCTTAGAAGACCACATATCCTATGAAGTAATAAACTGATTTCACTGACACATGGCTTGTCTATGAGATAATTAATTCTCAGTAAGCGAGGATATGAATTTACACTGTACTAGCTATGCTGCACTGACTCTCCATATGGACATCCTAATTGCATTGTGGCTTACTTTATCTAAAGCACATTAAGGATGTAACTATGCAGACATGTTATAGGGAAGAATGTGAGGATAAGGGTTTACTACTCTCTTATGGCATTAGCTGCTACGCTCAGATCGCCTTGGTGAACGCTCCTTTCTTGCAATAACTTGGGAGAGCACTGAGTGTCTGAGCTGAACCTGTTGTGGACTGCATGATACGCTACATATCCACATCCTGACACGCTCTTCTTTGGCTGGTCTCTTCACTGAAGGGATGGTCTGTGTGATCTATTGCACTCCAAATCTTCAAGTATCTTACTTGCTCTGCACACTTTGAATTCCCTCCTGTGTGGCAGCATATGGAAGAGACATCTATACAGCATCCCTTGTCAAGATGCCGTTCTGTATGCACACGCCGCCCAGCACTTTTGTTTTATCAGCACGTACTGCATGAGGGCTGTGTTCACCGCTTGTATCTTTAGTCCTTACTGTGGTGGTTTGTTGCTGAGGGTAACATTACTGCCAAAACCACTTTTGAGAAAAGCCCAGAAGAGAACTTGTTAGGTAATTCAGCCCAGATACCGTATATTGACTGACTCCAGGCTTCACAGCTGTCGCTGTTTCCAGCTGTATTGGTGCAGAGAGGTGGTAATTGCCAGCAGGTTTGCTAGGAGGATCAGGACTTTCTCCACTGCAAGCATAGCTGTAGTTCAGGCTCCCAGTGCCAGGTATATGCTGGCACTCCTCTTCCACCAGCAGTTGGTGTGTGGCTAGGTGAGTAGTTTGTGTTGCTGAAATGACTTTACTCCACCATTCCTCTGAGGAGGGGGTAGAAAGCCATCCCACAGGTTAATCCACCTCACCTGCAGAGGTCAGACCTTTTGCAGGTATTACTAAGTTTTTCCAGCTTTCCATATCTGCTACATCAACTGCAAATCTCATCAAAGGGTGTCTTGTGAGACTTCCGAAAGTGCTGATTTCCAACCAGGGCTAAAGTATCCTTTCCCAGCCTTTGTTGTCACTGAAGCCTGGAGCTGCCACAACCAGAGAGTTTGAAGGTATTAAAAAGGGGGAAGTCTCTTCCCTCAAAGCCTTTGAAACAAATAGCAAACCCCAGTTTTCTAAAGGTCTATGTCCACTCTTCTGTATTCTTCCCCAAAAAACCTTGGAGCCTCCCATCATCTCCAGGAACTGCCCCATGTCATCCAAACACTTCCAGACCTGCAAGCCTCTGTTCTCTCTGCCACAAGGATCTCATTGCTTCACCAATACTCCCCCCATACAGCTCATTTTCCTTTGTCATGCTGAGGCTCCTGTAATGCCCAGTAACCTCCAGGTCCCCTTCCCCTCTTTTTTTTTCCCTAACGCTCAAAGGGCAGTTGATGTTGGGTCAAACTTAAAGCTTGCTTTGCTTATGTGTGTCTTACCTTTTGTCTCACCAGCTATGCCTTGCCATTCATGACATGAAAAAGGGAGTGTTTGTTATATCTGGCAGTCATCACTGGCTCCTTTAATTCACTGCTGATTTTTGCTGTCTCATGATCTTTAAGGCTTTTGACAGATTAGGCTGACAGTAAGTAACATATTCAATACTTATTGGGGAAAGATGTGGAGTGAGTGACAGACAAACAACTGATCAGATTCACATATGGGATGATGCGATAAGCCCCATTTTTTTGGAAAATCAGACCACAAGTTCCCAAGATTTTGTTCATTCCATGTGAGTTTCTTTGTATATGCTAGGGACTTACAGTGAGTGGCCATCCTAAAGATAGAGTGAGACCCAAAGTGCTTTAAATCTAAAATTAGATCTGATTATTATGGATGTGTATATGTTACATATGTATGTGTGTGTACATATACATATCTATATAAGTAAGATCTACTGTCATTTTATGAATAGCATAGAACAGCCTTTCCAAATTTTGAAACAGCAGCCTGGTTTTCCAAAAGAAAATCTGTAGACAAAATCATCAGCATCAGTTCATCTCAGATTGTACTACTTAGTGTGCAGCAAACATGAGACTTGATCAGACCTGGTCATTTGATACATCAAGGACACACTACCAATTCTCAAATCTTCTGTCGTAAGTAGGTCCTTTTAGTTGAAATGGATTATAATATTCTGTTGTTTTATGGGAATAAACTACATAGTGAATACTGCAGTTAGGAGTTAGGATTTGAAGCAAGAGATTCTCAGATAGATTTATATGCCTTTTTTTTTTTTCTCTCTTGCAAAATTTGGCTCCCCAGTTTTTTAGCCTGAGGAGAAAAAAAGCAGTCTCTAGGAATTAATTTCTAATGCACTTGAAGAAATTTCTGTTCATGATTCATTCATAGAGAAAGAAACAGTGAAAACCTTTTTCCACATCAACTTGCAACTCCATTCATATTTATCAACCAGTTCTTAATCCATTTAATCCAGCCAGAGTGCCTGTGAAAAGGAGAGAGGTATGGTGTGAAATGTGACAGCCACCAGAGCAGCAGGAGGAATCTGTTATTTTATACCCATCCTTCCATGTCGCAGTAGTTTTGCAGCTCCCCGCTCACGGCGGGGTAGGTGCCTGCGTAGCAGTGGTTCCCAGGGAGCTCCTGTCTCTCTGTAACTGCTCCCTCCATGGCTCCCGAGAGTTTTCTGCCTCAGCTACCAAGACTGTGTCAGGCAAAAGACAGGTGAAGGATGTGTGCTTGGAGGTGGGAAACATTTGTTTTCAAGGAGGGCGGTTTTTTTTCACAATGTGGCTCATTTCCGACCGTTTGACTTTGGAGGGCTAAGGCTTTGTACCTGTGCTTGTCCCATGACCTTTACACTGATACACCAGTTGAGATCAGTTCGAAGGATGGGCTTGGCATAAGCAAAGGTCAACTGTGGGTTTTGAACTTAATAGGTGGGTATGTTTGAAGCGCTTGCTTTGACATGTTTAAATCATGAGCCCCATCTCAAGCAGTAACGCTGCTGTGCTCAGTTCTGTGCTTCAATGGCATCGCAAGCTTCGTTCCAGCCTCTTAACTGCAATCTGTATTTTCTTGACAACAAACATGTGAGCAAATTTGGGATTTGGTGGAGTTTTGGTGGAAAGGAGAATTTAATTCTGTAAGAGAGGAAAAGCTAATAGTTATTAATAATGGAAACTCAAATTTGGACACTTGCAGTGGAATTTTATATTAAGTGACACTTGGATCCTCAGGCAGAGAGGGAAAGCCAGCACTACTACTTCCTCAAGCCAGGAAAAGGGGGGGAAAAAAAAAAGACGTTCTCAGCCATCCAGACTCTAGTCATAGCTAAAATCTACAGTTAGTACATGCTTACCACAACAGTACAGAATTGTTTCAACGTTATAGACTATGCCAGTCATTGCACATGCAGCACAGGGGAAGAAGCTCATACTGCTTTCTAAATTTTATTTACTTAATCATCAACCTCATAACAGAGCTCCCTAGAACACCAGAGTTAACCCTCCCACCCTGCCTACTCCTCTTATCAACTTGGTTTGATTAATTTCTTTGCCTTCCTGTTGTCAGTCTACCATGGAGGAGACGACACTTGGATCCTCAGGCAGAGAGGGAAAGCCAGCACTACTACTTCCCCAAGTCCTCTGCCTCAAAATTGGCCTGTGAAAAGGAGTAGCAGAAGGAAAAGGACAAAAACTGGAGTAAAAAAGAGCGGGGAAGGGGAGAGGTGATAGGAGCAGCTTGAGCACAGTGAGGAGATTGAAAGGAGCTGCACCTGTCAGAAGAACAATTTCTCCTGGAGCATAAAGACTTAAAACTAAAACAAAGACTTCATTTAATGTGGGTATACAATGCCTAATGCTGGTTTTACAGAATTATGTGTAAACTCCTTGCAATTTTTCCTACAGGTTTTTCTGCAGCCTCGAACAGGCAGCCCTTTCCTCCTTACTTCAATACCCAGCTACTTATGTTTTACTAAACATAGACAAAGAATTAATTTATTCAAACTCAATGTGAACTGATTCAATTGCACAAATGAGTTTTGTTTTACATACAAGCAGAGGTGCTTGGAAATTTTCATCTGGGCCTGCTCTTCCACAAATACCAGCAGGCTGAAGTGCAAACCACTACTTGAAGTGGAGAGACAGAGATTCCAGGTTCTCTTCACTTATTTCAATTAGCTAGCCTAATACAACCCCTCACTGAACATTTCTGATCTTCAAGGTGTTGTATTTGCAAGAAAGTGATAGAGTCAAGAGGTGGTATCTTTGTTTGCCAGATTAAAGAAACTAATTAGATTAAGGATTTTTTTAGTACTTAAAAATCAAGAAGTGGGTGTTAGTTCCATGTCATGCTACAAAACATCAACGTGGTGACCTCATCTAATTATTTCCTCATTCACACAGCTCCTGGATCTGCAAGACTTCTTGCATTTCACAGGGACAATGGAATACTCCAAAGACAAAAGATGATATATAAAAAGAATACAACTAATTAGATGTCAAAGCTTTATTTAAAAAATGCTCAGTGGAAAATTAGGGAATGATTTTTCTCAGATACAAATAGGAAGTGTATCTTATTAACTATGTACTTCCAATCCATGTATCCACTCAGAATCTAGTCATTTCATCCATGGGGTGTCAAAGTCTGAGTCAGGGATGCATATTTATATGGTTTACTATAACTTTTTTTTTTTTTTTAATATGTGGTAACTTTTCTGCATGAGTAGCTTTCCCAGGATGATTGCTGAAATGAAATTTGGACAACACAGTATCAATCACTCTCTATGTCTGTTAGTAATGCTTCTACTTCCATAACACTGCTGAATTTTTGTTCATAATGAACAAATTCAGGCAGTTTTCATTATGGTTCTGAAGCAAAGGTAGAGAAAACTGGAAAATAAGAAGATACCAGTCAGCACCTTTCCAAGCATGTACATGTGCGAAGTGTAATTTAAAACCTTAGTAGGACCAAAGTGCCAATGTAATATCATTTTAAGGCATAAAATCATGGAATAGTTTTCCTCAATATTCAAGGCATGACTATGGCAGAAGCTTGCATGCTGGTAAAATACCACATACGTGTTATCAGCAATTCTGCAGCAGAGTTATAAGGAAAATCTTTTGCATATTATTACCTCAAAAGAATAAACCAGCAGACCTCTGATTCAGAAGACTCTCCTAAGTAATGGAATGGAGGAACAACATCAGGTGAATAGTATCTTTTTCAGGGGAAAAAAAAAAAAGTACCACCAAAACCAAAAAAAGGCAAAACCAATATAGCAAGTGCTTGAGACTAAGGACTTGTGAAGTGCTGGTAGTACACTACATGCAGATTCGAAAGTGCAAAATGCTACTAGATAGAAGATGATGACAGATCTTTGCTCTTGTCAGCAGAGAGACAGTGATTGTAGCAAGTCATTATCACCCAAGTTGTTACTGCAAAGTGTAAATAAAACAAAAATAGCGACACAGAAGATTGTAAGATTGTTGATCCAGATTCTGGGTATTTAGAAACCAGCAACAGAAGATTCAACCAAGAAGCACCTTCATCATAAACTGGAAGCAGAGTTTAGAAGAGTGCTATGTTTTACCATGAAAGGAAAAATCATCCAGACAGTTTGTGATAAACCTGACACAGATAATCTAGCACTAAAGACAGTCTAAAGCAGCCAATTCAAAAGAAAAATACCTTCAAGTGGTTCTGAGTAGAACAGCTTTACAGATGAGAGATGACATCAAAGTAGAAACTGTGAAAGAGTTGTTGTCTTCTTGATGCTAAGAATTCAATCACGATTCACTAATTATACCTATTTCAGTCACAGTCTTTCCTGCACAGCATTAGCAGAAGAAAGATTTAAGCCCATCAACCATAATACTTCACTCACTTGAAATTCTACTGCCAAGATTTAGTTTATGTAGTCACCTGCTGAAAGAAATCCATCCACCATAGCACATTTTGCTGCTATTTATTGTTCAGTCTTTAAGAGGCAATGTGGAGCTTATTTGACTCTGATATGGCAAATTTCAAACTACGAGGCTGATACAGCCCTTTTTTTTATATAAGCTAGGATCATTCTCAGCTGGTACAGTTACCATACATTGTCTGCCATGTGTATGGTGTACTGGCTTGTGATCATACTGATAGACTTGAGGAAACAGTATGCAGAGAAGATACATCACTGCTTCTCAGTCTCTGCTCATTAGGTAACAGCAAAAAAAGCCCCTGGGTAACATTTTGAAGATCAACAGAGAGCAATTACCAGTGCTCTGAGAGCCAGTTGTGTCAGGTTAAGGACAGAGGATTACAGTGCTTGAAAAGCCTGGTTTGGATACTTCTTTGCTCACACAGTAAAACCACATTTGAACATTTTGACACTACCTTGAAATGCAGTTTGTACACAAGGACTTTTACATACGCTTGCCAATCTACTGTGTACAAATGAGTCCTCTGATTACTTGCTATTAATTTATCTATTTCTGTCACGAATGTGGTTTAGTCTGGTTCCCCATTTCTCCTTTGTAAAAAAACAAAAAACAAAACCAGTATGTTAAGTCATTTAGGAGACAATAAACAATGATACTCAGATTCAAAGATGTAAAGGGGCTTACTATCAAATCAAAGCAGTTGGTAAGTACCACAATGGAGAAACATAATGCAGCTTTATAATTGCAATTCAACTCAAGGGTATTTTTAGGTAGCTAGGATTTACTGAGACTGAGCAGATGTTGAATATGTACTTGCTGTTCTTGAGAACAGTTGGATATATACAGGTAGTGTTAATTGGACAGGTTTTGTCCATTTGTCAACTCATCAGCTAGCTTGCTAAACAGTGTAGATAGCCTATAGATAGCTACTGCAAGCACATAGAGAAGCAAGCATACACCGATTTCAAGAAGAGACTATTAGTAATTACTTGTCTCCATAGAAGTGTTGGGACCAGTTGTCCAAACAGGAATTTTGAGTATTTCAGACATTGATGATACGACCTCAGGAGAGGCACACATCTTCTGAGCAGAAAGAAATTCATCTTGAAACTTGTCTGTTACTCAAAGCAAAGAATTAGAGATCAGAGAAGTACTGTCATGCCCAAACAGATCCTGTTCCCTGAGAGTCAGCAATACAGAAAAACTGTGAAAAAACAAGCATGACAAACTTAGGTACAGAGAAAAACCGAAAATGTGGACCTCACTGAAATGATCCTCAGGCCATCTGTCTGCATTTCTGTCAAATGAATGGTTAATATGACATTTGCAGGGTGTGTCCTGTGATCAGCCCTCCCTGGCAGTGCAGAAAGCTACAGAATGAATACATATTTCATTATATTCTGGGAGATACCATGCAAGGTCTGAGAGAAATAGCAAAGGATTCAGCACAAGAATTAATTTTAAGGGTATAAAGTTGGACAGAGACCAACAGGAGAAAATATTTGGGTTGTGCATCAGTAGTCAAGACCTCTTGAATTCTTTGCTGAGGAATGGTGGAAAAAGAATTGCAGAGATAAGCCGTGAAACAAATGTTCTCCGTTTCCCATGAGATCCGTACTCCATATGTATTCCATGTTTGAATTGGTGAGGACAAGTAAGACATAATAATTTATGAAGACAAATTTCTTTGTACTCCCACTTCCACAGACAGTTTTATCTTGTCCAATATATGAACAGGTTGGGCATAAATGAGTTCTACTTCACTCAGCAAAGCACAGTACAACAGTGAAACAAGTCCACAAAAAACCTGCACACAAAGTCTACATACCTTTTCCATGCTCTGAGTAGTTTTAGTGATAGGAGAAATCAGCTGCAAAGAGAGTATTGTTATTAACAAATCTTCTCTAAGCTTGGACAAGCACAGGAGAAACATTTATTTCTGCAATTAAAAAATTTACGTGCTATCTGTCTACTCTTAAAAGTGCAACAAGCAATACGAGTGAACGTTACTACCAACATTTCAGTGTCAGCTGAGGTTAGGCAGTTTCCAGCCAGATTTTCAAAGTATAGACTCTCTTTTCCAAGAGGCACTGTCTATATACTCTCAAGCAGGAATTTCAAGATAATCTCTTCTCTGTTAACTGCATTGTCTTGAGATCTGCAGTATTGGCCAGAAAATTGATGCCAAAGGGAATCTGAACCATCCAAAGCTGTCCTGGAGTCTAGGGAATGGAAGTCCATGCTGTCTGTGGCACATCAAAACATGCATATACCACTGAGAATCACCTCAAGTGCTTGGACTGTGCACTTAGTAACAATATGCTAAGAAGATTGAAGAAGAGCTATACAAAGTTATTTTGATGAAGATTTAAATGACGAAGAGATTCATGCCTTTGGGAATATATGTCTATTGTCTTGTGTGCTCCTTACAATATAGCTAGTATTCTTAATCAAGGGTAAAGTTTCTTCCCTTTCCTCATGATATTTTTTCCTACATTTTTATTTAAAATGTTCCCAAATAATAAGCAGGTGAAGTCTCACCATGCAAAATGAATTATAAATACATATATAGTTGCTGGACAGTCATTAAGAACAAAATTACAACTACTAAGCTACTAGTCACAGACGATTATCATATATCAACAAAAGTAAATGGATATAGATGCCTTCAAAAAGTATTATTAGACTTTACCACCTTACATGGCAACAGCATCATGGCAACAACAGGAGTCCCAGCTTTGTTCATAAGCTTATTTAGCAGAGATTTCTTAAAGACAATTGCATATACTGAGTAATTAAAATACATTGATATTCCTATTTCAGGAAAAAAAAAATTGCTGCTTTTTTGAAATATGATTGTTTATGAAAATTAAGATGGAAATGAAAGGTTTCTGCTATATTAAGACTCAAATCCCAAATAATATGGAGGTATGAACAGGCCAGTTCAATGACAATACCACCAATTTCAGTGGTAACAATGTCTGAGGAAGAAGTGCATTTCTAACCTCTACCAACACTGTTATGAATTAATTTTAAAAACATTGGGAATTTGGCTCACAGTAATAACAGAAATACTGACAAACCCAAAATTTTGTCACTGGGGATGGTCTGCAGGCAAAATTATTCTAAAGGTAGTTTAACACAAGTAGAACTAGTCAAATATAGAAACTAAGATTTTAAAGATTTTAAAGTCATATTTAGTTAAGTTTCTGCTTGTCAATCCTTTTAGCTGCTGTAAATTGTATCTACTTGGAAAATCAAGTTTTGCTGTGTCTGAAACGAAAGGATTTTGAACTTTCTGTGGTTTATTTTCAATTTATTTCAAAGTAAACGGTCTTACAGTCCAAAGTATCGTCAATTAAAAATGCGTTGGAAAGGAAAACAGCAATTGAATGCTACTCTCCTCTAATTACTTTCTCCAGCAGGTGGTGAGATTATTGTCTTCTGTAACATAATCTACTATAAACTACAAATAGCATGGTTGTAACTTAATAGAACATGAACATTAGTGCTGTCTCTCAATGTTCTGATGCTTTTTTCTTTTAATAATTGTAAGTAGGGGACAATAGAGTTGGAAGCGCAAAGTTTAATTTAATAGCTACATAGCTGAGATACTTTGCTTCATGCGTCATACGTATGCACTTCATTATCCTACATAGTAGAGTATTAACAGTGTACATTATCATTTTTACTACAGGGTCAAGAAGTGAATGGGGTATGGTATGATCTCAAATTAGTGTCCCTTGATGTGATTTGAAATTAACGTTCCAATGCTACAAATTCTACATTTAGAGTAACTTCCCTTCAGAAACCTCAAAGGCAGAAGCGTGACCTATGCCCACAGTTACATATAGATGCAAACTTCAAGAACGTCTGAACATTACTAACTTGAAATTCCTGGCACTTTTGTGCCTTGAAAATGAGACATGAGCTTTTTGTTAAAATGATAATTATTCATAAGAACAGAATAGTTTTAAAATTATACAGCATTTCAACACTAGATTTGGTGCAAGAAACTACCATATAACAGTGACAGTAAAAAGAGATAAAAGGATGCAGTAGGCAGATATAAGTATCTGTAAAAAAACCCCATGAACATATCTAGACATAAAAATATCAAGTGCATGAAAGGCATATGCCACCTTTGGTCCACTCAGATTACTTACCCAGGTCCTCTTTTGAATGACACGGCTTGTTACTGAATCACAGTGAGAGAATTGCAATGGTAAGGGTGTCCAAATTCATCAAATCTGTTTAAAAAAATGTTTAAGAAAACTTAGCAACTTAAACATGTGGACAAGCCAATTCCTAGCCTTGTTATTCATGAAGGACACAACTGTGAAATTCTCCATAGGATACCAATGGAAAGTAAAGTTGTAACAATAACATCAAAATTAAACATTAGTTACAACTGCACACTTCATTCAAAGGCCATCATAAAGGATTTAAAGTCAATCATTGAAAAGCTAGGAGATGCTAGAATTAAGGCTGTCTGTGTAACCTCAGTTTAGCTCCCATACACTGAAATCTGCAGTTATGTGATAATACATTATTTTCTGTAGGATGATTTCCTCATTCAGTTCATAGCAAAGATTAAGTACATAAGAAAATCAAAAGAAGCAGGATTTGAGAGCTTTCAGAACTTGGGCCTGCTTCAGTTGAACTCAATGGCGAAACTTCTAAAGATTTCACCCCAGAAACACTCTTAAATAGGACTGTTAATTTTATTCCAGAAGCACGTCTAACAATTATTTGGGAAAAAAACCCCTGACACTGAAGGGGGAACTCCTCCTCAGCCTGTTATCCTTCTCCTACTGCTTTCCTATCTTCTTTGCTGTACTTATTAGCCATGTCAACTAAAACGAGCCACAGAGACAGCTGATTTGACATTGGGCCCATGGTGGAGGTGGAAGCTTAGGAGGAAATCACAAGGGCATACGGCCAGAGATGGGGACCTGCAAGAGTAGCTCTTCTGACAAGCAAGGAGCTCCTCCCACATTAGCAGGCAGCATGCATCCTCCCTTCCCATCAGCCACTCATTTTCTGACCTCTTCTTCCCTGACAAGGTTTTCACACTCTCAGTTATGCCAAATGTAAATCATCTGTTTGTGTATCTGCAGTCTATTGTTGTGGCCTCATCTTGCCGCAGTAGGAATGAGCAGCTGGGGCCTGGAGCTAGGCTGTAACCTCTCTAAATAATAATGCAAATAGTCTACTTTGTAAAAACAATAATCAGTAGACTAATTACTATTTCACACTGCTACTTTCAGCTGCCACAGATTTCAGAAATGCAAGTTTAGAACTGCAAATATTATTGCCATATTGCACTTTGAGAAGAGTACACCAGGAACATGCAGCCCCATATGGTGCATTGGCCTGTACTGGCGCAGGTAGCACGTGAGACCTGGCTGCTAAAAAGAAATCCATCTTGTAAAGGGTGAATCTCGTCTGAAAAAAAAGCAGTGTGACATTTTTGAAAGGAGATAATGCTGTGATCAGATAGAGGTGAAATTATGAACATAATCTGCTTGGATTATGAAGATTAAATGTCATTTGACATACTTCTGCATATTACACTGGCACATAAGGTCAGGAAGTACAGGACAGAAAGCACTGCCCTTGTCTGATTACAAAACTGTCCAGAGGCAGATTTTCCTGATTAAGAGTTAGGAGTTAATAACCCAAAGAAGGCCAGGGAGTGAAATGACACATACATATACTGGTTGATAAAATGCCTCTTTGCCGGGATGGATGGGAGACATCAGAAGACCAGCTGGGAGGCCATGACAGCACCTCATGCTGCCGTTGTGGGAGACCCTTGGGAATAAATAACCTGTTTGTGAGGGGCTTCCCTCACGGGAGTCTGCTCAGGCTAGCAAATGCCACACGAACAGCCATGTGGGCAGTAGTGGTGTCTCATAGAGGAGTGGCTGTAGCATTCCTCCAAACTAAACTGCCTCAGTGAAGGCTGCTCCTCTCTCCCCAGGCCACCATAGGTTTCCACCAGGCTGACTGCAAAGCTACTCAATAACTAAAATATGCTTTATCTCCCACTCTTTTGTTCTAACCCTTTCTGTTTCCCTCAAGACGTAGAGAAAACAGCAGTGGATGTGACTGAGGTTAGTGGATTTCTTTACATTCAGAGGAAGGGCAAATTATTCCAGAGAAAGGGATTAGATTTTGAAGGGCCCAAACAACAAAGTCATAGTGCTCATAGGTTTCATTACCTCCATTCAAGTAGGATACTATATGGTTAGGAAAGGCAAACGCCATGTCTGCTATACAATTGCAGAGAGATTTCTGTCAACTAGAGAGAAGAAAGCTCCTTAGCATGACAGAAAGAATAATAGAAAATCAAGGAAAATTAAAGGAAAATATGGAACATTGGAAATGCTCTGGCAATTAAAAGACTCCCAGAAAATGAGCCTTATTTCCTAAGGGAAACCACGTGCAACACCTTGTGCTCATCCTGGGCTAGTGCTTTAGCTCAGTGTCTCTGTCTCATCTGTCAGATACAGGCCAGTGTTCCAAAAGTGGAGAGATCTCCTGTAGGCTGCTGGACCACAGGAAAAGCTGAGGTAAAAAAATTCAAAGTGGAAATTTCAAGTTGGATTTATGATTAACCCTCAGAGCAGTGAAGGGTGCAAGAACACGATGGTCCAAGGCAGCACATAGGCACCCAGCAGGTTTTCAGAGGCTCTATATTTCCTTGCTTTCCCCTTAAGAGCACTTTGGAAGCTGGCAGATACACGGCTCTTTTGGAAAATAGGGTGGCTTCTTAAAAGAAGAAACTCATTTTAAGCAGCCATTTTAGAAATTTGCCCTTTGTTTCTCCACCAGTTTTTCATTTCCTTGTGCATCTTTAACAACAAAATACATTTAGCAGCAAGAATTAAAAAAAAAATCTTAGCAGTAGAAGGGGATTTTTCCAGGATCATTTCAGTGACAAGTATGTACAGTCCTAAACAGTATGAGGACATGATTCAGTGATTCAAACAAACTTTTGGGTTGAGACCAGCTGTTACAAATACTTTTTTGCTCTTTTTAGGAATAAAAAGAATCTATGTGTATATTACACTTGAGATGAGACTTGAGCTGCTGCTTGTTTGCTTTTCATCATGTTCATGCTTATTCTCATTGTTATTGTATTGCTTTCATCTCTGATAAACAAACTATTTTTTTAAAAGCCCAACACTTCTTGCATCTGCAATTCAAGATTCCTTGTGACTTGGCATAGCTCAAAGAACTGCAGTCTAAGCTGCTGACCTACCTCTGATCTGCTTACTTTCTGGTTGCTGCTTGCATTTTTCAGTGGTAGGAAAGTGACAGCAATATATATAACACAAGTTAATGTGTAGCTTCTTCATTCTGCTCTGATAGTTGAGCTATCCAACAGTGAGTGACAGGAAGCAAACAAAGCTAACAAAGAAAAGAAAAAAAAATGAAGGCATGACATAAAGTAATAAGAAATGAAAAAAATATGAATTTCAGGCAAGAATAATAAAAGCAAATCCTAAAATAAATGGCAGGATTTGATTTTGCAGTGCTGGCTTACAGCCAGGTAAGTGTCTGAAAAGTTAAACAAGTGAAGCAGATACACCTAAGGTAAAAATAATGTGTGTATTCTTTTGAGGGAAAGTTGAACTAGAAGAAAATAAAAAGACCCATCAAGAATGACAGAATTGTGTGACTTTAACCCCTTCAATCCCACATTGTGTAGAAAAGCTGGTTTTATTTCTCCCTTTTGCATTTGAAAGAGGCAAATTAGTAATATCATGAGAACAGTAAGATGTTCTGAACAGAGGGAGGAGCTGAAAATATTTGAGGTTGTATCCTACCTCCTTTTGTGCCTCTCCATGATTTATATCAAGGCACGTCCTCCCAGCTCTGGTCCTCTCAATCTGATCAACAAGCCTTGTGAAATCATTTCAAGAGGGCAGATAAAAACAGATCTGTTCTTCCGCAACTGCACTTTTCTTCTAGTTCCAGGAAGCCCCATAAAACAAGATGTCTGAACTGGATCCAAACATTGCTCTCAGTTACACGGGTGAAAACAGAATCTGGCCCATAACAGGAGGAACCATTTGCACAGGCAAAAGTGTTTTTTCACTCACAAACTTTCAGTAGTAGCTTTCTTGATTTTGGCACAAATGTTCCAAGCCAATTTTAATCTTAATTTAATCTTAATTCCTTTTTTCTAAATCCCCTCACAGGGATTTATTTTTTTCCCCCCACTTAACTGAGAGCTATATTTCCATAACTACACTTCTTAAAATGCTTCTAAAAACGTTAAAAATTAAGTGGTCTTCATATTTTTTTTTTTTTTTAGCAAAAGCCAATCCTAACATGATAGCCAAATTTAAAGCAACTTTTCCATGTCTGGGAGAATTCCTCTCTTTTAATGCCAGCAAGATGTGAATTCTACTGCCGTTACTGTCAGCTGTCAATGATAAGAGTAGACTGGCTAGGAGAAAGCAAGCCAAGATGAATAAGCTATTCTTTAGTCATAAGCTCAACATACATGTCAATGGAGATGGGAATCACCAGTCACTAAGAAAGGGAAACTCCTACAAACATCCTTCTCAAAGCAGGTTCTAGTTCTTATTTTCTGGGTTATGACTGGCCACAGCTCTGATGCACAATGGACACAAATTCCAAATGAGTTTCTTCCTGAAGGAGTTATACAAGTACCCTTCTGCAATAAACTCTGCCTGTCATTATTATTCACAGGGATAACAGGCCAAAATAACTCTTGCAATCTTGTAAAGCTTATGTGAAATAAAAGCTACTTACATGTCCCTGAATCCACTTCATAGTGAAGACTGGTAAACATTGGCCTTTTTTTATGGCTACTGCTGTATATATTTTCCCCCTTATCTTAATGCAGATTCTCGGCATATCGATGTATAAATAAAGGCAACCTATCCATTTCCCTTCCAGATTTCCAAGAAAAGTTACAAGCCAATGAGCTTTGTATCATAAGCTTTATTGGCAGCAGAAAGTCAGAATCACAGGAACATTTGGTTCCCAGGAATTTGGATCTTGTAAGAGCAGGCCAGTGCCAATACTAACCAGAGTGTCTGCCAGTTGTTGTTCTTCACTGCTACAGCTGGCTGCCATTTCCAGCAATGCTGTAGATTAAAGATCAATACCTGACCAGATTCACTGTGTAAGAGGCATGGCAGCAGCGGGACATAAGGCTGTTCATGAGAAACAGAGGAGACCACCACTCTGCCACTCTCTAAGGACAGAAATTAGAGAGATGAGCAAAACTCCAAAACCTCAAGGAGATGCTGAATTTGAAGGCAGGTTCACAGGTCTGTCTGTCAGGTTATATGATATCTATAGCTTATAGATCATGAAAATGTGTCATTTAGAAACTAGATTATATGGCTCTCAATAAGGAATCTTGCACAATTTGTCACGCTCTACCTTGATCTCGGGAACGTTTTCCCTTTCTCTAGTCTTCTCTTCTCACAATAAAAGTGTGATATTTCTAAGACTGTCATAGCCCCTGAAACATGACAGAACATTATTGTTTTAATAACTGCATCTCAATATTCCTCCTGTGCAGTCTCCTGGGATATAGAAAATACTGCCTAGAAAACCTTATTTATGTCTCTAAAGCAGAAGGGCAAGGTTACAGCTTAGATATGTGAAGTGCCCTTCTCCTTTTGTCTTCAGTGTCCCCAGCAATTGCCTCAACAGAGAAGCAGAGAAAAAAAATAAAAGAAATACAAATGGCCTTGGTCTTGTTTAACTTTTTGAGTCACTCATTGTAACATCATTATATTCAAGAGAGCATTCATCTTTGGTCCACGAGGCCCCCCACAACCTCACACTGCCCAAGTAATTGGCGTCTCTCATCCATGAAAGGGGAGTAGTAACATTTCAACTCCCTGGGATTGTTGCAAGGGAAAACTAGTCAATGCACATCACAGACTTTGAACACAAAAGTCTTTGTGTGAGCACCAAAGATTATCAGTGCCTGTGGAAACTGTTGTTCCAAAACACAGCACTGATCCAGAAGGAAGCAATTCTGTTAGCTCCATAATTCCTTTATTGCTAGTCATGGCTAAGACAATCTAGTCAAGTGCTATTTGAGTTGTGCAGTTCAGTGTGGATTTTAAGAGGCCTTACTTATCAGTGTTTCAAGCTGGGTTACTTCGGCAATTTCCAGGGAGCCCATCTGCCTCTGTAGCTTGGCTCCCTAAATCTCTCCTTGAGCAGCCAGGCCACCAGCATGGAGCAGGGAGCGGAAGAAGCGTGCCATTCCCCGAATGCAGTAATTGATTTAGCAGCAGTTTAAAACAATGTTGAGCATTGTCAAGGATGTTCCTTTGTGGCAGTAAATCAAGTTCCTCAAGATGGATTACATACTAACCACATACTATCTAAAAATCTCAAGGGCTGTTTATTGTTCAACAATTTATGATAGCCTTGTTAGAGTACTGCATATCAGGCATCTCTGGAGTATGAGAAGAAACAGAGACAAATAGCATACAAACTATATTGAACAATTCATTACATTATATTGTCAAAACCTAAGCACAGCATGCAGATAACCCTTTTATGCACACTGCCTTATTGAACAATAATCACTCTGTAATGTTTCGGATATTTAAATCATATTTATAATCACACATTTTAATGCAACATCCCTCATAAAGTTCTCAAGGCATTTTACAGGAAGCATAAAGCATGGAAAAATACAAAATTTTAAAATGCAGATTCACCTACTATAGGCCCTGGAGGCAGGCTAATGAGGTAGATATACAAAACTCTAAGCTGACAGTTTAACTGTTTAAGTAGTGTATATAATAACTCAAACATATTTTAAGATACTCTTAGTTATAAACCTGTTCTTTAACTAAATATTTGGGCTAGGTTGTATAAGTGCTTATTTTCAGTTTACAGTTATGGTGAGAAACAGCAACATTTTTTTGTTCCTTATTTAGAATCTTCCTCTTAAAAGCTTTCATGGGTACCAAGCTGAAAGATAAGATAAATTACCAGGGAAGATTTCCAGTGTATTTGCTGAGCAGTGTTGTATATAACAACACATTTCCAAAGAGGACTCATACTCCTTTCCCTGCTCCATGGGCCATAGGACTGAGACATGTTCTTACAGCTGCAACTCTGCGATGTCCTGCATTGGTTGAAGCACTTAATCCCACACCTCGGTTTCCCAGAGTATATAGACAGATTTACTACTGCTTTTGATATGTATGTATATGTGGCCATAGTACATCCCATATTCATGGTCACCGGTGCTGTCTAGCTGAGACTTCCATGCACTGTTGTCCAAAACAGCACTTTAAGGATGTGTTCCTGAACTGGCGGCCAGTACAGCTGGTGCTACACTGAGCATGTGAAATGAGCAATCAAATTATGATCTTTTAGTGCTCCATAGCATATCAGTGCCTGAGGTGGACTTGCTTTGCCCAATGGTATCTTAATTCTTAATACAGAAATGCTGCTCTTCTCAAAAGAGCAGATAGTACCTAGACCAGTAACAAATTAATTCCTTCTCTTTAATTTGTGTTCTTTTTGGTAGACCACAACTTTCAAAAATTAGATTACATTGATGAACTGTCATGGAAGCTTTTCTGAGGAAAAATTGTTCTAATTCTCTCCTCTGTCTGTAGAAAATTCTGGAGGTACTTGCAACTTTGTAGTGTTGAGTGGTTTGTGGGTTTTTTTACTTTAACATATTTCACTATGACCAGAAATATTTTTTTAATATGTTGTAATGTGTAAAAAGTGTGGGAGGGTTGGGATAATTTTCTTGATGGCACTCTGTGCATGTGTCTGTATTCTCATGGCATATTTGTGGCTTGGATTCAAACTATAGATCAATTCTCATTTCTTTGATTCCAGACATTTACTCCTTCTTGTAAGTTGGTACTTTCATATACGGATCAAATGGCAGGGAACTTTAAATAAAAATACATAGTATTTTGATGTTTAAGAATCTCAAAAACAGTACCTCATAGTTTGATGGGAGATAATTAAGCAAATTAAAAACCAGAAGCCAAAACTCAGATGGAAGAAAAAGAGCAGAGAAAGACTATGGTGGAAAAAGAGCTGACTAATCAACAACATGTACGGATAGGAGAAAATTTGGAGGATTTGTGATTCTCTGTGGGTTTCTTTTAAAGATAATAATTCTATTTTTGCAAACTATTTGTGTCCTGAGAGATGACTAAGGAAACTCAATGAGTTATGGGATATCTGGTTTTGGCTGTTGAACCAAACAATAGCACCTTCCCCTGGCTGCTTTTGCAGCTGGACAGTCAGTAGGGAATGTAGTAGCCAAAAATAGTGAGTGAGGAAACCTGGTCAAGGCTTTTTCTAGTTTACTGCGAGTTCCTGAGTCAGTGAAGTACAGTGGTACACAATATTGTACCACACTGCCACGTTTTTATCTTGAACTTCAGCATTTACCTTGGGTTTTTTTTTGGAAATGACCATGTCTAGGGTAAAAGGAGACTCATCAGGAGTCACTGCTGAGCACCGCAGGCAGGTACACACGTCCAGCTGCTTGCACTGGCTTCCTGCAAGCCCAGTCAAGCTGCTTGGTTTGGGAGACACTGTTTTTCACAAGGGAAAAACCAAGCCTACTTTTCAGTGATGCCTTACCTCTCTGAGAGACAGCTGACCTGGCCCACAGGTCCTCATGGATCCTGAGCTCAGCAGGAGCTAGGATTCCCCATACAGAGTCATAACTTCTGCCTCAGCCTTTTCCAAAGGCAGTGTTATAAACTATCCCCACTCCTTCATTTCAAACACTGTTTCAGAGAAACGTTCTTTGCAAAACACCTGTATTCAGACTTATAGGAGAGAGAACGCAGAAGGAAACTGAGAGACAACTGGCTTTTCTGGAGCCTGCTGCTGCCACCCAAGAAAGCAAGCTCATACCCACGGGTTATATCATTTCAGGATAGCCTGAACCTGTCCAAGCTTAAGAATCCCCTATTAAATGCATAAGTAATGTTGTGTTACAGACAGCAAAATGGTCTAGAAAGACTGTTTCTGTGGCGGCGTGAAGGTACAGTTGGAACTAAAACAAGGGCATCAGTCATCAGCAGGGACAAACTGCAGAGACAGTCTCAGATGACTTTCCACATCGTTGTGCCGACACTTCCTCATTTCTGTCTGAGTGAAAAAAATATTGCTATTTTGGTTACAAATCTATATTGAGCTTTCTCTCATACTTTTCTACATGTTTTTGTTGTCTCTTTTCCTGTCTAGTCATAATTTTCACCAAAAAAAAAACATGTGAGGATGAGTTTTAAGTTAGTGGCTTGGGCACATGGTAGGTTTTAGAACTGTGAGCAGTCAGAGACTGTCAGCCTTACCTAATGGAATAACAGATAGAGGGCAAGAATAATAGCTCCCTTGTCTGATAGTCTATTAATAGAGGAACCATCAATATTGCAAAATGACTGGTAATAAGAATATTTTAAGGATGGGGGTGAACCTTGGAAATAGATGAACTTTCATTGCTAGCAGGATTGTTGCAGCATAAATTAAATGCTTTGAGAAACAGTTTGTTTGGTTACCAGGCAGAAATATAGTATCAAATGTTGGTTATTGGGTTTTTTTTAATTCTTATTGTAATTATCCTGCTTTTTTAAATGTTTAGTCATTCTTTTTTCCCTTAGCACCCATGTCCAAAAAATACATGGAACTTCTGACCTAGGAATATATTTATACAACATCACAAAGCTTCTCCATGGCAACAGGCCTCGTCAAGCTGTCACAAATACCATAATGACAGATTTCCAAGCAGTTCCCAAATAAATATGATCCTAGCATGTAAATGGAGAAAAACTCTTTTCCTAAATGATGTCCAGTTCAAAGTACTGGAGCCCGGAGGTAGGATGCAGGTATAAGAATTGAGAGCCAATACCACACCATGAAACCTAGTAGGAGATTCAACATTCAAATAAGACTAAAGCCCATATATTTGCAAAACAAAGGAGAATAAAGACTAGTTCTTGAGACTTTTTGTCACAAAACTAAATATGATCCACCTCAGTTAAAAGGACTTCTCAAATGATTTAAGATCACTTCTCAAGCGTTGAAGTACTGGACTCTGCTAAGTGAGGAAAGATTTAGAATGGTAGCTGACACTGGTTCTGCAGTTCATACATCTTTAAAAATCCCCAAAGAAGTCAAAGAATTCAACATTGGTTGCTCTGATCTAAAAAAATATCTGGAAGTCAGATTCTGCCTTTGAGATGTTTTCTGCTTCTTGCTGAATTCCACTGAAGTCAGCAGTACTAGTAAGGAATAAGGACCTTGGGAAAATAATATTTAGAAATGAGCTGCAGCCATGACTTATGAGAAGTGGGTTTAGACTGCCCCTTTCCTTGATATTTTATGAGCACCTGCATTTAAATAGAATTTATCTAAAGGAGGCATCCTCTCACCGACCTGTCAGCAAAGTACCTGAGTATCCCAAGTGAAGCCAGATGACTTCCTATATATTATTTTAACTCAATGGTCATAACAGTGGGACTCTGATGCTATCTCTTTTTTTTTTTTTATGTACTATGGTATGTTTTTTCTTCCATCTGCCTTCTCTAACACCTTCAATGGCCTTACCTTGCTTTTTTCTTCCCCTTACTCACTCTCAGCTTTATGCCTTCACTCACGCTGCCTTCTAACACATTAAACAGTCTCCATGACCTCATCTGACAAACGTCCTTTCATTCACATCCAAAAATCTCTTAAAACCTACCTCTTCCAGTAAGCAAGTTTTCTCCTTTTATCATTTATAATCCTGTCTGTCTTTTTTTTTCCCTTCTTCTTGTCTCTCTTTATTTTTCACATTGTAACAGAAAGAGCTGGTAGTATCATCAGTAGCTAAAATTGCCTGACATTTCCCATTACAAGATTTTGGTTTTAGTTGCTTATAATTTTACAGCTTTAAATTACTTGGATTGAATTTTTCCATGCCAGGTGTCTCGAGCAAAATTTTTCTGGAAAGTTTCAGCTAGACTAGCTTAGACAGTTCTGAAAATGCAATTATGGGAAAATGCCATGGTTTAGCCATCTGAAAGAATTCTTACAAGCCTTTTGCTCAAAAGCACTATCAGCTCCATGGTTTGCTGTAGACATGTGAAGGATTCAGCAAACAACTTGTTTTTTGCCTGGGATCTGCCTCTGTCTGCAACCCTAGAAAACTATCAGCCTGTGGCCCTTCCCCAAAAGCTCACTTAAACTTATGCTTAATGGAGAATTGTGAGACTTTGGAACATAAGTTCTATAACGCAGTAGGGGCTGGAGTGGAAAAACTTAGGAAATTCCACAATTAAGATTGCTTTGGTAGCCTTAATTAGACGCCCACTTTGTGTGTAAGCCCTAGCATACTATATTTAATTACATGATCACATACAGATTTTTTTTTTCCCCACTGGACTCAGACTCATGCAGGGCACGGGATGTGCCTGTGCTGCCTGTGGTGAAGAAGGGCTCATTTGTTTGCCAAATCTGAAAGGCAATCAGTCAAAAGGAGTAGGCATGGGAATTAAGGAAGAGAAAAAATTGCTTATACTTTGCGTAGTTGAATGCTTCCTGGAGATTTGGATGTTGTTTCAGTCCCTGCAAAAGAGAGAGGTTTTTAAGAGGTATTTAGCTGAGTATCTCCATGGAAAATACTCAGTACATACTGTTCAGTGAATGAACTAGGGATTTTTGGAAAAATTGGAATCTGATCATGCATAAACGAGCAAATGAAAGCATATATTTGAAAGAAGTCTGAATTAAAACTGTACAGATATCGTATCTAGGTTTTGCATGTTCAGCCTTCTTTTCAAACACACCAAAAAAAAGTGTATTAGCCCTCCACAGGAAGTTTTCATCCCTGTCAAGGTAAATCAGGTTAAAAGTTGCGCTTCTAAATGATAGTTTCACTAATGGGGCAGCTCACACATGCATCATCTGAAAAAAAATAATTATTTTCAGGATCTAGACCTTGTTTAAGATGAACTGCCATAGCTGATGTTTGGAAAGCAGATCATCAGAAACAGCAGATAACTTAAGCATTTTCACATAGAATTAAGGGAGGCGGGGGGGGAGGTATCAGGATGTCACAAAGATTGTAAGGGAGGTCTCGTGTACAAATGCATCTGTCAGTGGAAAGGGATGCTGAGGTGGGGTGCAAATGGTATTGCAAAGACAGTGGGATGGAGCTTTTTTAAATTCAAAACTACACTGTGGATACAAAAATGTTCATTTCAATAAAACACTTGGGAAAACAAATAAGGAAGGCACTTGGCACTGTGGCAGAGTTTTATCAAAATAGTTTTCCAAAGTTTTCCGTGAGGCCCTGGATGTGTTGCATATAGAGTAAAAGAAAACAACAGCTAGTAATGTTTGGTCAGAGCAATAGCTGTATCTTAGTAGATAAAAATGAGTTGCCAAAAACTACTGTATATACATGACAAAGGTTAAAAATAGCTTGGAAAGTTTTCTTTCTGAAGCTGTTCTCTTTATAACACAATTTATTAGTCACATCCAGTTAGCACTTTCCTAGAAGTGAACCCGATGTCATCACATTAAGAGCTGGAAGCAAAAAGGATAATTAACCAAATAACTAAACCGTTTCCCACAATTACTATTAAAATCTTTAATAAAGGATTTATGTTTCTCAAAACACAATCAAAGCCTTTTCTCTTGAAGCAATTTTTTTTCTTTTATAGCAAAGTAGCACAAAAAGCTTCTATATGGGTCAGATGCTCATTGCACTGCAGTCAGGTCCTGCTTTAGGAAGATGTGTGGATTGATATACCCCTCGCAGTCACATTTCTGCACACAGGAAGGCAGAAGATCTCTCTTCGCATTAAGAAAATGTAAGCCTCATTCATGAAGGCAGAAGTCTTATGAACCTTTGAATTTAATTCATAAATATTTTTCCACCATTTCTTGTCAAAGATTAATTACAAAAAAGTTCTAAAGGAAGCCCTTGAAACTCCATCATCAATTAAGTCAGAGCTGCACATCTCTGCCATGGAACAAATATCTCATATAAATGCTAGACATTTTGAGTGGTGTGGATCTTTGTAAAAATTTATTCTTGCTGTCCTTGTTAAGACCTTTTCTTGACCAGCATCTTTTCTCATCCCTTATACTTGTTTTCCCTAACCTCTCCTAAGCAGTCTGAGAGCTCAGTATAGGCTGAGCAATGCCTTAGACTCCACAGTCTTCCACTGAATTTCTAACTAGGTTAAACATGTTCACCCACCCTTGTTCTGAACTGCCATATGCCTGAAACTTCAGTGAGCTTTGATGGATATAGCCGTGAGGAGGCATTTCATAAAGACTTCCAGCTCTTATGTTCAGCTAATCCCCTATCTACAATCAAATTGTCAACCCACACAGGATTTTGCACTTACTGAAGATTTTTCATCAACAGTGCTGAAATTCCCAGAGTTTTTGTTCATTATTGCCATAAGCAGGGGACAGGAATTAAAAAAATTATTATTCATGCTTTACAGATGACAAGACTGAGGTACAGGCAAATTAAAAGGACTGTTCAGAGTCCTGCACTGAGTTATTTTTGCTATCATCTCCAAGATTTCTGACTTTCAGGACCAGACTTATTGCTGCATGATTGCCTACTGCAACTTGTGTCTATTCTTTGATCAAGGTAAACCAGTACTCATGGTGAGCGTGGCTGTTCAGGCAGGAGGGCCCAAGGTCATAGCAGTTGATCCAAAAGATTTTTTCACAGTGGATTATCTCAGAATTTATTTTTAAATAAAAGCTCCATATCACACGTGGACCAAAACTCACATCACTCTTCTTCTGGACCCTTCTGTCTGTCACACTGTGTTTGTGTGTGTGTGTGTAGTAGGCTGGTGTGTAGGGAAGGGCGGTGGAGAATGCAGTGTTTTGTGCAGCATTGCATGTATAGCAGGGAAGAGAATGTGACATAGCTCATGATTCTTCATCTGAGGTGGTTTATGCTCAGCCTTTGCTTTACCTAAGGGGTGGAATATTTTTTCTGCCTGACATAGTCTTCATTTCAACAGATTTCAAGACAGTAGAAGCCACATTTGTGCTATGAGCTGCAAGTGCCAGGCTTTTGCCTGGGTAGACATTCTCTGGGAGATTTCTGCAATTCAGACATCATTTCTGTCTCCTTATCTGGAACACAGAAGAGTCTGAAGATGCCACATTTCCATGAAGCAGAAGGAATAGGTTATTAAGGGCTTGTCTCACTTGAACTGTGTAGAAAGAATTTTGACTTTAACAAATCAAAGCAAAGGACGAATAATGGAAGGTCTAAGTCACTGGATCACCTAACCTCTAGTACTTGTGCTTCAGCCTGCAGAAGCCCAAGTCCTGAACCGGTATACTATTATTGTAGAGTTAAAATCCACCTCTGCTAGCTTTCAGATATTCATGCTAAATCCTCTCACAAGACTCAGAGATCAAGGGACGTGAAATTTCTATAAGATCTACCCACTGACCCCAGATGGTGCTTTAAAGATGAGTGCCTCTCCTCTTCTGTGAAGATGTCTCTTGAATGCCCACAGAAATGTTATATGGATGGCTGTACTTCAGGGATAAAATGCATCTGCTGTAAAAATTGTTATTTTTTTCTTAACAGCGTGGATACAGTCTGTAATATGATGATGAGAGATATCCCAAAACAGTGGTGGGAGATGCTGTGCTACTGAAGATGTCATTCTCTATGCTGTAAAACAAGGGTCCAGTCCATGGGTTGTTTCTACATTGTCCTTTTCACACATGTCCTCCTAAAGCCCCATCCACCTGTGAGTTGCTGCCTTTTCCAATGCCTTTTCCAATGCCCTCTCTTTGTGTCCTATGTTTCTGTATCATATCACTATGCTCTTCTGAATAAATGCAAATTGATGTCTTATCTTCAGCAAAGCCTGACTAGTTGTACACCAAAATGCAGCCACATATGAAGTGCCTTCCCCTTTCTTCCCAGCCCCATGTTTGTTCCCACAGTGTGAGCCTGAAACAAGTGCTAGAGGAAGCTCTGCAGCATCTTCAGGTCTGCTGCCCCTCTCCATCCAGTCCTGCTAACCATTTGCAAGTCACACAAGTTCGGGGTGCTAAATGTAAGCACAAGATAGAAGTGAGCACTGTCAGAAGATGTACATACCACAAGTGTCATTTTCAAACTGCCAAAATGACGTCTATTTCTTATGTTCTGCAGTGGTCTGGCAAACATGCCACACATAGACCACAATTACCTTAAAATATATATATATGTGCATCATGTGTTTTAAACCCAGTCAGACTTACTGCCAAACCCAGCTCAGACAAATCTCCTTCCTGCCTCCTCAAATGAACGGAGCATCCATCTTTTTGTATGCTCCTGAAGCATTATTGGAGGTAGACAGTTCAATTGTCGTCATCTTCTGCTTGCATTCCCACTCCTGCCCTAGCAGGGTCCTGAAGGGTCCAAGCCCCCAAAGGGCTGCAGGGCCAGTCCTTGCCCTGGGCCCTTCATCAGCAAGGTTTAGGAAGGGGGTAAGTGCATCAGCATGGGGGAGGTTCTCTCACAGATAAGCAGCAGTGGACACAGCTGGATTTTATACTTCTCAAGAGGACTCTGGTGTGAACCACTGCCAACAAAATAGCCAAGCTGGAGGGTCCATGAAGAAGAAATACATATTTAAAATATATGTATTTTAATATAGAATTCTTGTGTATTAATGCCCAATATATTGAGATTTACTGTGAGAATTCATGCTTCATAAACATGGAATTGTTGTGTTTTCTTGCTTTGTGCCAGTTTCCTATAAATACAGAAATTAGGCATTTATCCCTAAAGCTATCCAATAGAATTCAAAATCAGATAAACAAAGAATAGCAATGCAATTTGATCATTAAAATTAAAAAAAAAAACCAAACAAAAATTTATCTGCCCATTATCCTTTTGATGAATTTGGCCTCTTGCCTCAAAACCACTACCAATTTCAGCTGGCATAAGAGGAACATTTTATGAATGCTACCCAATGTTCACTGCACTGAACTGGAAATACTAGTCAATAACAGCTCATTATCATTATCCAGATGAGAGGCAAATTAAGCATGGGAACACTATGCTAACGTAATGTAAAGGTTGAAATGCAAAGTAGCAAAAGCAAGAAAAATTTGGGCTAAGGCTCTCTACACAACAACTGAAGGACCGTTGTGACTGGATCTGAATTTGGTTTGGTTTTTTTTTAACATGTTGGAGCACTTGCAAAGATACAGGTAGAGCACCAGATGTATTCCTAAGGAATTTATCTTTTCCAAAGAATACTGATAATCAAAATGTTTTGCAGGAAAGATGGAATATAGTCAAAGCTCTGTCTAAAATTGGCCTTCTTCCTTGATAATTTATCTTTCCACCACTTAAGCAGCCCACTTGAATGGCCTAGTTCCCAAGATTGTATCAACCCCTCCTGCCAGTTATTTCTGAGATGCTGTCAGTTTTGCACAGTAGACCTCAGCTCTCGTACCAGCCAAGCTCTAATTCTTCCGCATTTCAGGTGGGAAGAAGAGAAGCCAATTTGAAACTCCCCAGAAATTTGGCCTTCTGCTGCTTAGGAGAGCTTGTGCTCCAAAGGTCCTTCTACAATGATGCCTCTGCAGGAGAGAGCCCAAGTTTCAAATTCTGTGTGTGCAACTTAAGCAAATCAGAACTTCGTGACTGTTTTTCTCTCCAATTTCAAAATCTTAGTTTGGAGTCAGCACAAAACTGGCTTTTTAGAAAATGCAATCTTTGACCTGGAGGCTGCACCTCCTTCTGCCTATTGAGTCAGAGCAGTAGCACAGACACTCAAAGCAAATTCTCCATTTTCCCCTACATACTGCACATTGCCTTGGTTCACAGAGCCGCCAAATGTCCACGTGGGATCCCTTGAGGAGGAAGTTAACCTAGATGACCCTTCTCAGGTGTATGTGATAAATGTCCGCGTCAAAACTGTGACTTCTAACAAGTTAAAATCCCACAGATGCAAACCAATGAGTGGGCAGTGGCAAGGCTATGAACCACATAGATGGGAGTGTCATTTGTCCAAACGAAAAACATCTATCACATGTAGCACAGATGCATGGATCTCACCATCAGCGGCTTCAGTCTGTTGGTCTGCACTGATTACACCAAATTACCTGCTAATGTAGATGTAGGTAGACTTGCTGGTGGCCAGAGTCAAAACACTCTTGAGAAGGGAACACCGAATACAATGTCAGCTATAACCGGGCTGAAGAAGGCAGAGAGCATCAGTGCACTCTTTGATTGATTTTAATTTAGATAATTACACATTATATTTTAGAGCTTTTCATCAATAAGTACAGACACTCTGCTTTGTAAAACAGGGTTTGTGGGGAAATTTAACCTTTACAGCACTGTGGCTGCTGGAAGTTGAAGTGAGCTGTGATTTAGTAAAGAGGGCAATCTGGGCCCAAAATACACAGGAAGCATTTCATTTCCCCTGACAGCTGAAGCATCATTGCCCCAGCAGAAATTACCCAACAATTTAGGACACGAAAGTTTGATTGACATTAGGAGGACTGAAGAGAAAAACAAAAACTATTTAGACTCTGAGACTAATAATATTATTCTTAAGAAAAATAATGAAACATATACAAATTAAATTAATTTGAACATGAGGCCAAGTTTTCCAGAAGTGTAAATCACGTGAGGTCCCAACTGGCGCATTTTCACGCAGAAGTGCCATATAATTACAGAAAAAAAGATATGAATCTACTTGCCCCTCAATTATATTACTTTCCCTGATCAGGGGTGATTAGAGTTCTGCCTGGGCACATACCTGTGTGTTCGTATATCCGTATATTTTATAAGCTACTTTATTACCATGAAATTCAGTGAGAGGATATATATCCAAATCTTGGACCTGCTGTTTCTAGTGTGGATGTAGATGATGGGGTCAAATTTGTTTTAAATAAAATAATCCAAAGGTAAAAATTCAATGACAGTGGGCTCACTTATGGCAAGTAAAGGAAGAGTTAACGTGGAAAAAAAAACCCCGGATTAAACTATAGGGTAAATCTAAATAAAAAAGACAGTCAGTGTAAGAAATGACAACACATCACTGTGGAAGAGGAGAATAAATGCAGCTATTTTACATGACAGATTTTCTATTCAGACTAAATATATTCTGTCTTGAGCATATTGTGTATTGCCCTGACATCATTTTGCCTTTATTCGCATACTGCGGTAATGCTATCTACAGCATATAGACTCCCATTGACAGTATTTTGCCTTTCCTTAAATCATAACATTGTCTATGCAGACATCCACTGACATTGTTGTGCCTATATTTTCCACTGTAGACTCACAGTGACATTGTCTGGCATTTCATTATGTTACATCTCAGTAGGATTCTGCAGGATTTTACACCAATTATTAAAAGTTGTAGTCAGGCTCCCAAGTGCTCTAATAGCACAAATTGGCTTTTGCTTCTTATTTGAAAGATCACAAAATGATGTTTTCTCAGGTATTTATAGGTTTCTTAATTTTTAGTCAGCCAATGAAACAGATCCCAGAGGAGGAAGAGGAACCCTCATCCTCTGGATAGACCTCACCAGCCACCAGAGTACTGCTTCAGATGCTTGCTGTTGTAATTCCTCTGCTGCCTGAATTACTGAAATCCAGGGGCTGACCAAGGCAATCTACTGTAACACTGCTCTCATGTCCCTGGATAGGGAACAGGAAACTTGTAGACAAAGGAAAACAGTTTTAGAAAGGAGTCTGCAGGTGGAAAGTCTTCCTGGTTCCCATGCGCTTGTCTGACAGAGTAAGATGAGGTGGGGCTGGTGGGTCCCTGCAAGGCTGCAGCCTCCAGCATGCTTCTCTGCCTGCCTGGGCAAAGGCCTTGCTCAAATCAACAGGACCCTTCTTTATCCAGTTACACCAATACTGAACAAATGTCTACTTTTAAATATATCATTTTGCAGGTTCTGGAATGAAAGCATTTTGATAATTGGGGAACATTTAACTGTGTATCATTGTCATTTTGCTAGTTTAGATGGACATAATGAATGTGCAACTGCGTTTTATCTCATTTAATGAATTTCAACTTCTAGTGGTGTATGTAAAGAAAAAACTGCCAGCACAGAAAGCTATGTGGTACAGTGTATGTCCAACACTGTGAAACTGTGGTCTCTGTTGGCACATATGCCTTGGGATGGCATCTTTTCTCCCAGTTGTCTAGGCATACCTGTAGACCTACTTGTACTCTGCAATAAGTGTGCAAAATACTTCATGTCAAACAGGGATTAAGATTAATGCTGCAACATGTCACTGTGTCTTGATATTTCTGACATCACTGGAATCCTTTCTGACACACCAAATATAAATGAAGTGACGTGGAGAGATTGAATTTAGTGGATGCGATGCTGTATCGACAACTTGCCCCGTTTGTGTTATTTTGTACAACATGTGAAGTTGTAACACGGTTCTAAGATGTGTGCATCCGTGAGTTGAAGAAAACCTCAACTAATTTAATTTTGAAATGACTTCTAGAGTTTTCTAATGTATTAATTCTATCTGGTAAACAGAAAGCTGGTGTTAATTATTTTTATTTTCTCTAAGCAAGGAAGTTTTTTCCAAGGTACAGAAACAATTTATCTACTTTAGTCAAGGTGATTTCCATGCCAAGGCCATTGTCCCCACCATGAAACTGTGATTATGCAGACAGTAATTGTGTGTGTGCGTGTCTCTATACCTTTACATTGTTTCCAGATAAAATTAATAAAAAAGCTCCCAGTGAATACAACAAAATGTGCCTTGCCTGCCTTTAAGAGCAGCGTTAAGTCTTCTTCATATTTTAATGAATTACTGTGCCATGTGAAAGCTGTACCTGTCCGTCGTTTGCTGAGTGAGAATGGTCTTCATTACATAGCAGACAGTTTGTTCCCTTAAAATGCAACACAGTCTGAGGCACTGCCATCGTCAGTAGCAAAATAAAAATGTGTCATGTACAATACTGACAGCAAAATGGAAATGCTCAGAAAAGATGATTATCTATTGAAATATACATAGTCCAGAGGACAAATGTTTGTTCAACATATTGACAACAAACACATCATGTCTTTTATGGAGGCTGTCTTTTTAGTTCTCTCTGTGTCTTTGGTTATCTCAGCATATGTACAGGGATTATTTCATCTATCGGCCTAAATCCTGAGCCGGTGTTGAGTGCCATTGCTCTGAAGATTTTGCAAAGGCAACCATCTGACAGTGGTTAACAACAGTGCCTGGTAACTGTGTCTTGCATGACACAATCTTTAAATTGCTAATATAAATTTAAAGTAAAAATAAAATTTGATGTGTTGTTTGTAGGAGATTTTCTGTTGTGTTGTTTTGTTTGTTTGTTTGTTTTCCTGAAAACAGTACCATCAGTAAGATAGCGTCCTTTTAGTTCTTTTTGTAACGTGGACTAGAAAGTTTTTAAATTAACTTTTCCATACAGTAGCGTGCAGGCCAGACGCAGAAACATTGTACAGTAGTCACTTTCTTTTAATTGCAGCCACATGTGGCTGTGGCAGAAAATGATTAAAACAAAGTGAAACTGTCAGACTTTAAAGTGAGGCTTAATTTCTTTATGAGCTTTGTCTATCATCCGATTTGTAATTATTTTATTTCATACTCTCATGAGAACTTGTCAAACAGCTTTTGATATCCTAATAAGTAGGTTCACAGGTCCTCTTTAGCCACAATTTTGTTAACCTTTTCAAAGACGACAGAATGCCTTTAAATTAAGCTGATCTGCAAGCAGCTGCTTTTTGTAGTGTCAGAAAAATCATTGACTTCTGTAGTTTGGGCTATTCTGTCATATATAAACACGTAAAGGATAAAACTGAAACAGCTTTTAATGCAATCTGTGTTTACTAAGATGAGCTAATAAAATCACATATTATTACTTCGTATTTTGCTAATGGGTATTGCACTATGCTATATGAATGCTATATTAATTGACACTGTACATCACTATGGTGCTTGCTGTGCATCCAGAGGAAGGACAATTTTTGACTTTGCTAATACAGTAGGCTTACTAAAGCTGTAAAAACCTTTGAAGGCACAAAATTATCAAAAACATATTGAAGAGGTTTATTTGCTTTGCTTGCTGTTGCATTGCATTAATTTGGCTTCAGCATGCCATGTGAGACAATCATTTGCTACCTGTTTGAGAGATCCCAGATGTACTTTCATGTAGTTTCCAGGAATAATATCTACCCCTCAGCCTGAAATGAAATGATGGGAGCAAAGATGATGTTTATCCTTTTTAGATGTACATAAACACATGCATACATGTATAAATACATACACAAAATGTATGGAGTGCGTATATATATGTATATATAAATGTGCAATTTCCTATATGCATAGATCATACATGTGTATGTGTGTCTACACACACATACAAATCTTGACAGTTTGGGTACTGCTAGCCGCAAAACTGCAAGAAGCTACATGCTCAGCTCAGAATGCGAAACTCTCTAGAAGTGCTGGCTAAATATACAGACATCTTTCACATTCTGGATAGCGCACTTTTTGCAAGTCCTATGTTGTTCCCCAAAATAACTATCTTAAATTGAGGTGAGATCTACTTCTGTGAGCTGTGGTGCTGTGAGCATAGAAATGTCCAATAGCTCTATCCAGCTTTTCGTCAGATTTGAGGTAATAACAGAGAGATGTCGAGAGTCTACAATGTCTCCCTATCATCCAGTAGGAGGATTTACTTTTCATCTGATAAAAAAGAGAGCAGGACAACAAGGTTTGATTTGAAAATCTCTCAACAGAGACATCTGTCAAAAAATTGACTGCAAACTGCAATTAGGATGCTGGAGTCAGAAAGAAGCAAATTGAAGGAAAAAAGAGCTAGGACATGTATAAAATTATTTCAAGGAGGCAACGCAGTCTTCAACCCATTAGATAAAACTTTGGCACTGCAACAATTTTGTTTTCACTGAAGCTCAGCCAGGACAGATTGAACCTAGTGCAAGAAGTGTGTTCAGACTGAGCTTAATAGGAAGGCAGTAACCTTATAACATCATTATTTTAAAACCAAGTGCTGAAGAAACAGCTATGGTCCAGGAGGAAGACGTGAAAGTTGCGTTCCACTGTATGCTTCTGTGCAGGGCAAAGCATCTCCGGAGGGCCAGAAATGGATTCCAAAATGTCACCCCTGTGAGGAATCTCAATTTTTCACTATAAGAATAATTTAAAAACAAAGAAGAAAAAAGCTTCTTGTGTTTTCTTATCCTTCAGAAGTAAATTTAAATTAAAAATAATTTCTAAAATCAAATGCAGCAAAATAATACTATCACCTCAGAAGACATCAATGTCGGGCTCACAGTAGCAATGGCCAGAGGGAAACTTTGCACACCAAAACTCCAAAGAGTATAGAGATGACCTAAATCTATTTTATAACCCTTGTTGAGTTTTGGCACTAGTACAGTTTCTATATTGAGGATTTTGAGCAACAATAGTTGAGTAGGCTTTTCTGATATTAAGCGTGAGTCTAATTTAAATACATACTTCTGCTGAACAGGGTTTGAGAGCTCCTAAAAACCTATGGTGGCAAGGATGTAACCTGACCTATTACCTTAATAATTTTATGTGCCCCACTAGGCAATTAATGCATGGAATCACTAGCAAAAATTACAGGAGCATCTGATGAGATATTAAATGATGCAACGTGACAGCTAAATGGCAGTTTTATCTGTTTATTATCTTGAAGAGTCTTTATTGAAAAAAAAAAAAGAGCTTTCCACTTTCTTTCTACATAGAGCAGTTGTGACACTTGACATCCACTTGGATCCATGCTTTGACCTGGATCTTCAGCTGAGTAGTGGCTGTCTGACATATTTGACATGCCTCAGTATTTAAAACAGTCATTGGTTTCACCCTGTTGTTCTAATGGTAACACTTTGCTGTAATGACACCAATTTAGTTCATACATAGTTTTACTGAATGGCTTCCCACAAAATATTTAGTCTTACATCTGGAACACTAGATTACCAAGGTATTTCTGGGTGCACAGTTCAATGATTAGCTTCTCAGCTGCTTAGTATTCTCCTATTTTTCTATGTAATTTTTTCAAGGAAAGGAATAGCACAAAATCATACCACCTTTTACATCCTCTATGTGTTGTCTTCAAGACTATTTAACCAACATTTATATTTTAATTCAGCTCATAGGAAAACCCACCACATTTTTATTACCTCTTTCTAAGGTCCCAGAATGTCATCATGCATGAAAGATGTACAAGCTTCCCAGCTCTGAATATCTGCAAAGGGCGACTCTGCATGAACTAGATCCAACATTTATTTGCTGAATTTCCTGGATGGATGAATACCACTGTGTACAGTGGGACAAATATTTCTGGGAGATGTCAAGCCTACTGCTGTGGTAGGATCAAGTTATCTGCACAGGAACATGAGTCTGTAGGGTGTCAGGCTTGCCACATCACATGGCAGCAGCATTAGGCCTGTTACTTCTCAGGAGTGCCTGGCTGGCTAAATAGGTGTAGCAGGGTGACCTCACACACCTGGGACCTCTGAATAGCCAGCAGTGCAACAGGAACAACTGTTCTGGCCAAGCTGATGGTATGAAACCCTGCAATCCTAACATCACAAATACTCAAAGTCAAAAACAGGCACCATGGTCAGGAAGCCCATCTGTGTGATAGCTCAGAACTGTATGGCACAGTCCTTTTGCAAATTAAAAGACTTGTGTCCATATTTTGGGGTATCGAAACATTTTAGGCACCTCGAATAAGCACAAATGCCTACACTCCAGAATATCATTATTAGAAAAATAAGTATCTGTAAGTATCTTCAAATGCCCACTGTTATTTTAAAATTCCTCCAGTTTCTCCTCCCTTTTTGGCAAGAACTCTGTAGTGCAGTGTTAGCAGATAAGGATTTGGCATCTCCAGTGATAAAACACAGACCTTTTCTAATTCTGTTCAGCTCTATATTATATGGTGAAGAGTAAATTAATTGTGCAGCTCCAGATCACAGATCAGATGAGCAGCAGTAAGACAATGATAGAATCTTTAGATCAAGGAATTCTTTTTCTTTTAACATGCACTCTATGAAAAGTACAAATGCCGCCCTCAGAATGGTGATTCATACTTATCCAGATGTCCTTATCTGTATCAGAAAATATGACTGTCCTTCAAAGCTTCACACTAAGTCTTTACTGTGTGTGCGTTTTATGGCCTGGGTCCTGGGAGTGAAACTGTTGTGGAGTGATGAGGTAGTCCATGAACAAGTACTCTAATTAATTTCCACTAAACAACAGGATGAAGCCTGAATTTCTCCATGCACCTCAATGTGCATCAATCAACTTTATTTCTCTAGTGCAAACCTGTGTGTGATCAAGTTGGATACTTTAAATATCCTTTAACATAGGTCATGTTCTGTCTTGAAAACAAGCTTAGGTAGGAAACAAAAATGTCCTTTACTTTTGTGGATATCATAGTTGTCTGCAAGGGTCATACCAGAAAGCAAGGAAAGAAATCACAGCCAATATGTGAATAAATAATAACGAGAAAACTGGCCAAATAATAGCTGATTAATAAGCAGAGGGATTTACACTGCAGCTGCTACTGGACATATGCAGCTTCTGTGAGTATCGATGAGGAAAGCATGCATGGAGATGTTGCAGTGCTGTGTGCAGAGGCACTACTCTCCAGCACTAGTAGTTTTTCCAGACTGCTAAAACAAATGTTTATCTCTCCAGAAGATAAATTTTCTTTAGCTCTCTCAATCATAAGTTCAAGACACACATTGCTCAGTCTGCCTCCCAGAAAATATTAGTTCTCAAGTGGTTTGTTTTGTTTTCTTTTTTTTTAACCCCCCCAAAGAGGAACAGGAGACAATTTTTTTTTTCTCCTGCAAGACAAAGCAAGTGAGCTAAATTAATTTGAGAAACAAATTGTATTAAGGGGAGATAGCTGATAGATAAACAGTCATGGGAAATCTATCTAAAGGGAGGACAAACGAGCACAACTTGACTTTCATGTAACCCTTAATCTATTTATAGGAGGAAGAATCGGGAAATGAAGTACCTCTCAACAGCAGTTTAAGTCAACAACTAAAATTAATTGCCTTCACTTTCAAACTATAGTACTTGTGCAAGCTGCACATGAACAGCCAATTTCACACTCCCAGATGCTGGCAAAACGTTGACAAAACAGCCTTCTCTTGGAAATGGAGAAAAAGTCAGCCCTGCCGTTCCTAGCTTTTAGTAAGCCTCTTGTTTGTCAGAGAGGGCAGAAAGTGAACTTGCACTGCAGAGACAGGAGACCAGCTGTAAGATCTATCCAGTTTTGCCTCTGCAGCTTGAGGTTATAAAGTACATCTACTTGCTCATATCAGTTTAGTCAGAAGGTCGTGTTAGCTTTCGTGGCAGTGCAACACTGCACACCTTAGACCTGAAAGAAGTAGCTGAGCACATCACAGAGACCCTGTCTACTGTGAAAACATATAGGTCTCCTCCCACTTTTCCCCCCTCCAGTGAGGTACTGGTACACAGGGCTACCTGACTTCTGCACCTAAACCTAGTGCTTTATAGCTCCAGCCAGCACCAGTCCAACCATTCCTGGCTGTGAAGCTCCAGTCTTTGGCTTTGGGAGCTCCTGCCAGCTCCTGCGAGCCTTGGGTTTGCCCCAGGGTCATCAGTAAACTGTGGCTGGAGCCATACAGTTGGTTTGAGCTGGCCTGAGCTTGTCGGCCTTGGGCTGGGCCTTTGCTGCTTGCCAGCCCTCAGCCCCACAGCCACAGCTCAGTACCTAGCTGCAGGGTAAAGCGTGGCTTTGCAGAAACACTTGGTAGACTTGAGTCAGTCAATCCCACTGCCTTCAATGGATCTGATATAATAAAAGCAAACTTGCACTGTAGAGTCCTCATTAATGCGATTATTTTTATTTTTTATTTTGGACTGAATGTTGGGATGGTCGTTTTTTGGATGTTTCTCCCTTTGTGCAGCTTGAGGGTGTACCCACGCTCTGCCTGGATGTTCATTCCTCTGCTGCTGTTGGTATTTCTTATTCACACTGAATATGTTTTAGGTGACAAAGACATGAGCTGAAAGCCCAGCTGTCAGCAGACTGGACCCTTGTTACTGCATATACCTACTGCCTGACTTTGGCCAGATCACTTAAAGCTCTCTGCTTTGCTTGCTGTGCATGAAGATTCAGGCTTGTTCATATCAGTATCATTCCTGAACCCAATTTTTACACCACGTGTGTTTATTTCTGCAGACTGAGGAAACACAAGCTGGGTGTAAAATAAGATCTTTTTCATTTGGCTGTTGAATGAGATCCTTTTGATGCACTCATAGTCTGCAATGGGAAGAAATATCATGTCTGTCAGCATTAGCCTACCTCAGATCTACCATGTAACTCTCAAAATTAATGGTAGTAAACATGGGGTGTGTATACGCTTATTTATATGCTGTGTTTATGAGAAGTTTTGAATTCGATCCCATTGTTTGTAAATATTCTATATAACTCATCTGTTTTTATGTATTAATTTGTATGTGTTCATTTATTTTTGGTAACAACCTGTTTTATGGAAATATTTTAATAAAAATCTGTGAACACGAGGAAAAGTAGAGCACAATACAGATGCACAAACAAACACTCACTGCATCACTCTGAGGAAAAAAAAAAGTGTACATGGAATTCACACATCATCTAAATAGAGGAACATATAAAATAGAAATGCAGAATGAACCGTTTTTGTAAATAAAGGCTAAAGGACCATCGGCAATTCCACTTCCCTGCCAGTCTGTCTGTCATGCCACAGAAAGGGAGGACAGGGACCTAGCAAGTTAGAGGTGCACAGTTATCCCGATGCTCCCAGGCAAGCAGCTGTGGGATGCAGGCAGGACCACAGGCAGCCAGGTGCTGAATCCGGCCCAGCATTCAGAAGTTTGGGAGGGCAGCACTGGATGCTACCCTGGCAGCTCACTACCCAAACGCAGCAGTCTCTCTGCTGCGCCAGGGCTGCTCCAGCATGCCTTGATTTATCAGTTTGGCTGGGTTTAATACGGCTGTCACAATATTTCCAGACTCACTGGGCGTCATGTGTCTTTATTAAAGTTTGTTGAGCATTTTGAAATCCTTTGACGAACTGTGCTAAATGCCAGGTGTTATTTTCACTTTTCCCCAGTCATAGTTAATACAGTTGTCTGCTGTTTTGCTGATTGCTACAGTTACTGCAGATATAAAGACGTGCTAAGTAATAAGGCTATCAATCAACCGATGCATGGAAAATCTCAAGGGGTGCTTCAAAAAGTACTGAAGACTGTTTTTGCTTTTGCTGTAGCTTAACCTGATGCATGGGGAGAGACAGAGCAGAGAGAGATAGGAGGTGGCTTCCTGTAGCCCTGCAAACAAGCAGCATATGAGGGTTGCAGGCTGCACGGCCAGTGGCAAGAGGGCTTTACACTGTCATGTGGTGTCCTGTCCTTGGCCTTGGACCTTGGATTTGGATCAGGTCAGCTCCAATCCAGGCATTTAGCAGGACTCATGCCTCTGTCTATCTCTCTCACTCATGCGGGACCCCCATGCAGCTCTTGGAAAGCTTTGAAGGAGAAGGGAGGGCTATCTGGCCCGAACCCAGCATTTGCCCTTTTTTGTTGCTATTCAGCAGCATGATGTGGAAATCCTGCTCCGGATTTCCTTGAATGAAACCCCATTGCCAAACTGTAAATCTGGGTGTGATTTCTGAAGCGCTGACTCCTGTGGTTTCGACATCTCCCTTTCCCAGCTCTGGTATGATAGAGGAGGCTCCACCTGGAACAGAAATGGTTACAGAAGGAAGATGTGAGTGACCTTGAAGTTATTAGTAAGGAGTGTTTTGGAACACAATGGCAAATTTTGTAATGAAATGCCAGAGCTGTTTACACTTCAGAGAGGATTTTTGACCAAGTTCCACATACAAGGTTAATAATAATGTTTTGGGAGCAGGAGTCATGGAGTAAGTAAAAAGTTGGCTCAAAAATTAATGATAAAGAATGGGAAAATAAAGAAAAGAGTGATACAAGATGAGTTATAACAGGAGGAACTGTAAACTAGACGAAAAACTAACACATGAAGATACAGGAGATTGCAATCACATCAAGGCTAATAGATAAATAAAATATGAGTCCTTCAGAGTGCTTGTTTGACATTAGCCTGTGTTTGCCATGAAACACAGGAGGCAAACCCCCCCACTAGAACAGTCAAGACTAAAGTTTTGGTCAGCATAAGTATGTATCTGTTTAAAAAAAAACCTAGTTGAACATTTGCCCAGAACTTAGAATGAACCCATCTGAAATATGTATGAGCTTCATGCAGTTAGGTAATACTTCTGTTTTATTTTTCAGTTCCTGGGTGATAGCAGAGGTGATAAGTGAAGTGGTCTACATCACTTGTGAAGAGGATTGTTCCAGCCACTGGCATTAAATGAAGCAAAGTTGGAAGAGATTGCCCAGCTGCTGAAGCAGGGTTCGAGTGACATAGGGTCACATCTTTTTTCCCCAGATGGCATGCAATACCAGGTCAGCTGAGTGTTTCTGCCTCCACTGAAACCACCAGCTGTGGGCTCCTACACACCTCTTCACATCTGGCTGTTGGTGTCCCTCTTGCAAGGTTTTGAGTCCCCTTGGAAAGCTGACTTAAAGCTCTTCTGTTCTGTGATGAAATACTGAGACATAAAAGTACTTCATGTGAACAGAGAGAAGGCTCGTGCCCACAAATATGTGACTACAGATACATAAGCACATGCAGAGGAGTGGAAATCCCTTCTCTATACCAGAATGTAGTATCACCCTCAAAGTGTGTTTAGATGATGATATTGGTAACACTGTAAGTTTGTCCATTTTTCCACCTCCTCCTGCCATGGAGTTTTCTAATGGGTGCACGTTTTCCCCTTTAAAGAGCTGCACAGCCTTGAGTTGAAACCTGTGAATGCTGGCTGCTAATGCAAGATCACAGGCTGGATTAGGGGAAGAGGCTGGCTGAGTAAAGGAAAGGTAGATCCTAAGCAATTGTCCCAGTTCAGTAACATGAACTCCACTCTTTACAGAAATCCATAATAAATATAATAAACTACATCTTGGAGGAGGTGATCATCCAAATAACCTGGGACTCAGGAAAAACTATTTTAAAAAAAAGTCAGCATTAACAGGTAGAGTAAGCAGATGGTTGAAAACAGAGAGAGAGTCATTTAAATATTAGCTTAAATGCTACAAATTAAAAATATCCCATGTAACAGAGGATTTGAAAGACCTTTTTAATCATCAAATGGTAAGCATTTCTTTCCTCTCTGGTCCCAGACTTGTTATGTCTTTTTATTAATGAGCTTCAATCTCTGCAGGCCAAGACATATTCTGGGGTAGCTCTCTGTAAATATTTCAGTCCAGTTGAACATGGTATTGGAAAATCAGACAACATTAATCATGAAGGCATGAAATGGTTAAAAGAATAAAAGCAAGCAATACTTTCCCATACAATGCTCAGGCTAAATCAACTAAGCCACACCTGTGTGTTACTGATTCTACAGTAACATGATTTTTTTCACTGAAAAACCCTGTGAAGACGTTTCATTTTAATGTAGAAGTAACCTTTTGGAAGATCTGTTGGAAGGGTAAAATCTGAGACACAAGGAATTGTACATTTCAAATCTACATTTCTTCTTTTCTCTTTTCTTTTCTTTTCTTTTCTTTTCTTTTCTTTTCTTTTCTTTTCTTTTCTTTTCTTTTCTTTTCTTTTCTTTTCTTTTCTTTTCTTTTTCGAATGCCTTACAATACACAGTTACCTTTCATCCAGCTTTCCCCTGGGAAGGAAAATAGTGTGGCCTGCAGCATGTATCTCTTACAGCAGGGTTAATCAGGAGTTACTCCACTGATGCTCGTACTTATATTGGTGTAAATCCAACATAAGTGAGGCCAGAGTGATTTCAGAGTAACAAAGAACGTGACAACAGCAGCTTTCACCCGTTGCGTACTGCTGGCCCCTGTTACACAGGTTTTCAGGAATCAAAGCCCAGCGTGTTTGAACCCATGTTGACTCAGACAGTAAAATAATGCAGCCTTTCTAGTCTATTTCTCAGCATGAGAATGCTACTACAGTATTAGTCTAAGGTCTTCTGAGTAGCTGCATTTAATAATGCTTTACAGTAAGGTTCCATTTACAAACACTTCATTATTAATAAAGCACAGCAATTTGTAGCATGCATAAAAATTATTTATATTCATGTGCTAACCAAGCCCATAGATTTAATAATATTGACGTCTTATAACACGCGTTGTAACAGCTTGTCACAGCATCATCTGTTAAGCATTTCTTACTAATGCATTTCGTACCATGCCTTATAATAATTTGTTAAAGGATGCAGCTGCATCTATTAAGCCTTTCATAAATATGAATAGCACATTTACTAAAATGGCACCATATATTAAATTATTACTGGATAATCTAACTGGAAACAGAATTTCTCTTTCTTGCTTTCCCCTTTTCCTTATTTCCTTATTTCCTTCTTTCCTAGTCTTTTCTCTCTCTGTCTCCCCCTGCCACCCCCATGCCCCACCCCAGTCCTGTCCATCTGCCTCTCTGTCTCTTTTGTAATTTAGCTAAATGAAACCTACTGTTTCAGCTCACTAGGTCTTCCTGGTCTGGTGTACAATATAATTTGGGCACCCTGGTTTGTAAGCAGCTTGGGGATAACTTCAAAAACCAGTGAAGTCCATGAAGGTAAGATACCTCACTGAGACCAGCAAGAAAGCCAGCTGTGAAAGGAAGATATGAACAACCTTGAGTTTCTTACAGGTGGGGGCCCTTCGGCTGATCCTGAGCTGGGAGGTAAATGAGTAAAATTGCTATCAGTGGTTCCTCTTTGCTTCTCAGGCACCACCAGCATTTAGCCACAGAATAATTTCTTTTAATACAGAAAATAAGGACCAAATTAAAAATGAATATAATAACAAATCATCTTCCTATCATGAAGGTCCAAAAGGTTTGTCTGTGAACTTTCTTGGCAACAGAGTGACTACTGTCTCCCTGGGATGCAAGTGGCAGCAAGAACACCTCATGTGCCAGAGCAGGACCTTGGTTGACTGCTTGGGGTAGCTGGGTTTATGAAAATACCTGTTTACTTTGCAGAACTAAGTAGCTTTACAAAAGCTGTGGGCACCGGCTAGGCATCAAACCATCACATCTGCAGGAATGGTGCATTTCACGTTCAGAGAACCTGCCAGCCATCTTGCTCCTAAGTTTGGTGCTGCAGTCCTTCAGTGATTTTATCCCAGTCTATCAGATATTTATGTTCCTTGATGGCTCTTAGACAGAAACTTCCACCCAAGCAACAGCTTCTTATCCCAGCTCTGACTTAGGTCCAATGACTTTTGCTCTTCATGAAACATCATTGAATGCTACTGTACAGAGCTTACCTATATTGCTATGCACATGTATACTAACTGTTAGGTTATGCTTTGCAGCAGTTCATTTTTGCACTTTATTAGTTTTCAGGTAGTGCCACTTTTTTTTCTCCTTCTTCTGTGATATTATCTAAAAGCATGGCACCCTGCAATGTTATTAGAGATTAAATTCTTAATTATGAATTTCCTTGCTTTTGTAAGTTTGCCTCAGATCCTTAACATTTTTAATGTCATTTTTATGCGAATTTCCATGCTATTTTAATTCATTAGTCATGGGCTATCATTTTTCGATGTAATTACTGTAATTTCATCAAGTGACATAATTACAGTAAATACTTTGAGTAATTACTGTTCATATGGAAAAAGATATCTGGAGGTGTAATAATGTCATATAATAAAATATTTATGATGTGTAAAGACAAATTATGATGACATATTTACATCACGTAATGGCATGACTGTGTTCCATATTTACCTTGGGTGACATAAATACAAGTTTCAGTGACATCATCTGTTGGTAATGATTAAAAAGAGTTGTGCAGCACCCAGGTACAGTAAATGCAACAACTCCTGCCTATTAAAAGTAAATAATCTTCCCCCACTCCCTGAAATGCCACAAAAAGCCAATGGGTTATTTCCAGTTGAGGTCAAAGAAAGGATTTATGCTGATGTTGAGCACAGTGATAGCACTGTGCTGGGCTGAGAGATTTTACTGTGGAACAGCATCTGCCCACCACTTTTAGCAACTGCAGGTAGAACGGAGGCATTTTGAGCAATGAAGAAAACTACTATGAAATACAGCTTAGAAAACATTCAGGTAGTGTAAGGAGTGTGTATAGATATTTGTGCGTGGATGGATAGATAGGTAGGTAGATAGATAGTCTGATGGATAAATAGGTAATGATGTTGACATGCTATGAAGCTTGCAAGATGAAGCCTTCTGCAGTCAAGAAATGCCAAGTTTTATCAGCAAAGAGAATGGTTTCATCCTCTGCTAAGGTGGTTTTGCAGAAGTAAGATGACACCTCACTGCAGCAGCTCTTCCTTTCCCCAGGGCTGCCTCCATCTGAGAGGGAGTCACACAGTGAAGGGATTGCCTGTCAGTGAAACCTCTGCTTCCCGTATTGCAAATCATGGCTGTGGTGTAGGATAAGAATCAAAGACTTCAGTGGGCAAAAGATTGAAGAAACAGGTATGTACATTCTCTACCTACCTGAGCTATTATTGACAAAAGAGTCACAATTTGCTACTGGTTGTATAGTCCTCATTTGATGTGCCTTGTGGAAAGCTATGGTGCTCTGGTGGCAGCTGAAGACCAAGGATACCAGGCTGGCACTCCTAAACTGCCCCAAGCAATAGACCCATTCATAGCTTATCCACTTGCATGCTTAAAATCAGGGAAGTTATTTGAGCAGTGAGGGTCTACACTGATGTTGAAGTCATTATATCTTGTGCTCTGCACCAAGCCAAGGCCCCATGAAGAAAAAAAGGGAAATAATACTGTAGTTGACTAGATCATGATGCATATGCCTGAGATAGCCTATATAAATTTGCACAGGTAGTCTAATTTTTGAAACTGTGCTCTGTCAGTGTAGGCCTGTCCTCACAGTAGCTTGGTTAGGGACACTGTTCACACCCAACGTAGATACAGCACAGTGATACTTTGTTTTACAGTGTCTTGTTCTATGTATATGCAGTACCACTCTGCATGGGCCATAGCTGTACTCTTCCTCCCATTTAGGCGGTTGTTGCACCAGGGATGACTTCTGGCAGTAGTATGATGATATACAAGCCACTCCATGTGACATCCCACTTGTACCTTGGTCCCGGATCTGTGAACAGTCCACAAAACTATTATATGTTGAGGATTATGAAACTATCACAGGCTGTAAAGGTGTGCTAATTTATAATAACACAGCATTCATTTTTCTGTACGTGTTACAGATGGCTCTTCTGCTGGGAGGAGGGTGTCTTAGTGGGACCTTACTGTAAAGCAAAATCTTTTCTCTCCTTCTCACCTAGTAAAAAAAAAAAAAGAATGAAGAAGAAAAAAAGTGGTTTGGGGAGAAGAGTAATTCTGTGGAATCAGATGTGCTGTAGGTATTTGGGATTTGCCAAATATTAGGATCAGGTGTCAGCAACATTGCTCCTTTCAGAGCAGAGAAGGAGAATGAGACCTGGATCCTACATCAAAACGAAAAAAATATCTGCTTAAAAAAACCCCACAATAGTCTGAGGATCTGGTAGACTTTTAGAGTCTGATAGATACTGTCTTTCTGCAGCTTTAGCTCAATAAGTCTCAGTGCCATTATTATGACATACAAGTAATATCTAATGTGACTTAAATATAAGTATATTGCATGCCATACACACACACATGGTATCACAAATGTCCTTTGTATACATTAGCAGAACCAGACCCTTATTATTTCTGGAGAATGAACCACTGCTTGATTTACAAACTTGCAGAGGTTTTGAAAGGTACTAATAAACTTCAATGCCCTACAGACAATGTTAAATTGCTTGCCAAAGCCCCAGGCTAAGTTGGTTTCCTAAAGATTAAACCAGAGCCTTGGAACTTACAGACAAATCCAAAGACCAAAATAAAAAAAAAAGAGAAAAAGAAAAAAAAAAATTAGAAATCAGATGCTCAAGAGAGAATATCCTTGCCAGTAACGTGACAGAGTCAAGTTAATTCAAAGTGATTCAAACAAGAAAGACGACTCTTCTTTTCTTTTCTTTTTTTTTTTCAGGATATTGCTGGCCAGTTCTGCATCCTGAATCTGATTGACATATGATACTACTAGGCTGAATGAAGACATTTTGCACATGTTTTTGCTTTAAAGAGCAATTGCTAGGGGTAACACTAGTTAGTTACAACATGGAGACATGCCAAACTGTTCTGAATGAGAGTGGATTGCTGGCTATCTCATGCTTCAAGGTTTGTAGGGCTGGGTGGATAATTAAGTATTCCTAACATCAGCGTGTGGTCACGTAAACTCAGAGGGTTACAGAAATTGTTGTGGAAGCTCAGGTTCCTAGTGAGTGTGCCATCCAGTTCTGTAAATGGGGATTTCCACTACAACACTAGACTTTATGGGAATATTTTTGACTACTATTGAAATTTCACCACAAAAATTAATGTTTTGACATGATTTTTTGACAGAGTTTTTGGACTTTTTTTTTTCAAATACTCATCTCCTCTCAATGCAGTCTTTGAATCTGTCCACCACCTTTGACACAGACATTTGCTATTTTCAACAATCTATAGCTTTCAGAACAAAATTTCCCTATTTGCAGTTTTTTGAAAAACTTTTCTGAAAGAAAGTTCTTCAGTCCTACAAGGTGTTGATGTGTTATTGAGAGCAATGGCAAGTTAGCTCATTAATCCTTAAGGGCCGTCTGAGCTTGCAGAGGCAAGCTTGGGTGGTAAAGTCCTTAGATCTCTGTCAGCATTTAAGCTTTTTTATTATTATTTGCTTGGTTTTCAGCCACCATGGTTAATTCTCCTGTTAGAGAGCCTGTTGACACTTTTCAGTAGCTTAATTTTTCCTCAGACCGTGTATTTTGGATCAGATAGTTCAGCAACACAATACTTCCCCAGTTCTGTTTAAAAAGCAAAAAAAAAAATAAACCCAAGATGATTCTACTTGAATTTCCAGCTTATTGACACATATCATATGATTCTTCCCAATCAAGAAAGAAGAAACCGAGTTTCTGAACCAGCCACTTTCTTGAGGATTACGTAGCTCTAGTACAGAGAGGGAGTGGAAGAAAACCCACACAAGCTAAAACAGCGGTCTCAGACTTCACCAGACAAACCTGCTGACATCCAGGACTAGTTAATCTGGTTTCTGGTGTTCAGAGGGGAGATTTCATGGCCTTTTCCAGCCACTGATTTTACCTTCTATCGGACAACTCAAGCTTCATCAGAGATATGGAATCACGTTTTCAGGAATGGTTCTTCAGCTTTATGTTGTTTAGTTTGACATCACTCATATTTAATCACTCTGTGCATTCGTGTGTATTGGTGCTTCCTCTTATTTTTTTATCATACAGGGCAAACTGAGTGATTCCCCCTGTGCAGCTGAGATCAGGCCATAGCCCAACATCTCCAAGGGATGATTAGCATCAGTGTACAGAATGTGTCAAAGCATCATGCCTTAATCCCGTGAGTGCTGTGACAGGGCTCAGGATGTGACAAGGCAGATCAGCCCATGCTGTAGATGTCTTGCCAGTAGTGGGGAAGAGGGGTAACAGACAGGGGGTGGGATGTGAAGAAAAAAACCCAGTGCATGGAGAGATGAAGATACCCTCTCCACCACCTCTGCTAATGATGATTTCTACCCACTGTGTGGGAATTGCCAAGGGGCTTGGAAATGCATCCACATCTTAGCATCAGACAGTGCCCACCAGGCCATTAACACTCATTTCTAGTGTTTTCCAAATCACTGTTTTTTAACTAGCAAGTAGAACTCAAAGTAAAAAAAAACTTCTATAACTGAAATGTCAGCCCTCTGTTTCAATAAACTTAAAAGTGGCATTGAGGTTTTTTTGTATTGTCTTTCTTGAAGGCATTTGCTTCCAGACTGTATTAACAAAATATGTTGTTTGACAGATATCATCTCAGCAGACAGGTTGCGTAATCTGTTTTATTGACAAATTGACTTATTATTTGATCAACTTGAATATAGTCTTCAAGATATATTTCTATTATAAAGAAGTAGATGGAACAGAGAATAATGTGTTTAATCCATCACCCTTTTTCAGCTGTCATTTAAACACTGGTGTGTCGGTAAGAAAAGAAAAGTTATACAGTTGTTTTGATCATGCTGTCAGAATTGTCTGTATTGTCTGTGGGGGAATCGCCTATGTAATTTCTTCTTCCTTGATACGATAATATATTGACCTCCCTCATTCAGTCAGAAGAAAGCAGGTTACAATGGCTCTACCCACCACCTACATGGTTTCACATTCTATCAGAAGAGAAACAAAGCATCTCTGAGAGCCAGAATCACTTATACTTCACTTCCCCTGCCTTCTCTTTCAAAGGGACCTAGAAACAAAGTGAAGTCAAAAGGTTTTTCTCACTAAAAAAGTCAGAAACTCTTTTAAAAAAGGCATACATTTTTCTAGACAGTTATGTTACAGTCTTTTCATTAAAGGTCACAGTGGGGGGCTGGTGGTTATGTTTATTTTTGAGTCATCAGTAAGATGCACTTGAAAAGTTCCAAAGATATCAAGAATATTAAAAACCTTAACATGTGAATTATTTTCCTTGACAAGGTAAATGTGACAGCTTTAAGATTGCTCTTCAGCTGATTGTTTTGGGAACCTTGCTTGTATCCTCACCTCTGCTGCTTGGTTCTGATGGGAGAAAACCTGTGCATCCCTGCCCTATGGGACCCTGATGCATCCCAGCCCTATGGGACCCTGATGCATCCCAGTTTGGTATACAGAGGCTGCAATCAGATAAGATTTGAATCTGGACCTGAAGAAAAACCTGCTACCTTCAGCTGCTTAGTTTTAGAACTGAACATCAGCAGGAAATTGATACTTAGGACCAAGACACTCATTAAAAAATTCCCTCCATTCAGCTTATTTGTGAGTGTCCATTGCAATTCATCCATTTGTAACTGCTCACAGTACATGGATGAGCTCCTCGGGGGCTAATAAAAACTGCCCTGATTTGTATGTCTGATTCTCTGGATTCAAAATAGTTACCAATTATAAAAATCTTACCCTTTTTAGGTCAAATGGAATAGACATTTCTTTGGGAAAGTAAATGCTCAAATTGAATTTTAAAAAATGTAGGTAGTCAATACAAGATAAAACAATTTTCGTCCTCTTGCTTAATTCAATGGGTAAATATGTCCTTAGAGAGACACTGGACATGCTTTCAAGCTATGAAATCTAGATTTTGATTAAAAAACAGAAGTGCCCCAAATCAAAACAGTTATATTTGCAATGTGGGAGCTCTGGGAGTGAGAGCAAAACAGAGCCTTGAGCTCTACCACTCCTTGCCTTGTTTAGCAAAGCAAAGATTTGAGTAATGAAAACTTGGCCATGGAGAAAAAAAAACAACCCAAAACAACAAAACCCAAACCACCCATAATTTGCCCATCTTCATGTTTGGTTTTTTCCTTCCTATTTTTTTAAACCACAGACATTTAATGCCATGCTTGCCTGAGAGATTTTTCCTGTAGCTAATAATACTTTGCACTGCTGTAGTGCCTTTAATCCAAAGATCTCAAAGTGCTTTGCAGGCATTAATGAATTAAGCCTCATAACACCCCTTTGAAGTAGGTATTATTATAGCAGTCTTAGAGATGGGCTGAGTAATTTTCCTGAAGTTGTAGAGCAAGTCTCTGACAGAGTCAGGAATAGCCTACTGAAGTCCTGCATCTCAACTGCTTCTCTAACTACCACACCATTCTCCCAGACTAAGTCTCTTAAATCATTTTCATTTTAAATAATTACTTTGATTTACTTACTGTATTTAAGTCATATCTCTGCTAAATACAAGGGGAGGCATTGATTTATCCTTGGTGTGTTAGACATTCACTGACTGTGAAAGTTGCTCTGATAACATGAAGTTAAACCGACACAAATCCCTATGTGGGGACGCTCTTGCGGGGGAATAGGAGGAGCTTTTCAGGGCTTAGTTTGAGCCCTTGTCCTTGTGCACACATACTCAGTAATGTACAGCTACATCAGTGTGGCTGACATCCACCCTAGTCGCCAGTGCACCAGAACAGCTGCCTGGAATTACCAATGGCATTTTCTGTGAGTAATAATTTACACTGTAAACAATCCTTCATATGGCTAGAACTGTGCCTATGTGAGCAGTTGACGTTACTTGTGAAAGGCCAGCCCTCTTCTCTCCTTCCTGACATTGTTAACTAGGACTAAACATGCAGTCAGAACTTAAACCAAGTCTAACTTATTTCAAAAAGCGATGCATACTGCAGTCTGAACTGCCACACAAAGCTGCCAGACTTTTAACTAAACCTTAAGCTCATGCTTTTAATGATGCTTTCAATTACGTGTGTATCGTTTCAGCACCGCTAAGACACAACTCTACAGACAGCCTCTCTGCTTGAGGTATTTTTGATTTTGTGGAGGGACATATTGTTGTTGTGATTTTTAACCTCTTTTTAATTGACTTGGCCTCTGCAGGAAGGGGGCGGGAGCAAGCGTGACTTTTGGCTAGAGTAACTTTTCCTGCTGATTCTAGCGGCCATTTTAGAAGCATCCAAAACACTAAATTGATCTAAGCCTGGAAACAACCCAAACCATCATAGATAAATCTGTAATCTCATGTCAAGCAGTTTGCTTTGACTAGGTTAATGGATCAGAAATTACCATTCCTTGGTACTGCTGCAACATGCCTGTGTGTACAGTGCTGATGTGGTGGTGACAGCAAAGTCCACTGGACACACAGTGCTCTAAGCTGAGTCTGGTCTGAGATGGAAGAGGACTCAGGCTGAGCTGAATCCTCTGTTTCCCAGGGCCCAGATACCTGCTGTGCCCTGACAAGGCTGCTCTGCCAGCAAGGAAACAAATCTCCCCCTGCCGCACTACCCCCTCCCCCCCAAAAAAAAAAGAACCAGTAAGCACGGGCTAATCTCTCAAAGTGGCAAATATCAAATTTGATCAAAGTGGCCAGCTTCTAACAATAGAAAATTTGAGTAGCCATTCCAGGTGTGGCGTAGAGTGAGCCAGGGCGAGAAGGTCAGAGTGTGTTCATGTGCACAGCACATGGGGTGCAGGGAGTGGGAAGGAACCTGTGGCCTGCCTGAACCACTCGGGGAATCCGTAGGACTTTTTTCTTGTTTGTTTTTTTTTTCTGGTTTGTTTTTTTGTTGGTTTTTTTTTTTTTTTTGCACTAGGTTTCAGATGAAATTTACTTATGGATGAGAAACCCTCACCAAAACCCCACAGTGGCTGCTAACTGCCAAGCCTCACAAATTCATCCCAGAGCAGAGAAGGGAGGTTGCTATCCCTCTGTCTTCTGTAGGTGCATTAGTGGGAGGGAAGGTTTTTGCAGCTGGGGCACAGCTGATGCTCACAGCGCTGTCGACACCACCAGCCTTTGTGATGCCGTGTTGAGATTTTCTTTTTCCTGTCCTCATCATTACCTTGCAAGCAAACTCTGATTTCAGTGCACAGACATCAGTGTGTAGTGGTTTTGGCCTGGGTCAGGTTTTTTCAGTAGCAGGGGGGCTAAAGGAGTGGCTTCTTTAAACAAAAAGAGTTGCCAGAAGCTTCTCCTGTAGCTGACAGGATTACGCCCAGTCAGTTTTAAGTTGGACTCTGCACCTGACCCAGGCCTGGCCAATTAGTGGTAGAGGTAACGCCTCTGTGAATAACGTATTTGAGCAGAAGTTGTGTGCAGTTGCAGAACTGCAGCAGCAACAGGGAGAGAGAATGTGAAAACATCTCCGCAGACACCAAGGTCAGTGAAGAAGGAGGGTGCCTAGGCACTGGAAAGAAGGCTCCCCTGCGATATGTGGTGAGGACCATGGTGAAGCACGTTGTCCCCCTGCAGTCCATGGAGGACCACCGGGCAGCAGAGATCCACTCGCAGTCCGTGGGGGAGGTGCTCACGCCGGAGCGGGTGGATGCCTGAGGGAGGCCGTGACTCCGTAAGAAGTTCATCCTGGAGCAAGTTCCTGGCAAGACCTGGGAGTCCGTGGGGGAGGTGCCCACGCCGGAGCAGGTTTGCTGTCAGGACTTGTGATCCCGTGAGGGGACCCAGGCTGGAGCAGCCTGTCCCTGAAGGACTGTCTCTCCCGGTGGATGACCCACGCTGGGCAGTGTGTGAGGAGCTGCCCCGTGGGAGGGCCCATGCCGGAGCAGTTCGTGAGGAGCTGCGGCCCATGGGAAGGACCCACGCTGGAGAAGTTCATGAGGGACTGTCTCCCGTGGGGAGGGACCCCACAGTGTAGCAGTGGGAAGTGTGAGGAGGCCTCCCCCTGAGAAGCAGCAGCGGCAAAGTCCATCTGTAATGAACTGACTGCAACCCCCATTCCTCATCCCCTGCGCCGCTGGGGGAGGAGAGAAAGGGAGTCCTGGGAAGTGGAGGGGTGGGGGGAGGTGTTTTAAGACGGTTTTATTTCTCGTCTCCCTGCTTTTATTGTTTCTTTAATAAATCAAACCTTTTTCTCCCTAAGTTGAGTCTGTTTTGCCCGTGACGCTAATTGCCGAGTTTGATCTCTCCGTCCTTTTCTCAACTCACAAGCCGTTTGTTATATTCCTCTCTCTCTCTCCTGTCCAGTTTAGGAGGGGGAGTGATATTATGACTGGGTGGGTATTGGCCTAAACCACCACACAGTGTTGCTGTAATACTAACAGACGCAAGAGTGAGCATCTCGAGGACTGAAATTAGCTACTCCAACTCTCTCGAGCCCACCAGTCAAGATTACTTTGATGAATATGTTCACAACACTTTCTGTACCTTTTCAGTGTGCTTTCCACTGGTTGGCCTGACAGACACTGCCTGTTCTTCTCCCACATTGCTTTTCTACAGTATTGCTGAATATTTATTAACTGAAAGCTTATTGACAAGCTCCCATGCACTCTTTCTTGCTGACGCCAAAGTCACAGTGCTGTACTTCCTCAGCAGGCACATACGCTTTCCATAACCTTTCATGGCTTCTGTGGGGAGTCTTTTCACTTTCCTACACACATATAGCTCTGTATGTTACTTTCTTGGTAGGAATGCGCTAATTGTCACACGTCTTTTTTTTTAAAATAGATTAATGTCATAATTACTCTCATTTTCTTGCTTGCTGCTACAGGCAATTGCTGGAATGCTTTAGAATTTTTTCAAGAAAGAAACAAAAAAAAAGAAAAGAAAAATAACCCCCCAAGTGGTAACAAAAAATTAGATGTCCCTCCATCTCAGCATATGGTGCAGAGAAGGTCTCCCTGTTCAGTGATTCTCCAGGCCAGGTGGGCAGTGTATGCCATGCCAGAACAGCCATGAGATAGCAGGGCTTTGGCAGTGGTAGTCCATGGTTGAGGGTTGTATTTTTTTTTATAAGGGTAAAGAAACAAATTGTTTGCCTTGGCTCAAGTCGCAGGTAAGGTGTCAGGCATACTGATTATAACATAATTTGATAGTCACGTTGCCTGGCAAAGTTGCTTGTTCCTCTGGTTCCTTTGTTGCTCTGGTAGACAAGTGCTCCCTTCATTGCACATTGATGACATTACAGGGCTTTAAGGGGTTAAAGGCCTGAGTCTGCTGAGGTTTCACTTCCACTAAACAGGTGCTATAGGCACCTATAGCTATAGGTTACAGGTTCCTGTATCAGGAAGCTGCCAAAACAGACCTCTGTTTTGCAGGTGTCACCCTTCTCCCAGGAGGAGCACAGAGGATAATCTGCCAAGCAGGAGAAGTGCAGGCAGGTTCGTAGGGCCCTCCACCAGCTACCTCCTGGTTTCCCAAATATTGCCTTTTCCCTTTAGGAAATCTGGAACCACATAATGGCATCTGTCAAGCCGTAGGCACTTGAGAGTAAGCACCCATCAGAATAACTTACTGTCAAAAACAGGTACAAATTCATTTCATCCCACTTTGTGCCATATGCTGCTGTCAAAACTTCAGGAACTGTTTAGGCAGCATGTTGGGACATTTTGACTAACTATGAGCAGAGCTATTTTTTTCATAGCTTTGTGTCACTGGCATTTATAATTGGGTATTTCCCTGAATTTGCTTTGGTCTCTGAACAGATAAGCCCGTAGGAAGTGAGAGTAACCTCTGAAGGTGGGTGCAGGCTGAACCTCTGGATTCAGCCATCCCCATTTATGAGATGCTCCAACTCTGAACTGGAAACTGTGCTGTACTACATTTTTCAGGAAACAACTTTTCCTTCTGTTTTAATGCTGATGTTTTAAAGGTGGAGTGCATTTTTTTTCCTGTGATTTGACGTAAACCTTTTGGAGCAGGCTGGTAAGCTGAAGTTAAATCTCATTTTCTTCTCCTTATGCCCAGCTGTTTTATTTAACCATGAGAAGAAAATTAACTAACACACCCTTTGCTATAGTAAGTGGGAAAACAGACCACAGAACAGGTAAAGAACACATTTGCTGTTTTATTGGTGCCTTGCAGGGCAGTAATACTGAAAAAGGGGAATGCAAAAGAAACAAAAAAAAAAATCAAAAATGAAAACAAAAACTCAGGTTGGTGGCAACCCACATTGAATTTTTTTTAAAGAGTACATCAACTCCGTTTTTTTTTTTTATTTATTGTGGCATGAATGGTAACATAAAACCAAAACATGAAAATATACAACTTATATTACACTATGTGTTATGAACAAAATATAAATCTATAACTCTATGTTATATTTACATAATTATTTCTTTTATTAAATTTCAAGTGAGATGGTAGGTTGCACATACTTTGTTTTAAGCTCCAGGCATTTGATTGTCTCTATTTCTTTTTTATTTTCATTTCACTTGTAAAATCCAAAACGTTAGAAGAAGTAAGAGCTTTAGAGCCAATGGAGCTATATAAATACTGTTTCAGCAAACCAGTGACAAAAACACTGGGGAGTAGAGAAATCAGTCAGTAGAAAAAACTGAACTTGACATGTTCTTCAATCTGGGAAACTGACAAGATAAAGTTGAAAAAATGTAAATATAAACCAAGCTAAACAGCCAGCCCATGCCCTATGAATTGAGGATACACTTGAATCCACATGTAGTGAATTACACACAGTTATTTGCAAAATTGAAGGTATGATTCCATCGGGAAGTGGGCAGACAAAAATACTTCCTATCCGATACATCGTGCCCTTAAACATACAAGGTAACACATAGTTGCCATTCATTCTAGCAGATGAATTCTTGCTAAGGTCTACGTTTCCACCGAGCATAATTATTTTTGATGTTACGAACGTGATGTCAGAGGATTCTTCGGGGACAATAACAGCTCATCTCTTTGGATTAAAAAGAAAAACCTCTGAAAATGTGCTTTAAAAAGGTTAAAGACAATTTACTTTCTAAAAAATGATTTAATTAAAGAGAGAGTCTACTGCAGTAACCAAATCTTTTGAAATAATGTCTTCGAAGAAAGAATTTCTTCCATATGCATTCGTAATAAGAGGATTTGGTTACAAAACTAATTAAATGCTATAATAATAGCTAGTGTTCTTTTCTGGGGGCCTGATTAATATAGCGGAACGGTTAAATAAAGATGTTAAATGCACTTAAAAATCCTATTTTACTAATATAAGGCATGAATAAATTGAAAAAGGATATACTCTGTGTTATTTAATTGAGCTTAGAAGCAAGTGCCTCAGGTTTTATATTTCTTTTTCTTCTTTCTTTTCCCCTTTTCCCCACTGCTGGTGGTGTTCTTTTGTAAGCTGACAAGAGCCACAGCAATTGGCTTGCCCGATTTCAGAGGAGATGGCCTGCTTGTCCCTGTCCCCCTCCCCCCTCAACTTTAACAGCTCCCCAAGATCATCCTCACTCGCCAGGCTCCCAGGGAAGAGGGGAACAAAGGCCACCTTAGCATCAGGGTCTCGATGAGCTTTCAGGTTAATATGATCCTAATCTCTTCTAACCTGTTTTTTCTACATGCTCCAGGGCACAGAACCCAGGAAAAAAAAAAAAAAAGAAACACGACAAGAAGATTTTTTTTTATTAATGTATGTTTTGTTTTTTTTCCTAAGAAATTAAAGAGGGACAAACAGGGACTAATTTTCAAATCTGATCTTCTGTTGTCAAAGGATATATGGGTGCTCATCCTTGGACATAACAAAACATCAGCACAGGTGCTAAGTATTTTGCTGTTTTGGGACCCCAGACCTTTTTATTTGGGTTTTTTTTTTTTTTTTTAAATTTTGCCCTTTTAAAGATTGCTGCATCGATTTCAACATTCAAATGCAGGACATGGATAAGTCAGCTAAAGCTACCCATTCACAAAGCCTCATCGAGCCCCAGGCTCTATAGCATAGTCTCTCAGATGGAAATGCATACGGTACCAAAATTAGGGTTCACCCGAGCCCTCTGCCCAGGCCAAGGCAGTGAGCAAAGCAAGAGCACTCCCAGAGAAGGGCTCTGTCCTCTGTCGCATCATCCATTACCGAGAGCAGAGCTGAGCCTTGTGTTCTTGGCCCAGGCGCTCCTCTGGCGCGGGGCTGACCCTGAACCCTGCCCGTGGCGATGGAGCTACTTCCAGGAGCATCTCCTGCAGCACAGCAGCCCAGAGTTTTGGGCTGAAATTTGGTCCCGCTGAAGTCAAAGGGCCTTTTTCCCATTAACCTCCCTGATGATGGCTTTTTGGCCCACGTGTCTAAGACTTGCTCCAATCATATCTGCCACAGTGGCACCTACCTGGAGCTAAAACAAAGTATTCTGGTAGCCCAAAATGGCACAACTAAACCAGAGTGTCTATATGATATGGTGGAAATCAAGCATCCAGCAAATGTGAGGTGAACCCACAAGAGTCAGAAGTAATTTGTTCACAAAGACAGGGAACAAATTTAAAAGATTAAAAAAAAAAAAAAGGAGCAAATATCTGTTTTCACATTGTACATAATAATGATATAAAAACAATTGTCTATTTTTTTTCCTTCTTATTCAAACAGAGTGCTTCAAAAAAATTGGCTCTAGATGACTGCTGTAATCAAATAACTAAAATGAGTGATGAGAGAGCACAAATTAATTAAGATTGAAAACAACACTCCCATTAATTCACTCCATCATAATAAAACATCAGAAGTTGACATGGCTGGGGACAAAATTAAAATAAAGAAAGAGGAATGGTGTGAGCAGAAGAAGAAGCAATTTGTTTTCATATGTGTATATATATATTTATATATATATAAAAAGGCAAGGTGAGGAGGGGTATCCATTTTAAATAGCCTAACAGCTTCATTTGCTGCACTGCCAAATTAGAACAGAATAAAATAAAGTTAAAAAAGGGAGGGGGAATAAAATAAATTATACATAATTTACTAATCTGGGAACAGCTGACCATCATTATTATTATTATTATTACCATTACAACACTAGCAAGAAGAGGCAGTTCAACTGGAAGAAAAAACAAAAAAAAAACCAAACCCAACACAGTCATAAAATACAAACAAAAAGAACCCTCTCTGATATGGAGGATATGATCAGCTACTCCAAGCATAACTTCAGAGCAAATCTTCTGAGAGAGAGAAAATAGAAAAGATTTTATTTGAGGCAGAAGTTGAAACAAAAAAAGCAGGGAAAAGAGGAGAAAAAAATAAAACAGACGTTTCAGGGTAAAACTATCATACGTCCAAACTGCTTGTCGGAGTATTTTCTTAAGTCTTCCATGGCGTTTGTTTGTTTGCTTTGCACAAGGTCTGTCAAGTTACACTTCAAGTGGGATTTCAAAAGAGGCAAAGGAAGACATCCCTCACTCTGTCATCCTCCTCAGGACTCCCACCTATCTGCCCCTTTCATCCTGTACCTGGGCTAGAATGGCCAATTGTATCAAGGGCTAAATTTGCCTGATTAAGGGATCATTTGCAAACCACTGTTGCCAAGTACTGAAGACCATCATTCTGGTGAACGTTTGGGCTGGGATCTCACTGGCACTAAGATGCACAGGGCTATTTTTACCAGTTAAAAGTGGTAACATAGAGTGAGTCTCCCTTTAGGATTAGGAATTTACCAGGGAGCAACAAGAATAGAAAGGTGGCATATTCAGATAGCCAACTCAAATGATGCCTTTTGCTTCAGTATGATCCTAAGACTTCCCAGACCACACAGGAGCTCCCGTAGAACTGCTGTTTGAAATCAGGTGTAGCCGTTTTGGTTGGTTGTCTGGTTTATATTGAATGGTTCTGTCTTGGTACACGAACCTGGGTCCTCTCATTCTACAGGAAGATCAGAGGGAGGAGTGGAAAAAAGATTCTTTGATTCACTTGTATTTACGAGTAACATTCAGTTACCTGGTTGGAAATGCAAGAGGCTAACTTCTGTTCAGGATTGTGTTCGTGTTGCCCAAGGAAGGTAAAACTGCCTGAACAACACACCTAGAGTAATGCTGAATTTATTTTAGAGAACAGTTTTCCACTTGTGAGAGGCTGCAGATAGGGAGACTAGTCACCGCAAAGGTGCAAGTTCTGACATGCCCACGTTGAACATGGAAGTCTCTTCATGGCTATTAGTCTTCCTTCCTACACAAGCATCCCACTGATAAAAATAGATTTCTGCAAGTGCAAAGGTAAACAAAAAGTCAATTAAAAAAGGAAAAAAAGACTTTTGAATTGGAGATCAGTACTTGGCCACCCTGAAGGTACAAGTTCATCAAAATGGGACATCATGGTAACCTAATTACACTCAGCGAGGAGGCAACATTTCCCGTTGCCTTGTCCTTTGTAGGGACAAGCCTTATTTTATACTGTATATGCTGCCACTTGAAGTGTAAATTAAAAGCAAAGACTCTTTATAGACCAAGTCATTTGGAGGGTGCAGGACTTCATTCTGGAACATGCTTTTACTCACAATAGTCCAATATTATTCTTATTAGTACCATAAACACGCACACATGAAAATCCAAGATCATAAAATATTTTTTCTCTAAATTTCTTATGTCTCTCTCTCTCTTTTTTCACCTGAGAACGGCACCTACAGTTTCCTTTAAAAAGCAAAAGCAAAACCAAAAATATATGTCTAATCTCACCAGCTGCTGGTATATCAGGTTCTTCCAGGATTGTCTAAGATACAACACTGTCCTAACTTAAGACAGAGTGGGAAGCAAAAGAAGAGCGAAAGAAAAACAAACCAAGAAGAGACCAACAAAACAAAACAAAAAAGCGCAAATTGGACTAGTTCAGCGCTTCAGTACAAATTTGGCACTTGCTCAAAGACTCAGTATGGTGTGCAACTGATGACGAGAGTCCTCTCTTGAAAGGAAATAATTGCTTGTTGGGGTTAACAGAAACAGACTCCCCACTTCCTTCCTTGCCAGCCACGCGCACAGGCACGCACGCACACGCACATTTCTGACCCAGATTTGCCAGGGAGGAGGAGGAGGAGGAGGAGGAGGAGGAGACAGAGTGGGGTTAAAAGGAATTTTTTCTTTTTTCTTTCCTGTCAGGTGCATTACCAAAAAACACAAAAAAAAAAAAAAAGAAAAAGAAAAAGAAAAAGAAAAAGGAATTTCTCTTTAAACTGTAGCACAAAACAACAAAACACATTCACAAGCCACTTGTTGGCACTGTGTACCTGAGTGAGAATTTCTAGAACATTGTAGAACAAACAGCCATAAAGTTTATTTGAAAAAAAAAAAAAANCGCAAATTGGACTAGTTCAGCGCTTCAGTACAAATTTGGCACTTGCTCAAAGACTCAGTATGGTGTGCAACTGATGACGAGAGTCCTCTCTTGAAAGGAAATAATTGCTTGTTGGGGTTAACAGAAACAGACTCCCCACTTCCTTCCTTGCCAGCCACGCGCACAGGCACGCACGCACACGCACATTTCTGACCCAGATTTGCCAGGGAGGAGGAGGAGGAGGAGGAGGAGGAGGAGACAGAGTGGGGTTAAAAGGAATTTTTTCTTTTTTCTTTCCTGTCAGGTGCATTACCAAAAAACACAAAAAAAAAAAAAAAGAAAAAGAAAAAGGAATTTCTCTTTAAACTGTAGCACAAAACAACAAAACACATTCACAAGCCACTTGTTGGCACTGTGTACCTGAGTGAGAATTTCTAGAACATTGTAGAACAAACAGCCATAAAGTTTATTTGAAAAAAAAAAAAAAAAATAAAAGGTCGACGGGTAAGACTTCAGTGCTTGGGTATAGCAGCTGAATTACTGGCATTATTTTACCCATAGCTTATATCATTCTGTTGTTGTTGTCATCGTCGTTGTCTTTGTTTCCTTTCTTCTGAGCCTTTTTTCTTCTGATGCAGGCTGATGTCTATTAGTCAGCTGATGTCCCAACTAGTTAAGACTAACAGTTAAAGTAACAGTCAGTGTATGAGAAAGTTAATGTGCTTGGCCACTGGCAAAGATAAACCAGATGGGGCTTTATTTTTTTGTTTTTCTTTTCTNTGGGGTTAAAAGGAATTTTTTCTTTTTTCTTTCCTGTCAGGTGCATTACCAAAAAACACAAAAAAAAAAAAAAAGAAAAAGAAAAAGGAATTTCTCTTTAAACTGTAGCACAAAACAACAAAACACATTCACAAGCCACTTGTTGGCACTGTGTACCTGAGTGAGAATTTCTAGAACATTGTAGAACAAACAGCCATAAAGTTTATTTGAAAAAAAAAAAAAAAAATAAAAGGTCGACGGGTAAGACTTCAGTGCTTGGGTATAGCAGCTGAATTACTGGCATTATTTTACCCATAGCTTATATCATTCTGTTGTTGTTGTCATCGTCGTTGTCTTTGTTTCCTTTCTTCTGAGCCTTTTTTCTTCTGATGCAGGCTGATGTCTATTAGTCAGCTGATGTCCCAACTAGTTAAGACTAACAGTTAAAGTAACAGTCAGTGTATGAGAAAGTTAATGTGCTTGGCCACTGGCAAAGATAAACCAGATGGGGCTTTATTTTTTTGTTTTTCTTTTCTCCTTGAAGTCCTGTAGGTCACGAGATATTTGGACCCTGATCAGTTGGCTTGCCCCGCAATGTGATTTTCACTGTCACTGCCATAGTCTGCATCGGGGTCATCCTCTTCCTCATCGTACTCATCGTATATTTCTCCATTGACATCATCGGTCTGCATCTCTTCCTTGATATGAGGCTCCTCGCCTTTGATGCCATAAGTGCTCTGGATGACAGGCATCCCAGGCTCTGGGCTGCTGGACACACTCGAGTGCTCCGAGGGCAGATGTGGGGAAGGCATTCCTGCCATGGCAATGGCTCCTGGGTAAACAACGCCTGCGGTGGCAATGGGAATCTGTGCTTGTTGCCTGTGGTGAAGAGAAAAGCAAAAGAACGTGTGATTTCTGGAAGAAGTGTAGTGAGGCAAGTACAACAGCACTTTGCAAGCCCATAGCATACGCCTGCGGCCACCCAGTGGAAGCTGCTGCATGGATGACTCATGCAAGATAACCTTTATATCTATATTCTAGACTCAACAACTGAAATGAATACCAAGCCCAAACCAACTTCAGTGATAACAAAATCCCATTTCTAGCTGTACTTGAACTACACAGCTTCAGTTTGCCTACTTGTGATGCGAACTTTTTTATGGAGTGAACTAGCTATTCCATGAGCTGTCAGCCAGAAATAAACATTCTTTCAATTGTGGTCTGACTTAAAAAAACCCTGTATTTTGAAAATTGTCCTTTTAAATAATCCAAGCTGCTGGCAGGACCAGCCATAAAAGTAACACATTGCCAACAGGACAGATGCAGCAAGGGCTGGGCAGCTTGAACGGGAATGGGGAGGTGCTATAGGGAAAGTATCACTGGATGAGAAGGAAGCAAGGCAGGTCTCTCCAAAGAGGTGATGTTTACTCCATGCTCACTCAATGACCTGGCCATTATCAGAGCTAGGAACAGTGGACTTTCTGGCGGCAATAGGGCTTTATAGGATCATCACTAAGGGCCTCACACTGGAAGGTCACAGCTGCCGCAGCAGGCGGCACTTGTGAAAAGCAGAACCTTTGAAGGAAGGTGGATGGAACTGGGAAAAGGCAGACTTAAAACGGAAGCATGCATTATTTAAAAATAAATAAAAAGCAAGCAAGCAACATGAGCATTTGAGCAAATCCTCTACAGGATGTCTTTATATGGCATCTAAGCCTTGGAAACCTGTCTGTAGTAATGAAAGAAGAATTATTCCAGGCCACAGAAATTCCCTTTGCATCAAGAACACTAGCTGTGTTATATCAGTGTTTGTTTCCCTGAGAAGCTTCAGGGTCCCAACAAGCCTAGAGGTTTAAAATTCATGCTCCTTTTGTTTCCTTGCTGCATGAAGTAATTCCATTGCAGTAATACTCTTCAGTACATGCTGCACATTGTAATGTCATCAGCGGTGTGTCCATCTGCACTGAAAAGCCTTGCCACAGGAGACAGGGCAGAGTCTCTTGAGATGAACATTCTTAATTAAGAATGAAACTCTACCCTGTTCCCCTGTCTGCCTGTGCCCTGGCTGTACAGTAAGCCTTGCACAGTACAGTGATCCTGAAAGGCTTTCCTCTGCCAAACAGCTTTACATTTGTTTGGAATTGCTTGCTGCATTTTCAGATACTTCCTGCCTGTCATTCGAGCGAGGCCTCCCTCCACATAGTCCTTATTTCCGTGTTTCTGAAACAAGGAGAAGTTGTTTCAGCTGAAGATGCAGCTCTTAAAGTAGGGAGCGGATCTAATTTGCATTTTATTCTTAATTCACTAGGAAGGCTTTTGTTTTCTGGAGTCAGCATTTCTGTAACAAGATTCAGCACACTTAAATTGCTTTTAATATTTAACAATACTGACACTTTGCACTTAAATGGTGCTTTTCAGAGTGCTTTTCAAATATTAAATAATTTAAGAATAGTGTTTTTCCACTTCTATAGGATGTCCACTCCAGAGGATCTCAAAGCAGTCCTCATATACTAATGTATTAGGGCTCTCAGTAGCCCAGTGAGGTGAGCTTGTCACATGGCCATCAAAGATGAAGACACCAAGACAGGGACACATTAAGTTCAAGAGTTGCCACAAAACTGCCCAATCCTTCCCATTGCAATGCCTTCAGACAGGCTTTCAGCACATTCCAGCAGCTGGCATAGCCACAGCTCTTGTACACCCAATCACTTATTTTGGTGCACAGGCAAGGTCTAGACTGGTCTTTAGAAGTTTAGCTCTAAATGACCTGTACCAGGTGATGCAGCAGATGGACAACTAAAACCCAGAATGCAACTGCAGTGCTCTAACTGCCCTCATCAAACAGTGACCCCACTGCCATCATCAGACACTTTGTCAGTAACTTCTATAAAGATTTCACCCAAGGTTGTGTGTTGTAATGCCCCGGTGAAAATTATGTCCAGAAATGTCTTGATTTCAATGTCAGTCTTGTTTGGAGAGCTAAATAATATGCAGAATGTTACAAGGCTGAATTTTTTTCCCATGATGAGGCATGAATGTTAACCAGAAAAGCAGTGTTTTAGCGGCTCTGTTGCCACCTATTCTTTTTCCAGGAGGCCCCCCTCCTCCTTTTTTAATCTCTTGATGCCAAATGTTGGCTGACTTCCCTGTGTTTGTTTCAGTGCTTACCATTGGGCTCACTGGACCTGCCAGCGCCACAGGGTTAAGCAGCTCAAATTTCTATGCTGAGCAGCTTATTATAACAATGCACACTGTAGCTGTTTTAAACACAGTCTGATGACACTTAACAGTTGTTGGACAGATATTTTCTTATTTGACTGCTACTTGTAGTTGTTAACCAGAGAGATGTGCAACTCAGTTAATACTAAAATTATTCCAAATTCAAATGAAACAGAACAAAATTTCCATTATTTCTGAGGGTCTTTCATGTTGATGGTTTTGCTTGTTTTTAAGACCACTGTGTAGCTTCTAATCTAATGGAGTGAATACAGAAATTTTGCAGAATATTTGATTACTTATGATTCTTTTGATCTGCTGTAACAAAAAAACGAAGAGCCTTTGCAGAAGGAAAATATATGCTAGTTTTCTAGGGAGACTTTAATCTAATCCTATCAAGTTGACCTATTAACTGCTTATCAGAATTGGTCTCCTTGAAATTTATGCTCAACGTAAAGCATTTAATCTTACCGTACTGCAAGACACTCCCTAGTATGACAAATGGTAACACGATGAACAACGAAGACAACTTCATGACTGATATGAATTAACTCAGACAAGTCCATAATTTAGCTTAAGTTCAGTATTTTCAGCAGTCTTCTTGCACATCACTTGCCACAGGTCACACTGAATGCAAACTGGTATTTTTTGGCTTTTGGATCAAAAGGCACTACCATAGTTTCATACAGACATACCTTCTGAGGCCTCACAGTAAAGTAACACTTAAAGGGTTTATTATAAGACTTATATTTCATTGGAAAATCTTAAGCTTTTAATTTTTTCTGCTTTTACATGACTGGAGTGGAAATGAGACAATTGTCCAAAGCTGTAAGATAAATATATGGCAGAGACAACAAAAAAAAAACATTGCTAGCTGCCAAACTTCCTCCTGGAACACAGTGTTTTCAAGTTTAAGCTTCATATTCTGTTAGCAGTATATGATGTTCTTGCCAAAAAAACATAACCTTTACCACACCGAATGAAGAACTGTTCCTGAATTAGATATTTTTGTGCCAAAATGAGAGGTATTTTTTAAGGGTCCCATACCCAACATTAAAGTACTGCCTCATCTCCTGGCGTCTGTTGCGCATGATAGCCTTGTACTCGCCGATGCGTAACTTCTTGCCATCTACAAGGCAGGTACGCTTCGGCCTTGGCTTGTATTTGTAGTCTGGGTATTTCTCCAAGTGCTGTTTGCTGAGTCGGGCCTGCTCCTCATAGTATGGCTGCTTCTCTAGGTTTGTCATAGCTTTCCAGCGAGATCCTGTCATAGAAAGAAAAAAAAAAAAAAAACCAAACCAAAAAAGAATGAGAAATGAGATTCTATTCATCCGCAAACACCGAAAGGCAGAGAGACAAGTAGGTCACCCACAACAAGATACCTACAGTCATATTGCTTTGGGCTGCGAATCTGTCAGAGCTTCTAGACAGGGGTCAAGTCTTGTTTGTATTTGACTAGCAAACCTCTTGGGTATGGCCAAGAGGCAGAGAGATGATATTGGCAGTTTTGACTCAATACTTTCCTGAAACTTATCTAGATTATCATATCCTTCATCCCCATAATGAGCAATTCCTGACAATTTGTTTTAGAAAACAAGGCAGTATATTTTAGTGGAATGGTCAAAGACTCTTTAGACACACAGAGTGTGCTGTGCTATGTCCCCCACACTTTGCTTTGGCTGTGGGCCTGTATCTACCTCCTGTTCTAGAGGAGACATGACTTCCATGTGCTGCAATCTAGTTGCTGTGTTTCACCACAGCTGGATCAAGGCACAAACACATATGAATGTGTCTACAGCTTAGTCTTTCATGACAAATGTCATATCTTTCTAGCTTCTAGGTTTGTGAGAAGCTGAGTATGAACTGATCAGAACTGCTACGCTGTAGGGTACAAAGACCCTGAAGCAACATTGCTAAAAGCTATAAACTATCCCGTATGTCTCAGTGGGGTTTTAACTCCAAGACTGAGTCCTGGTGAATGCTGCCAGTTCAAACTTAAAAGAATTTAGTATGTGTCATGAAGAAAAGAGCAGTGGGATACTGGCACACCTCTCCACAGAGCTGCACTATGGCTTCATTGCTGGCAACCTTGTTTCTGACACTGTCTATGTTAGTGTGGATATTTGAGCCAGGGAAATAATGAAGACTTTACAGTTGTTTTCAAATAGCTCTTGAGATTTATAAACTAATATTTCTTAAAGGACATAACATGGGAGCAGAAAGTGAAATTTCTAAAATCAGTTATCCTATTTTATTTTTCCATGAACTATAGAAGTGCTTCAGGGTAAGATACATTTCAAACAACAGGAATGGTCCAAGCTGTGAAACATGCAGCTTAGAAGAAAAACTTTATTGGAAAATAGCAAATTTTCCCATTGGAAAAAAGTTTGAATAGTTTTTCAATTTAATGGGTTCATAATGTCATATGTCATACTTGACTTCCTCTTGTTCTTCACTTTCTATGGTTACTGATACAATACTTAGCTCATGCTATTACTCAAGCTGGTCTTGTTCACTGTGCCCCTAAGACTCGCAATATAGGGAAAGTGGTCATCGCTTCCCAGGAAAGAAAACAGTTTGGTTCCCCCTAGAAAGCCCTCTTCAGATTATTGACACCATTTTCCCCATTGCTCTTTGAATCATTATTCCAAGCCGGAGTTTGGGCATCTGGAGTGAAGAGGTAACAGGTGGGTACAGTCTGATCTCACAACCGGAGATAACAGATTTTTAAATAATAATGTAAGTTTGTAAAATAATGTAAATTTACTCTGAAAAGAAGTGATGGAAATTGCTTTCTTAGCAAACATTACTTTGCAATCAATCTCGTCATTTTTTACTGATGTTTGCAACACGTAACATGCAGAGACCTTCCAGCTAGTTCTGGAATGGGAAACAGTTGAATTATGTTCTTATTAGCTTAGGTGCAGCTCCATATTAGCATGACTAGATGGGTTTCTTGGATATGGACTAAAACTCCTGAAAAGCACATTCTATGTCATACAGAGGTAGTGTCAGTGCATGTGGGTCTGTGGCAAGTCTCTGTATTACACAGGGCAGCACTGTGGCCAGAATTCTGGTCAGCCACTTTATCTGTTTCAGACAAATTATTCCCATCTTTCCCTGGCAGAGAGGGGACCTAGAAAAAGTGACATCAACTTTCCATATGTAGTACCTTCTAGATTTTGGGCTAAATGACACAGGGATAAACATGTGGAGACTGCCAAAATGCTCAATACCTACTAATGCTGTGTAAGATGGAATCATAGACTGGGCCTGTGTTGAACAATGTTAAGAATTCAGGGTAAATTGTATTAGCTCCAATGTAAGATGTCCAGGTGTAGGTCTACTCCCAAACTCTAACTCGTAGACACTGGCACATGGGTGTTTTAGCGTATGAAGAAAATAATGAAAATAAATTTAAATCTAGAGTCCTCTAAGCATAGATACCTGCCGTAGTCCCACCAGCTTAGAAAAACAGCCCTAGTCCTGTTTCTGGCTGATGAATCAGGTTTTACTTATGAATAATAAAGTTCAAAACCTCAGTCTTTAAACAAATCTTGTGTTTGCTTTACATGCTGTGTGAGGATCTTCAATGTAGGAACTCAGATATGTTCTGAGACAGACCAGCAGACAGAAAGGTAGAAATTAAAATCAATTGTTACAAAACTGCCATAAAAATGTTCTGTCCCACCAGAATTTCTCTTTCACTGTGCTAGCTCACTTGCTGTAATCCTACAGTTACATCTAGACATCAGATTCCTACATCCTCAGGTGAAATGATCTGTAAATAGTGGGTGAAGTTAGGCAAGCACATCTTTGCAGGATCAGGGCCATACATTTTGATGCATAATATTTGTACATACAGTTACCCATACAATATTTATACATAAATGTCAATTGTTATGTTCTTCCTACCTAATCTGCAAACTCAAGAAAAATCCTGTCAGTCTCACCTCTCTTAGCAAACTTTTTAATAGTTGACTTCTCTGTGGTAACTCCTCTTATTGTGATTTTGCCATTTTTATAGGGCATACTAAATACAATTTAGTAGAATGTTTTGAGGTATCAGAAATAACTAAACAAACAATGCTGTCAAAATAAACTTTGAAGAAGGGCACATTTTTCTCATGGTACACCTTCATTCTTCACATTTTGTAATTTTCACTCATTTTCTTAGTAATATACAAATTCCAACCAGCTGTCTGATGGGTCTCAGTTGGAAATTTTGAAAGTTTGAAGAATATATAACTTTGATCTTTGAATTTGTACTCACAGGCAAGCTAAGCTATGAATGAGTATCATCAATCACCATAGTAAAACTAGTTAAAAATACCATGCATTCGGACAAAATGTTACTTGTATTAACTTTATCTGGCCTTGTTTTGTGTGCCTATAAACATGCAAATGGCAGGCACAGGCACCTATACACAGTGCCAAATGCAGGCCTAAGCAAGGTGTGATTGAAGAATCTTGAAAAATCTTTATTTTTAGGGAAGATTTATACTCTTGGGTGAGTTTTCTGCTCGCCATCTGTGTTAGAATGTTTTGAGTGGGTCAAATATGCAAGGATTTTCTCCTTGACTAGAAAAAAAGGAACCCATTCCCCTTCCTGGATGCCAACATAATGACATCCAGCATTCTCACACAATTCTCCCTGATCCTGTGGATGAAGTATTTAGAAAATAAATGAAAAAAAAAAAAACCTGAGACTTCGCAGCACCACACACAGCTGCTGCCCCTGAAGTGAGATAGGGCAGTCAGAGCCGTGCCCACACAATGACTGTGAATGTGGCTGCAGAAGTCAGCTATATGAAACCAGGGCAGAAAAGGTGTCCTCATGTGTGTCCCAACACTTGTGCTCAGGCACACACATGCCCAGCCATACACTAGGTGGGAGTAGGAGCTCTGATTACGGCTGATTTTAAGCCAAGTTTCTCTGACAACAATTTTCAGATAATATTGCTGAACTTTTAGTCCATTAGGCTGATGTTGTTCCACCTAAGTATCTGAATCAGGCTGATTTTATGTTTAAAAAACACCCTCACATACACAAACACTTGTATAATGTACAGGTATGTGCATAGGTTTGTATTCACCCGCTTAAGGCATCCACGAGACAATTTCTGAAGGTACTAACTAACTTCATCTTTCCCCAATCTCTTTATGTAGATTTCTCAGTGTAATTCATTAAAATATTTACAAAAATATCTAAACAATGCATTAATAAATTGATAGAGTCCAGCAGACCCATTTTAGCACTTTTGTAACATCTACTAAAAAAAATCATTATCCACAAGTTTAAGTTGCAATGAACAGATGGATGACAAACGTATGCACAGATGAATTTAGTGACAAATCCATGTATCTAATTTTTATGCTCAAAACATAATACCACAGTGTCAAACATAATCCCTACAGAATTCTAGTGCTAGGAAGGGCACTTCCTCTCATTTTGCTTTAAAAATGACCCTCAATCCGTGACAAGTCCATCTAAGGTATGCATTGTGACAACGAGCTCTCTGACCTCAGTGTGTAGCAGTACTGCTAAAAAAAAAGGTAAGGAGAAAGTGTGGCTTTCTAATAAAGAGACCCTAATACCTGGCTGAACTGTTAAGCTTCTAGTTGCTAACTCTACACTAGTTAACAGAGACCTCCCTGCTGACTTCAAAAGACCAGACTTTTGCAATTGAGGGAAGACCTTTGTAATGTTTCTGACAAGAAAGAAGGCATCAGGACGTCTCTCTCCATTGCATAGGTGGAATATAAAAATTAAATGTGATGCTGAAAAGAAATACAAGCATCATCTCTTACTGCCTCAGACCTTGCTTTTCCCTGTATCTGGCAACAAAACAGGAAGAGTTTGGAGTCAGCTATACTGTCTGTCACCTCAACAGGATCTGTAATGAATTTGCACATTTTACTCCAACTACTGTATATCTAATCAGAAAAAGATGTCCACATATCTCCCTGATCTAGCGCCAAATAGTAAAAAGTGATTCCTTATGTTAACAATTTCAGCAGAATGGCTTATTAAAACCAGATTTTAGGGTATTATAAAATGCTTAGAAGCCCTTTAAAATGTCAACCAGGATCCCCAGAGACTGCGTAAAATGTCAGCCCAGCTCAAGCGCCTGTTTTAAGCAGAATGAATTAGCAGCGTGCTGTCGGAGGTTGTTATCCAAAACAATCAGTTAAGAGGGAAAACATCAAGCTCTCTTTGTACTTTCTGTATGAAAAGGGCCATTCAGAATGATCTTGTAGATTTCTGAAACTGATTACTTAAAAACAGGTTTAACCAGGTCTACTCTCAATTTATAAACAGACCAAAACTATTACTGCCCTGTCCTCGGTCTAATCACATCGTACACCTCTGACCAGTATAATCCCTTTTAACCAGTATAAGGTTATTTTACCATCAACATAACCAATTTAGCCTTCTAATCCTGCTCCCGTGACTAATCTAATCATCTCATACCACCCTTTTAATCATGGGTTAATATCATCACATCTGCCATCCACAGCCAATACATTCTGCCTCTCTGACCAATTTATCTCATTTCTACTTGCCCCCTTGCTTACTTTCATAATACCGCTCCAGTCAAACTAAACTTCAGACCTCTGACCAGTCTAAACTCAGGATATTTACCACCCCAGCCCTGCAGCTGGTCAACGCTGCCATTATGATTGCACTACATCTCTCAAGTTGTCTGTGAGACCTGAAGCCCAGATAAACACATTCCCTGCTTAAGCTTTTACCCACTGGCCTGAGGGACGCTTAAGTCCTGTACCACAGTCCTTATCAGTAAAAACACAACATCTCCAATTTGGTCACAGATTTACTTTATTTTTTTCTGCAGAATGGTAATTCATTGGCATCAGAGATACTCATTACTTCCCTTCTGTATCATTCAGCACGTTACGAAGAAGTAACTTAGGACTGATTGTGGTCCTGAGAACTTGAGCAAATAGTGAAACGTTGGAAGACTACGGCATGAGATTCAGTCGATGATGCTTGTGACAAATACTGCTTGGGATGTAAAGAGCAGAGGATATGGAAATCGCTTCTGATGTTTATTTTTTTTTTCAGGATTCTTCTCAGAATATTTAGAATAAAGGCAGCTTGTGATAGAGATCATGTACTAGAGGAAATTTTAATATAACAGGACCATAATAAAAATCCTTTAAATTTGTAAGTGTACAAAAGGACACATTTTGGGATCTTTTCCTTTGGCCATTGATTTGAACAGAAAGTGCCATAGCACAAATCAAATACTGTGGGGTGTGATACCCTATAGGATTTAGTTAGATGAAATATGTGGGTCTTTTTGTGCTTGTTACACAGCCTAATGAAATGAACTGGTTTTGTCTGTCCAGTCCATGTTTTTGCACCAAAACCACCACCACCACAACTCAGTAATTACAAAGCACAGGGACGTTTCAGGTTACTGCTACATAGCACGTTGGTGGTGTCTTTGGTGCAGCCAATTAAGCAGCAAAATAGATATCCTAGAGACAGAAATTCTGTTGTGTCAGGTGCTTGGCTCTAGTCAGTCAAAGGCTTTTGGAATTTTGATACTGCAAGAGCAATGTTCTATCATTCTTACCTAGTATCTTGCTGATATTGGAGTTGTGCATGTCAGGGAAGGCCTGAAGGATCTTCCTCCGTTCATCTTTAGCCCACACCATAAATGCATTCATTGGGCGCTTGATATGGGGCTCATTGCTGCCGCGTCCTCGGGATTCCCGGTAAATTCTAGACTCTGAAACTCCTGCACTTCCTAAAAAGAAAGACAAAAACATTTCCAGATTGTGTTTCATTATGCAGCTTCCTCTGCCATCACTAACCTCTGTCAGCTGCTGCGCATCCAATTAGTCAGTATTCACAATAGGTTAATGGTGCTTCTTCTTTTTACTTGAAGCAGTAGGAAATACCGGACACTGTACATTGCCTACTTTTTACTCTATCGATTCAGTATCATGTAATGTAGACTTAATGAAGGGTCTCCATTCTTTTTTCAACACAAGGCATTAAAAAGCTCTTCTAAACCATCTTTTACTGCTTAATAATGTAAACTCAACGCTTATCAATGCAGATTTTCCTTTTACTTTCTTCCTTTCTCATTTTATGTTACCTATCTTCTACTTGTTTTGTGATGGGGTGTAATATATGGCTACATCAAGTGTTTATTCTTAAGCAGTTATCTAACAAGAAAATGAGCCTGGTTTTGTGCTTTCCTCTCTGTAATAACTTAAGCAATAGTTGAGAAAGAAACAAACTGTGCTTGCTTCATCAAACCAAGGAAGTGCCTAAAGATGCAAAGCACGCATCACCTGTGGATGATCAAGTCTGTAATTCATAGACTCACTGTGTCCTATTATGTCATTCATCCCTCGTCTATTTGTCTCCTTTATTTCCTTTTACCATCATAAATATACTCTTGATCCGGTCTTCTTGTACAGAAGGCTGAAAATCACCTCCAGACTTAAAACATCGCATGATGAATCATTCTTTCCTGCCTTGTTTCATAGTCAGTTATTGCTAAACGCTCTTCCTCCTCACAGGCCTCCAAAGCATTTGGATTCTCCTCCAGATCCCGCTGTCTTGTACACACAAACCTGGGAATAAGGATAAGCCACTTGTACTGACCGTCAGAATCTCCGCTCATGTTGAAATCCATCATTGCATGGCTAAACTTCCCCTCTTCACTCTGTTTTACTGCCAGTTGCTGAGTCAGGGTCTCCAGTGTTGTTTTGTCCTGTGTGGGTGACATGAAGGGATTGGGATCAGGAAAATAAACACTGTACCTGTAAAGTTCATAAGTAATTTAGAAGGTTGGTAGGGAATCTGGATAACAATTAATTCACAACAGTTTATGAAGCCAGGTATTTAGGAATACACAATATTTTTTCTGGAAGGAATATGGTTGCAGACTCTACCAAAATCTTTTTAAAACATGTTTATTAGCGAGCGATGAGCAAACTTCATAGTGTTGAAAAGATTGGTTTAGTTAGGCATGACAAAATTGGCTGCACATCTAAAGAATACTTCAACTCTCTATGTCCCTGGGACTGCAAAGCTGGACTGGAAGTTTAGATGATACACACTCTTTTGCAATGTATTTATTCTTTTACTCTATTTCCAGCCTCCAACCAAAGTGCAGAGACATGAGTGACTTTGTCCTTTTTCTTTTTTAAAATGCAGTATTTTAGGAAAAAGCCCATAGGGGAAAAAAACCCCACCCTGCAGTTCAAAGTTTTTCAGGCCTTAGGAAAGGGTCAGCCTGAATTAAGCATGACACTTGGGCAGCAGTTTGTGTTCTTGTCCAGACTGTTTTGCCCAGTCCTACTAACACCCCGTCCGTCACTCATCTAGTCAGAACTATCTGTGAACCCTGGAATTGCAACAGGCTAGTGTGTGCTGCCAATTAATCTGTCAGGCTGCAGCGGTGTCTAAAGACACTGCCAGAATAACATGCCAGGACCATTAATTCCAATGTTCTCTTCAAAACACCTCGCTTCCCCCTGAATTGTTTGACTTTACAAATACAAAGGTGTTCCATTTCCCAACTGTTTTTGTTTTCCCAATAACTTTTACTCATAAACATTCCATCTTCCTGACAATCGTATGTTTAAAAATAAATCTTTCAGGAAAGGAATACTAACATTTCAAAATGCTAAGCACCGTGCCTTTTGCAAAGCTAAGAAAATGACATGATACGGCATGATAATAAACTGGCTCCAAGTTGAAGAAATTCTTTTGAGCTTCTTCCTGAAAGAAAGATTGTTTTGTTGCTCTATTCCACTCTTGATGACTGTAAAGGATCAACAAACTAAAAAAACACAACTTTCAGATTTCACATGGCAATTGGAGACTTTACAACTGTTCTATGTAGCCTAATAATGTCACTGGGTTGTACTACAGAAGAAAACAGAAAAGAGAACAATGTGAATACAGAAATGCTTCCTGCAATATGATGCACCTGCATCTGCAATTCAAAAAATCAGTTCAAATTCACATAAGTAATTTCACAAATATTTTCTGGAGAGTTAGAAATGAGGCTAATCTGCTCAACTTCGTATGCTTGTGCAGTTTAGGGAACATGAGGTTAACTTTCCTACTCTTCACATTAATTTTCACTGTGGATTCGTTTTGCGCTCCTGGTGCTCTGTCTATAACTGGACACATCACCAACAAAAGTGTGCAAGATGAGTTACCCCCTTGGTTTTTGCAGGAAAAGCTCATCCAGCCAAGCTGGCCTTTAACAGACCAAGTGTTTCTTTCACACTACCAGGCATGGAAGATCCAGAAAGCTTGGAGAAGCTTTGAATAATTATTTAGGAGTTTAGCTTTACCAAACTCTTTAATCTACCAGTTTTAACTCAGTTCTCTTTTCCAAACCAGTCTGTCAGCAGACAGAAAGTCTGGAATAAGTCGATTTTGTATTTCTTCCAAATGGAGCTCAGATCCATAATGGAAGTCAACAGTTTTTCCTCAGCAAATAATTATTTAAAAATGATCTATTTACCATCAGCTTCACAATGACAAGAGTTAAAAAATGGCAGAAATCCTTTAAAAATGCTGCCACCAACCTAAAATATAAAAGCACATCTCCTCTTGTTGGGTATGTTCTGGAGGAGGGGATTTATTCTGTTGCAGACTTTTCTTGAATCGTGTATAAACCTCTTAGAGAAACAGAGCTGAGCGTGCAAAGGGCATGGGCTTAACAGCTTTTTCTTTATGCAGTAAATGCAGCTGTTGAAGTCAGAGGCAGTTACATTCAGAATCACACTCTGCCGACATGATCTGATTGAGTCTTAAGGTCAGCGAATACTCCGGCATGCTGTGTGCAAGGTACACACCGGGCACAGCCCGTTTATCAGAGTTTGACTTTAACAAGCCTACAGATGCTCTGCCGCTATCCATCTTGGGCAAAGTTTTGCATTTTGAGGTGTAGCCACAATAGATGAAGTGAGAGGCCACAGGCATGATGGAAGAGAGGCTGCGAAGGAATGCCAGATGAGCGCCGAGAGTACCGGGCTGTGCTGCTCAACCCTGGCTTTCCAGACAGCCAAAATATGGGACACGGACACACACGGACACAGACACAGACACACACGCACAGACACACATACACACACACGTTGGGGGGGTTGAACAAGGTAATTCAATCAGCAATGGCAAGGTGACAGTTAGAAAGAACTGTCATGAGCACAGGGTTGCTCTTGAAACAGAGGATGTCCAAACAGCCAAACTTACTTTTCTGCATTAATATTTAGAAATGCTTAGGCTTAGAGAGTACTCTGGAAAGAGTAAGTCTAAGGCTTGGTCCTTTCTAAGCCTCTGCAACAGCATTAGGAGAGCACAAAGAGACCAATGACACTCTAGCAGGATGCAAAAGCCTGACTACACCCCGTAGAAATGCTTTTACATTTAAAAAACATTTGAAAAGGACTATGCAGTATTCCCATGTTGTTCTGCTTGAAAGCATTCCATTGATAACGTATTGCTTTTTTATAGATGGCAGCATTTCTTCCCTTTTCCTACAGTCTTTTGATTTATGGAGAAAGTGTTTATGGATGCTCCAAAGACACCAAGGAAAAAAGTCTTTTCTTCCCTGACCCTAAATAAACTGACAACCTGCTGACATTGCTAGTCAAGCCTCCTCTCACAGAACCTATTTATGCATTTCAGACAAGAGGTCCACAATGGTTTCCAGTTTATACAGAAATAGGATCTATTTATCATGATTATCTTAACTGAATAGCAAATTACACATTCTTAAAAGTGCCACAGTTCCACTGTGTTGGATTAGCTGTGTAAACAGTAGCAAGCTGTGGTACCATTCAGTGATAACAGGTGGAGTACATTCATGTTGGGTTCAGCAGCACACTTTAATAAAGTAGTTGTGGTATAGCACTAGAACTCAGGAGGTAGTGGCACATTCCTGCACACAATGTTGAACTATGCCTCAAACTTATTTTATCAAGCTCTACACCCATGTCTTGCTGGGCAGAGAAAGAAATGAGGAAGAGACAATTCAGCTGATGAAATTGTACACGCTTTCAGGTTTTTAAAGATACAAGAAAATAACCAGAGTGATAAACCCTTTGTTTCAGATTCGCCTCACACCCCAAAGGTATAAATCCTATTCATCCTATGAGAAATGCATGAATGGCACCAACTGCAGCCTAGAAGCAATACCGCTGGGAATAGTTGCTGTGGATGGTCCAAATCTGGACAAATGGTGCAAAGAATTGTTTGTGAGACCTGCTAAAAATCAGACACCACAAAGCAGCACAAAGAACAATAAGGAACACTTCTCCTTTTGCAGGAGAGGAAATGTAGGGATCTCCTGCAAAAGAAAATGTCTGAATTTTGGATCAGGTCCCAGGTGGCTGAAAGACATCTTATAAACATCTTTTTCCTCTATGACGAACTTCGGCAGAAGTTGAGAAAAACTATCCTAATGGTCATTTCTGTTGGATTGTAGGAGACGCTCCATAGGGGCAGCAGGAGCTCTTTTGTCTGAATCATCTAAATTTGCAATGGGCAAACTGGAGATTGTAATACTGTAGAGAACAATCAAACCCACAACTATCCAACTGTTCCAAGTATAACCAGAGGTTTCATCAATAGCCACAATACAATGAGAAGTTTCTAAAACTTTATTAATCAAAGCAAGTAATCTGCTGAAGGAGATTGATTTGTACCACAGCTCCTAGTAATGTTCTAATTATATTTAAAAGAACAATGAAAAACACATACACACATGGAATGTGTCACGTAGAAAAAAATACATAGAAAATGACTAAGCACCGCAAGTCAGACTCGGTTTTATGGTCAGCTGCAAAAGTTACTTGGCTCTCTGTCATGGATAGCTGTCATAGTTTAACAAAACATTGATCTAAAAATGACAAGAACTTGGTTGTAGTCTCTTTCATAAAAGAAACATAAAACAAGAAGAGTCAAAACATATGTAGAACAGCCTGATAATGTTTGCCAGAACTCCTCCCACTACTACACAAAAGTCAAGTAAAACCTTGGAAATTTAGAGAAATAAAGATATTCTCATATGTATGCCTACTCCCTTCTGACCTCACCGCTCCTGTCTGGTGTTGGATCATGGTACCAGTGCTCAGGGCGCACCTGAGACCATGCACACGCCTCCACTCCTGAAGGACTCCACAGCTCTTCCAGAATACTGTGAATGCTGGGCATATGGCAACGGATTCCTCCTCCCCCTCTTTGAGACATCCTTTTGGCTGGGGTATTTTGGCAAACACTGACAGTACTCTGAACTCTGTTAGAATTGCATTTTGGCAAGAGCTGTTTTTCCAATTGCATAATTCAAGGTTAGCACTTTTCTACTCCCCTAACCCTACCCCCATTTCCCCTGATATGAATATTTTTTCCTCTCAGTTTGATGTCTGCAGAGGTATAGCCAGTGTAGAATACCAGAGGAGTAGTATATAGCACTTTTCTTTGCATTTCTGCTTTTCTTATTCTGAGTGAATTGAAAGGCCAGGCAAAAAAAAAAACAAACCCAAAACATGCCTTTGTAGAGCAGCTGTAGAGCACCAAACATAGTTACCTATGGACATCGAGCAGAAACTTGCTCTTCAGGTCTTGCACCTAAGAACTACAGATATACTGATGGACAGAGTGTCCACTACCTTTGTTCCCTTCAGTGTCAATGTGTAAAAAGAAACAGATGGTCATCCGTTACTGGCCTTTTTGGTGTCCCATTCCCCATCTCTCTCTTCAAGTGCAGTTTGTCCAGCTAGTTATTATCCTACTCTCTGGGAAAAATCTCCACATCTAGACTCTAAAGGAGGCATTTTCAAATAGACTAAGTTTTGATAAACTAGTTTTTATCTTAGATTGTTGAGCCTGTCCTGTGACAGCATCTAATAGTGTTTGTGGTACTAAGGCAGAAGTCTTCCCTCAGCAAGCCCTAGAAAATATCAACCATTCCAACACATAACTTGGTTAACATGCACCAAATACTAAGCAGATTAGCTGCTAGATTATGATCCTGCAATGAAAGTTCATTTCTGTTTGTGACAGAAAAAACCATCTTTAATTATCAGACACACCAGTGATGCCAGATGTTATCCACTCAACGTTACGATATTTTCCTTAGCTCTCCAAAAAGGTGAAGAGCCTTATCCTACATCTGACATTTCTGAAGACTTTCTAAAAGTAATCTTTCCATGCAATTTCTCTGCCTCTTGCAATAATAAACATCAAAACAGCTTGTATTATAAAATCTTCAACTATGGTCTTTTAAAATGTGGAAAACACAAGGCAGGCAGGCATTACAGATGACAGATCTGGAAGAACCTGGAGGAACCACTGGTGGTAGTTTGCACGTGATGAATTATTTGCAGTCCAGGCCCTACTCCTGTGTATTAATGGCAAAAATAGGTACTGCGCACTCCATCTATGTCCTCCTCCAAACCATGTTACAGTCAAGATCCTGTTATGCCTATAACTGCTGTGAGATAATGTCCATCTCTTTTTGAAGGGATCTTCTATTTAGCATTTTCTGTGTAACAGATTACATTGCCCAAGTATTTTGCACTCAGCAGTGAATTTAGCCAACAAAAATTTCACAAAGAGAGGTGGTACTAGTAACTCTGTTTAACAGATAAGAAACTGAGCCACATACTATGTGACTTGCCCAAGTTTCCTTAGTAAGTAGGAATTCAAATTTTAGGAACTAAAACTGGCACTCCTGAACCTTACCTAGAAATGACAACCTTAAGCTTTTAATTTCTTTCTGAGTGTAGAACTGCGACTCTTTGAGATGGTCACATTACAAGGGAAGGCAAAAATAAAACAAAGAGCAGTTGCAGATCTGCCATTACAATAGACCTTGCTTAAGTAACGCTTGCAGGTCTGTAAAACCCATAAAAAGCACATGTATAAGATGATAGAGTAAGGCTTTCAAATGTTGGTTTTGCAATTATTAAACCCCTTCTGGCTGCACATTTTTATAGTCTTCTACTGTACTAATGAAAAGGGAAGTAACAACAAAGAAGGGTTTTAGCCTTCCAATTATATAAACTCTGTGGACCACCAAAGAAGATGAAAGATTATTTATAATGTCACAGCAATTTTTCATTTGGGAGATTTTTGTTGTTGTTGTTGTTGTTGCACAAAAGTTGAGTATGAAGAAACAATGCATTCACCACTCCCTCAGCTCCCTCAGTCTTGCTTATCTGAGATCTCTCTTTTTCATGGAATAATCCACCCACAGAATCTAAAAACAGCAATAGAAGCAAGAACATAAAATAACGTTCTTTACTTGTGTCTCTTCCTGATTTTATGGTGCTTCTTTCAGAATTACTACATTCAGTCTTAATTGTGGCTACACTTGGTAAAGGAACAATATCTTTTGCTTTACTTATATATTCAAATTCAGATTGGTTCAATACTGCCTATAATTCATAGCATAGTTTACAAAACAGATGCAAAGTGCTTTATGGATTCAGCACATAGGTGTTATGAGGAAAAAACTTGAATCAAGTAGATCGAGATATTTAACTACTCCCCTCTCATGAACAGATGTCTAGTCAAAGGGGGAATTTGCTGAAATTTGTATAGTCATTTCATTGTCTCACATTGCGGACACAGGTCTTTGGTTTTTAAGGGCTCTGGAGTCAGTACCTTTCACTGAAGGCAAGATAGAGTCCACTGAAATAAAAAGAGCAAAAGCCTCAGTAACTAGGTAGGGGTTGGATCTCTTATCCTTTACTCAAGAAAGAATGACTTACTCAGTAAAGTATATGATTTGATTTGAAAACAAATTGACAGGAAGTATCGATTTGAGAGGAAATGAGGATCTCCTTTTCTTTGGTTATGAGCTCTGAGAGACAGTGCAGGTTAGGATTTTTAAGTGAAAACACAGGTAGGGCTGGCCCAACTCATTACTTTAAAGAAGAAATAAAAAGGAAAGCAAAAGCAAAGCAGAATGATGAGACACCTCTTCCTTCCTACAGAAGTTTTTACAGTGCAGACGTAGACATCGACCTCAACCAGATCGAGCTGTAATCCGCCGACTGCAAAGAGGTTAAGAGTTATATGACCCAGTTTCTCATCTAGGCTGCTTTCTGGCTGACATGCTGCATAACTTTACGTGAATTGTTCACTTGCTGCACCTTAGTTTCCCCAACTAAGAAGGATAGAAATAGCAACATTTTCTCACTATTGTGAAGTAGTTTTGGAATGTCTGGGTGAAATCTGCTGTGTTTTAATGAGAAATTTTAATTTTAATAAGGAATTTCACAGCAAAGCAGAAATAGCTTGTACAACTGATCAGAAAGGCAAGGAAGGGTGAACTGAGGAAGAGAGGTGATACACCAAAAATGAAACAAGATGAAAATCATAACGCATGCAGGATATCTTGGGAAAGAGGGTCTACATGCATGTAAAGAGAAAGCAAGAACACAGTCTGCCCTGTTAATTGTTCATTAAACAATGAGTGACTCAACTGCTCAGCAGCATTACAGAAACACCAACTACTCTTTGAGGGTTTTGTCTAGAAGGTACTAAAATTATGAAGGCTGCTGTGCCTTTGCTAACATTTCTTCCATCTCTAATGATAAAGTTGATGTGCTATCTAGGCTACATCCTAAGAAACCACAACACTTTCCTAGTCATGTTTTAAGACTTATCTGTCTGCTCCCCAGCATCAGCATGAATAAAAATTCTGTGCCCACCAAAACATACTAACAGCTGCTTGCCACACAGCTAAGCGAACACCTGCATATTAGAACAGGCAGAAGAGGACAGGTTGATTCCCCAAGAGACTAAGTGGACACCATTTACAGAAGACTCAGGCTCAGCCTCTATTACACTGAAGAGAGGTATTGCGTTGGTGTTGGTGCCCACGAATGTGTCGAAAGCGCTGGCGATTTGAGGCACATGATTATGTAGAAGTAATAACAATAAAATCTCAGGAGGTAATTAAGTTCTTGTGGCTCTATGGGCACAGCTAAGAATTTAAAGCCAAAGACTCAAAAAGCTCAAAAGACATAACAGGAACTCCAAATTAATTGGTTTATTGTTTGTTGTTTTTTTTTTTTCAGGAGGAAGTTGATCCATCTTTATTGGACTTAATAAAATTTCCACTGAGGTATAAACAGCTGGAGTCCTCTTTGATCCATGCTAGCCCGTGAATGTTTCCAATCTCTGCCCTTCGGAGTGAACAAAGGCTTAAATTGCCATTCAGATTTCAGCACCTGCAAGCATCCAGGGTTCTTCCTTTGCCTCTTTGCCTGCTCTTCTACTTGACTTCAATGGCAGTTTCATGCACACATCAATGAGCAGAATTTGTTCCTCCCTCTGTTTTATATTTTTATTAGCTAATTTTCCCCATGCATCCCTGCCATAATGAACCACTAAATACATACACATATATACACTTACTTTTTCTCTGACATAGATATCTAGGTATTTAACAGATGATGATCAATCAAAGGGGGTGGGGGCGGGGGGGAAGCATGTTAAAACAAAGAACTGAAGTCCTTGAGGTATCATAATATAAAAAAATCCTTATTGCAGAGTCTCCCCCTCCCATGCGTAGGCACTTGCTAACTGAGAGTAGTGGCACTGTGACAAAAGTAGCAGAACCAAAGACAGGCTTTACTAAAAGAAAAGGGAGGAGGGGAAGTCTTCCACTGGCCATCTGTGAAAATAAGGCATGTGGCCATTAAATGCAGAGGATGTAAATATAAATATACACAAGCTCCACAAAGCAAATGGCCAAAAAAAAAAAAATGAGGAGGGGGGAGGATGATAAACTTTTAGCTGAAGCAAATCAAAATGTTTAATACTTAGTTACCAGTGCTGGGCAAAAACAATTTTGATCTTTGCAGTGTGAAAACTTGACATGTGTTTTTAATTAAATTTGAGCAAAGTTTCACGAGAAATGATAATGGCTACAGTAGGCCTGCTGAACAGAAGACTCCTTGAACATGAATGATCCTGTTGAACCTGCTGATTGGACTTACTGAAAGGCTGACATACAGGGTGATGGATGGGTGATGACATAATACCTGCTTGCCTTCTTGTCCTGCTTTTTCGAAAACTGTCTACTCTCTGTTGATAGCATTAACAAAGAAAACTGCAACTCGTATATAAGAATTTCTGCTGGCAAAGAACCTCATTAAGACAAAATTAGGAAGAGGGCAGGGAAAAGGGTAATAAGAAAGGGATATACAGTTGCTACGGTAATATGTTAACTTTTCTGTTGTGGGATTGTAACAGTCCATTGTCTGTGAGGCACTCCCCAGTTCCCAGATTGTATAATAATTATTCCGAACAGATCTCTACTCACACTGCGAGAACAAAAATGTTACAGTGATCATCTTTCCTAGAGTTTTACAGGCCAGTGAGGAATAGAATGGGCTACAAATTACAGGACATATATATTAGTGGTCTGCTGAACTTGCAAGGATAAGCGTGTGTGTATGTGGGTAATAGAACTGGGAACACTAAAGTATTTTTCCAGTAAAATACTACAGAGATTATGAAAATAGGCAGGTTTCAACTCTTACAAAGTGATTTGGTTTATGATGTTACTATTACGCCTCTGGACTTACGTCCAGTGGGTTTCTCCTTCTTTGGGAAGCCTGGCTTGCACCAGGTCCCATTCATCCCAGTTTAAATCATTACAACTTATTCCCCCTAGTCTGACCCATGGACAGTCAGTGTCTGCAGCAAGCAGAGGGTCAGAGACTGTTTTACCAACCCTTCTTTTTTCTTCTTCTCCCTGCCCTTCTCTCCTCTATGTTTTTTCCCTGACTTTCTGGTTAAAATTTAACTATTAGGGGAAGATAAAAAAATGGTTTTGAAGTAAAATTCACTGCTGCAAGAGAAATTTAAATCCCATGTGTTAAACCAGGCTCTCCTTATGCCTTTAGTAAAATGAGCTCCACTGTTTTATTTCTCAAAGACAGCAGAATCTGCAGGTCTGAGATTCTTAATATCCCCCTCCTCCCTGAGGGAAGAGCAGGGACAGAATTCATTACAGTTCAGCAGATCACAGCAGCTTCTTAAGAGTTAACTCTGCTATCCCCATCCATCAGGCAGCCAGCGAGGCATCAGGAAGGAATGATGGATGTAAAATTATTACAGGGCTGCCATCTGATATACTTACCGCCATTTGTAACTAACACTGGAACTGACACACTTTTTTCATTATTAAACATCCACATTAAGTCAACATTGGTCACTGTCATTTCATGTTTGGCACTCTCTTAAGGGGATGAGGGAGAGGTGGGGGTGGAAATTGGGAGGATGGTGGCAGGAGGGTTGGGTGGGAATGGGAGGAAAGGCATTCTGAACCCAGTGTTCCATAAGCATGAGTAATAAATAGGCTCCTGCTTACAGTGCCGGAATAAATATTGTTACAAATAGCTCTTTAGTTACAGCCCAGCACACAAGTACATGTCAGAGCTTTTTAAAAGGACACACTCCACACTGTAACAGGGAGAAATTGCATCACAGGTTAAGAAATCCTTCATCACAAGGGACAGATGCACTCACCTCAGAGCGTGCTCTGAGTGTGACTGGGCCTGTACACATCTGAAATGCTTGTGTGGCTGTGCGCTCTTACACAACCGTCCCAGACACCTGCATCTTTAGCAGCAGACATCAGCACTTGGAAACCAGTACCTGTGTTTGTACCAGTGTTCAGAGATAAGCTCAAATACTTGCTTGTGTGCCCTCTTCCTCCTTTTTCACAGTTACCAGTGTACATACACAAATGTTTGAGAGTCTGGCTATAGTCAGAAAATTACTGGCTAGCTTGGTGCATGTTTGTGCTATGTATCTCTGAAAGCATGCACTGTAGACTTGTATGCATGCACACACATGCTGGCTCTTTGTGTTTGTGTACATCTCCTTTGCAGAGGAACAGGCAGTTTTGGGGCTGAAAGAGACCAGAGTCCATTTGCTGATGTTGCCCATTGTGGTGTTTGCACTAGTTGACAATCTGTGCTCTAAGCTCAATGTATAAAACGTAACATTGTTTATGTATAGAACATATCAAGTTATAATTAACTGTAGATGACAATTACAAATGAAACTATGCTCCTGGGTTTCCAAGAAACCAGAAAAACATATACACACACTTCTCATTTATACATGGAAATGTTTCCAAGAAAAGTAATGTAAAAATATGTTTTATTGCATTTGCAATTAAAATAGGTTTTAGTAAAATCCATGTTCATCATGGTGTTCATAGTTTTTACTGTAATGCTCTGAAAATCAAATCCCTCAAGATGGTCCAAGTTGTATGCCCATAAAGTGACTCACCCAAATCATCCTAGCCATTTTAAAGAATCTTCTCTCATTTATGATTCCTTTTATACAGCATCTCTCCACTTTCACAAAATTCTTGTCTAACTACTGCCCTACAGCTGGCAGGTTTGGCTGTCCACAGGGATCAACTCATCTGAGAACACAAGCCAGATAACAGGTCATGTACACACGTGGAGCAAAGCCCCAAGAGCTTTAACAGAGACTCACAAAGATGCTTTCCATACATGAGTCTGCCCAGCTACCTCCAGCAGATAAATCTCTACAAAGAGGCCAACATACGTGTTCAGAACTGCACAGAGCCTACCTTCACTGGCAGGCAGCAGCAGCAATTCACACAACAAGCTCTTGACAAGCTCTCCATAACTATTCCAGCCAGCAAAGAAGGAAAAAAACATTGAGATAGCCCCCGATTGCTCATAAAGATCGAGATTGCTCTGCAGGAAGGACAGTCTTTCTTCTGTACATAACTATAACATACATTTCTAAGTACAAATGTGCCCATGGACAGATAGCTACATTAGTCTAACCCTCTTTTAATTCCATCCCCCACCTCAAAATCACCCTGTCAGGAAGCAAGCAGTGAGCAGATGTCTCAGAACTTCAGAGGGCTGCCTCAGGTAGGATGCTCAGTTTCTGAAGGGAGATCCTTTGTGGTAACACTGCAGCACTCTCACTATCCAACTGCCCAATTACATATTTTTAATTATTATTTTCTTCTAAAGAAAACAGATTTTTAATTCAAAATGGTAACACTTCCCTTCATCTCAGATCTTGCTCTTAATATGAGAGAAAACTTTTCAGTCCTAGATCAGACAAAAACTTTAAAGAATTTGGAGTGTTTTTTCTGGATCTGAACTTCACATCTGGATAGTCAGTGGACAGGCTAGAGCATATATGGGAAAGGAGAACAAGTAAATAAAGTTTATAGCCTACATCTTTTCCTCTGTAGGGTCAAACATAAGAGACAGCCCAGGAGACTGTACAAATTAAACGGTGCAACTTCTTAACTAGTGCTTAGCGGTCACCCCAGCAACTCAAATGCCATTATAGTATAGGAGAGTTCAGACTTAGTTCTGTCCTTTCCTGCCTGCACTTCAAAATAAAATGAAATAAACCAAAACAAAATAAATCAGTGTGTCCTGATAAGGTTTTGGCATTTATTGTATCAAAAGCCACAAACCCCACAGTTGCTTTAGCAAAACTTTCAATTGAGCAAACAATTTTTTTCTTCCTGCTACCTTGTAAAAGAACTCTCTGCCCTCCATGAGCCCACCAGGAGGCATGAATTAGAGAGGAAAATAAACTTCAACTGGGGTTGAGGGTGAGAAGTGAAAACAGAAGGGGTAAGGAGAATCGCAACAATAGGAAAGTAACAGAATAAAGAGAATACAGATGGTTCCACTCCTGTTACTTAATGAAAAGGCTGTGCAGAGTCACTAGAGCCAGCATAAAGTCATGTGTTAGAACAACAGCTGATCTGTATTAAAGAAGATTAACTCGCAATGCCATGGTGGAGGGCCTGGGATTATTTTATGTACTTCCATTGCTGAACAAGCCGTCAGCACAATTACTGCCCTCCGATGTGAATGACTGATCTGTAACCACAGCTAAACAGCATGCTGCTTAGGGGCCTGGGTGCTTCATGAAGATGAATTTCCATACCATCAAAGTGCTTTTAATGGGCTTCCTGATCCAACCACAAGGCCTGCTTTGCAAGTATATAGAACTCAGGATGAAGGCTTCCTGTCCAAAAGGATTTGGTCGGTTGTCACTTGACAATTCCCAGCCAGCACAAGGGAGGAGAAGGGGGAGATAGGTAGAGTTGTCTCTGCTTTGGAGGATTTAAAAAAAAAAAAAAAAGGAAAAAAAAAAAAAGGAAAAAAAAAAAGGAAAAGGGTACAGATGCTTTCTGAATGCAACCAACTGCTGTATCCACAGCTGAATTCAATGCGCTTAACAAATAACGGCAATTTAGCTATGCTTGCGAGGAATAGCTTGAGTCACTTTGCATTAGCATCTGGCTGAGTGTTAAAGTCATTTCGACATGGGGAGCAGAGAAAAGAAATTTCTGCTCTAAGCATCCTTTCAAGAATGCTTAAATATTTGAATATAAATTCCTTTGTGCTTGTGATCACTTCTTATATCTGACACTCTGCTTTTCCTTTTTCCCTTCTGGTAGTCTTCTATCTGAAATGCCGTAAACATGCTCCATCCCTCTCTTTCTTTCTCTCTCCCCATACCAGTACTCTTATTCTTCTAAGAGAGACTGTACGTACTGCCAGATACCTATTACACCAACTTCTCTTTCCCTTCCCCTTCTTCTCAAGAAAGTGCATGAAATTGGAGTAATTTCTACCTCACTTACACCCAGGATAGCCTGAAGAAAAAAGTACAGTAGTGAGAGACTCACATGTACATTTAACATTCATTACCCAGACTGCTGGCTTCTCACAGCTTATTGATCAAACTCCATCTAAAAACAGGGAAAATGGAAACCTATCCAAATTAGCAATCTGCTCATTCTGGACAATATTGTTTGACTCACAAGCTTCCTAGGACGACTGACTTTCAAGTTTCTGCTAAATAGCTGATCATTTTTATTCACTCTATTTATCTGCCTATCTCAGTAATTCACACCAGGCTTTACAGTGAAAAGCCATTAGAAGTGGTTTCAATAAAATTCAATTCTCACCCAATGTAAAAATGGTCATCTTTGTTGTACTGCATGACAAAGGCTGTACCTCCTTGGAGAATATTGCAGGGGAAGAGAGGAACTGAGGAAGAACTCTTGCTAAGCATATGAGGTTGAGAGGCACACAAGAGTTTGGATGTATATCTTAGGTGGCAGTATTATAAGGACAGCTCACTATAAATGTGGCAGCAAGGACTGTCAGGTCTATTTATCCTCCATAAGCCAAGGCAGCGCACAGGAAGACATCAGGTATTTGCAGAGAAAAGCAGCAGATCATCACTCTCTGATGTACGCGACAGTTACAATACAGACAATTTTTACTAGACAATATTCACTTTGTCAATATTTTGTTACAGCTTCACAAGACAGTTCAAAAGCAAAAGGTGGCAAAGCCCATACCTTCCGCTGCTTCTAAGTTTCACTGCAAATATTTGGTGCAGTTTGTGTTGTCAGTTCTCCATTTTTTTTCAATTTTGTTAAGTCATCTAATGTGACATGACAGTGCTACATTGCAATGGTCACAAAATATCATATATGACAACCTCACAAGGCTAAATACCCAGAAGCTGAGCCTGAGTATCAGCAAAGCTTATGTTCCTAAAGAAGCTTGAGTATTTTCAAATCCAGCTCATCTCACAAACACATGTAAGCATTTCTATAAAGCAAGATTTCCACTTAGACCCAGAGATTCCCAAGATCACCTTCTCATAATACACATTGATAGGCTGCAACAGAGAATTAGTGGCCTCCAAAGTTCTTGCGAGGACTTCAACTATCTCTGCCTCCTCCCCACTCTCCCCCAAGGGCCTCAGGTCTCTCTCTCTCTCTCATGTCATCTTCTGGTTGTGGTTTACGTTTTACTTCTCACTTTTTCTGAAAGAAGCAACTATTCTGTTTAAAACCAGGGGAAAAAGAAAATAAAGCAAGAAAATGGAAAAACAAGTAAAAAACAACAAAAAACAGCAACAAAAAAGGAGGAAGAACTAACGTATCTGTAGAGAGAACCAAATGAAATCTCTGATCCTTTGCAAAGGAAGTTTCAGAAACTCACCTTTTCTGTCCTGCAGTTATTGAGACCCAGGCTATTCACAACCGCCACCTTCCCATCCAGCACCTGTTGTTCTCTCCGAAGTTGCTCTTTCATCTGTCTAGCCTCCTGGATTGCCTTAGTAACAGCATCGTGGTCATTTAAATAACCTGACGACGTGATAGAAGAAAGGATATCTTAAAAAGAGAAAGTTACAAGAAAACACTTTTAGCTTTCACTGATGAAACACACCGATAGCTTTATCATTATTAATGAGAAAGAGTTAAAAGGTGGTTATGCCAAGAAACCTGTCCATGCTCTGTAATTCTGTTATTGTTATGATAGAGCCACCTGGACAGAAAGCACGAGAAGCCTCAGTGCCAAAGTCATCGTCCTGATACTTGATGCCATTAGTTTCAATAATTCCCTGATGCTGCAGAGGTTAGCCCTGCAGTTTGTATGCAGCAGGATGTAACCGGATAAGAGTTAGGGGAAGCTTTGATCATGCCAGCAATCCCAAACTCTTAAAAATAGTCCATTTCTTTCCTCCTCATCTTAAAAGTTGTGAATACATTAAAATAAACCACAGGTGGCGGTGGTTTGCTATAGATATGAAATGTATAATGGCCGGGAAGAGAAACCTCATCCACTGAATGTACCCCACCACCACCTGTCATTCAGAAACGTATAAGAAACCCCAGCTACACAGACCTACATTCCCTCTCCTATTCATGCTGCTAATGGTAGGTCAAATGTCCACTGTTTTGCTGCAAATTCACAGCCTAGGGCTTACCCTTAGTAGTCACTGAATTATTTCCTTTTAAAATGTTACAAGCATCACCAGCACAGCTAATACTATTTAATTTTAAATGTGACACTTTGTCATTTTTTTCCTTTAGCGTACTGTAGATTATACTTATTATGATCTGCATGTGATTTGTAGGACAGAATACTGATGGGAGACTCCAAGCCCCAGTCTATTTTTCAAACATTAAAGGAGAGGCTAATATCTATCAAACTCCCTCCCCCTCTCCCCATACCCACACGAGCGTGCACGCACACACTTCTTTCTGGCTTTTAACTAGGGCATAAAAACGGCATAAAATGAATCTGTAATATGAAATTGCCCAGAAAAGGGACTTCTGTTTGTGACATGAGGCTAAATCTAACCAGATCCATTGGTGAATTGTGACAGATGGAGGGACTGTGAGACAGAAGGCAGGCACTAATCACACACAAAATGACCGGCTTGCCTCAACATGTTCCATGGATTCCAGCAAACTTTACACCCTAATCCATTTTTAGAACAAAAAACATCTGGGCCATAAATCCTCTAATCTGCCAAAACACGCTATTAAATCCCATGATTTGTTGAAAAACACTAAGATTAAAGAAAGGAAATATAAAATGGCTAACTGCCGTGTTAGGAAAGTGTTATTAATACTCTTTCTTTGTCTCAATTATGAATGTTCTGTTCCTAAAGAGCCTTGTCTAATCATGTCAGATTACACATCCTTGTTGTATTGCTAGACTCTTCTATCTGATCCACTGATTGCCAAAAAACGTAGGACATTGTCTCGCCGCTTAAAACATTTCAGGGGAAGAAGCTGATGTCAGATTAGTTCAGTGCTGTGCTGCTGTGAGAATTTTAGTTTGGTTTGGGCTTTTATTGTTGCTTTTTTAGACTGTAGACAGACTAGGACAGGTATTCCTGTCTCTCTTGGTGTGCAAAACCTAGAAAAAAAGTTTTTGTCTGGTTTGACTGTTGTTAACTGTACTAACAGTTAACTTTTGGCTAAATACCCAAGAACCCTGAGAGTTCTAGATGAAATAACTTGGTCCACATTGCTTTTATCAAATGACCCAGTTCAGTAATTCCCAGCCAATGGAATTCCAGTAATTTCAGCTTTCTCAGCATAAGGAAGAAGATAACCTGCACCAGCACAGTGCTACCAGCTGATTTTTTTTTTAACCTCCATTTATCAACTTGCTTGGTTTCTTCCCCGCTTTACATCTGTTACTGATCAAGCTTACATGTAGTCAGAATAAATTAAAAAGAAAGCAAACAAACAAACAGTAGTATTACAGCTGGTTGTGCTCTTGATTAGGCTAGGTATAATACTTTCAATCTGTAACACAGACGAATTTGCCTAGGAACTGGAATTCATGCCCTTCTCCAGACTATTTGGCTTTTCCTGAATACTGCTATCTTTGAGACAGTTTGGCACATGACAGTGAATAAAAGCAAGCATCCTTATGTTTTTCAGTAGCTGCCAAGATGCTGGTGTGCAGGGAAATGATTAATATAGAAGCGAGTTGAATATAAATGATTGTTGTTTAGGGTAGGTGGTGAATTATTGACAGAGAGGGGAAATGCATTACATAAAATGCACTTAGTTACAAGGACTGCCAAACTAGCGTAGAGATGTTGCAGATAACGGCAAAGGGCAGAGAGAAGTTGTTTCTGTTTTTAGTACATGGACATATGCCTATTCCCAAAAAGAAATGCTTGGATTTAAAGTCATACATGAAGCCACGACATTTGTGACTGCTCAGTCTGTAGCATAATTTATATGCTATAAGGATAGCTCTAGAAAAGGACTATATATTTGTATGCCTAAATGCAGCTACATTGTTAATTATAGAAGGCTCTAAGTATACAACCTCCAAAGATGACTGAACAATACCTGGGCGTTTGTCCACCCCATGGGAATCAAGCAGCCTGAAGAACTGCTTCAGAGGACGGTTTTAATTCAAAGTTAGTGGCAGTGAAAAGTGAGAGCTCAACTGCATCCCGGCAAGGTGGCCTATGAGTGCCTAGGACTGACAACTTGTGTCTTGCACTGACAGCTCCAGTCACTCAAACTGTGGAATTAACTGTCTGGCAAATGACTGCATGCTTCCCAGTGATTTTTTTTTATCATCTCTTACGATAAAAAAGTGATTTGGTTATTTTTGCTAAAAATGCTATCAATTTTTATTGTGACATAGCTGCTACTGGGAGGTGACTTAAAATTCCATGCTTGCTTTTTTTAATATGGTTTCCACTGCGTAATGAGTTTTTCTTGCTGTAGCACTGGCTGGACATCACCTAGGAGTTAGCAGGAATTCTGTAGAGTTTTCACAAGCCTCTATTCTTCTAGTCCTCCATTACTTTGTTAGAAGTCTGTCCAGCTCCTGCACCAGTTAAAGGCTGCTTATCTTTTATATACAGTATGCACAGCAATACTGTTCAGCAACCTCAAAAAGTCACTTTTTATATTTGTAGCTGAGAGACATACAGCAGTGAACTCTACGTCATTAACAATAACTTAAGTATGTTATCTTTTGCTCCACAGTTTTCCATGGTTTATTAATGGTATAACACATTAATTCTTCTTACAAGAGTGACCTTTAAAGCTCCATTCATCCTCACAGCTTTTATCCAATTACATTATCACTCATTACAGGTACAGCGTTTTAAAATTTGCATTTTGTTAAAAGTAGTAAATTGCAAGGGTCTCAGTTTGGAGAGAATAAGGGATGTCCTGCCACTAAGACATAGATCAGATTGTTAACTCCACATCTAAATGTGATGCTCACTCCACTAATGACAAAAAAATTTCTGTGAAAAAAAAAGAAACTCGATGCATTGTACATGGAGAGCAGTAGGATAAAGCAAATTAAAGATGAAATACATTATTATCTACTGCAGTTAAAGAGTGTAGGGTTGATAAAATTACATGCATTCACAAATAACAATGTGATATTTACAAATACTTGTAAAACTGTAACACGTCATACCCAAAAGTTATTTTCTTTTCTAAAATGCATAGAAGCATATTCTCTGTCTGATACACGTAACTCTCACCAACATCAGCACTAATTATGTATGCACAGTGGGAAGGTAATTGGACATTGGACACAACCATGGGTCTTCCTGGTGTATATGGATTGTAAGGAGCTTGGGAGAGATCCATAGAGACACAAAAAGATTTCAAAACATAGCACTGAGATATCACAAAAACAGCTTCTGATAGGTTTGACCTACAGCTTCTTTCGTTTTTTTTTTGCCATCTCTAAAAGTGGCCAGCAGGAGATGCTTTAGGAGCAATAAGACACACAGTAGTGAAGGCACATCTACCTACCTCACTTTTAATTCCTTAAGCAGAGGCTGATTTACACACTGAAATATTAATTCAGGTTACATTCAATCATCTTGTGGAATAAAATATTTCAGTTGCAAGGATGAAGAATGAGATGTGTACACATTTTACTTATACACACAAAGAGCAGTCCGTTTAACAGGTCAGATTTGCAAAATCACCACCAAGATTGTTACTATTTAGATGATCTTTAGACAAACAGGTAATTCGGGCAGGAGGAAGAATAAACACTATTCTGGAACAATGTTAAAAAACAGCCAGTCAACACTTTTTGCAAGATACAACATCAAATTTGGTTTTCTGAGTGAACCTGGTGATTGTTTTGTTTATTAGACTAAGGTAAAACAATGCTCCCTGTATCTTTTTAGTAGACTAAGGATTGAACCTATAATTTTGCCTAGAAGTATTTGCATATGTAGACTTTCAGCTTAAAGGGAAAGTCTTTAAGGTTTATCCATCACTTTTAGATGACCTAGTACAGTATCATGGGTCTTTAATGCCTGCCCTTAGACAGGTAGCTGTCTTTAATATAGGCCATTAAAGAAACAGCATTTATTAACTTTTATTGACAAAGCAGCAAATGAAATGACAGCTCTTTGTTGTCTGAGTCTGTAAAAGTTAAGATACTCATCCTGAAATGGTAAGTCTGTGGGAGTTTCTTCACTGACATCAACAAATGTAGTATTATGGTCAACCCATAACAGCTCATAGACTGCTGTCTGGCACTGAATAATAAATGCCTACTTTCCATTAGCACCTATTAATTGTTACAAGGAGGGACAAATGAATCCAGGCTTACCTATTGTGTTAGCTCTGGCCGAAGGGCTAGCTAATGTTGCTGGCACAGAAGACTTTAGTGAACTGGTCCCACTATTTATTCTCAGAGTTGGCATATGAGGAGAGGTGGGTGATGTGGGAGACTTGCCATCAGATGTCTTGGGCTTGGCTGAAAGGTTCAGAGGCTGGGCCACTTCATCCTATGATGAGCAGAAGAGAAAAAAACCCCTGTTATTTAAAAACTGCACATCAGCATCCAAGCAAAGACAGTTGTTTTCAGTTCATATGAACTTCTAAACACAAAAGGCTATACGATACATATTAAGATCAACTGTGTTAACATCTTGCCATTCCCATTTTGGAAAGGAAATGACTGATAAACTGTAAAATTAGCATGACACGATCAGACAAGATCCTCCATTTGCACTTTGTATGTAAGAATTGTCTCTGAAGAAATTGTTCACATTAACAAGATATATGCTTCCATGATGAAAAGAAAGAATAACTTTACAGTTACTTGTTATTTTATTTTAAACTTTATATGGATTAATTAACTATGTGCATTTTCACTTAAAACTCAACCACCACCACCCAAACTGGGCCAACATGCTTGAGTGAGTGGGTTTTCAGTCATTTTTTTATGCTGGTCTTTTTTTTTTAATCCTTTTTTTTAGACTTGTGCTTTCATCTGAACTTTCCAGGCTTAGAGTTCCAAGATAAAAAATATAGGAAATAAATACTTCTATTCCACCACAACAAGAGTGCAGGAAAAATCTGTCCTTTCCAGAAAATTTGATACAACCACCAGGATAATTCCAGATTTTTTCATCTTCTGCAGAACTGGAATTCAAAATTTCAGCAATCATGATTATATGAAAATACAAAAATTGGGTAACATTTTTTGCACAGTAACTGGAATTACTTCTAAACCTGGCTTGACTACATAGAGTAACAGACAGTGCTACTAAACACATTAAAATTGTAAGTAATGTATTTTTATCTGACTAAAATAAAATACAATAACAGGGGAAAAAAAAAACAAAACAGAGAAGGAAGAAACAGCTTTTCAACATGGGGGATATTTTAGGAGTGATTTTAACTGACTTTCAAATAACCAGAACTAATGGATATGGTATTAGATCCAACCATCACTTATTAGCTTAGCTCTCCTCTGACACTGTCACTTAGGAAAGCCATCCTTTAGCTACAGAAGTGTTACATCACACAACTGGGTTTCAGCTCTAGGCACTGAAGAAGCTGATTCTGATTTCCCTAAGTTATAAGCACATTCAGTATTACAGAATTATTCCTCACTTACAGCAATGCAAAATTGACAAGAAGTAGAGTCACAATGTTTGAGTGCTTTACTGTTACCACTAAAGTATGTGTAACTACTGTCATATAGTACCGATTATTTTCCAGAGAGGGTGGTGTGCTATAGTAAAGAAGAAATTTTACAGTTGCCTCTCTTGTGGAAGCATGATGTAGATGTACATCTCCAAACATTGGTTAATTCTACAAAGCAATGTCATATAACTTTTCCATTATCTTCAAGAAGAAAGTTCTGAGCAAAGCACTTTTGTTATAGCTGATTATTTCTACACTTTTGTCTTAGCTAAAAATAATTAAAGTTTAGCAGACAAACATATCAGGGATATCGTGGACAAAACTGGCATTATTGAAGTGGTATTTAAGCTGTCCTAGCTGCAACTTGTGCGTAAAATAAAGGGGGAAAAAAATCAATGCATAAAATTGCCTGAGGAGTCTATACTTTGTATTCTCTAGTGACTTAGGTGCCTAGAAGGCAGAGGTCGGTTCATCTTCTAGGCAACTTAAACCTCAGTGTTAAAATGTCACCCAGTTCAACCAGCATTTGACATTTTAAGAACATATTCAGTACTTTACAGAAATACTAATAATTCTGTATTAGCATAAAATAGATTAAACTACCAGCCAAATAGAAGAGCACTTGCTCTGCTGTTCCATTCGTTTGAATTTAAAAAAAATCCAAACAACCCAAGAAACCACTTTAAAACAAAAATCCCATAACATTACAACTATAATGTTGTAAAATCAACTGAGATAGTTGCATAAACGTCTAAGTACAAACTAACCAACAAACCAACCAAACATGGCAACCCTGGGCCTGACAAAGATTTCTGAAGAGCAAAGTCACCTGTTTGAAAGACAGTACTGGAAGCAAATAAAACTTGACCATAGATTCATTTCAGTTCAGTCCAACAGGAGTTATTTTCCATATATATCCAATTCTTGGCCTCTGCTCTAAGTTGCAATAAAAGGGGTTGATTAGTTTCAGATATCCCAGAATCACAAAATCTTAAGAGCTGGAAGGGACATCAAAAGATCATCTAGTCCAACCCCCTGCCAGAGCAGGTCACATAGGAACTCGTCCAGATGGGTTTTGAATGTGTCTAGAAAAAGGAGACCCCACAAGCCACCCGGGCAGCGTGTTCCAGTGCTCCATCACCCTCACAGTGAAGAAGTTTTTCCCTTATGTTTCTTTGGAACCTCTTTTATGTTCTAACTTGTACCCATTGCCTCTTGTCCTATCATTGGACATCACTGAGAATAGATATAGTAGTAAAACTATTTCACTATGAGGGTGATGGAGCGGTGGCACAGGCTGCCCAGCGAGGTTGTGGAGTCTCCTTCCTTGGAGGTCTTCAAGACCCATCTGGACATGTTCCTATGTGACCTGATCTAGGTGAATCTGCTTCTGCAGGGGGGTTGGACTAGATGATCTCTAAAGGTCCCTTCCAGCCCTGCCATTCTATGATTCTCTGGCTACTGGAAATCTGTCCAAGAGCAGCTTTTCAGTTCATATGGAGCAGTAACCAGTCCCTGACAGGAACAGCTCTCTCTTGTTGCAAAGTCAGTTTAGATTCTGACTAGCGTCCTCATGCTGAAAGGGTTTTTTTTTTTTTTTCAGTCTCATCCTTTTTTGGACTCAATCTCTTGGCCAACATATCTTGTCCCTATAAATTTTATTTCATTCCCTTCTCTCATTCCTTCTCCTTTTCCTCAGTGCTCCTGTTCTCTTTTTTAGCCTAGTGTGAAGGTTCTTGTGCAAGTCCACTATAGACCAGTGGTTTTAGTCTCATTTAACACAAGTTAGAAATGGGGAGGGTGTTGGTTTTTTTTTTTTCATTGTAGGCATTCAGTAATGTTTTTGTCTGCACTGTAACTGTTCTTGGTAGTAAGAATGCTCCTCTTCATTCAAGTCAGTACAGCATTCTCTGGAGCCAAGAAGCATAAGGCCTTGTGGAAATAATAGAAGCCGACAGTTCCAGAGCTGATAAACGTCATTCCAAATTGTCCCTTAATTCACTTTCATTGTGTGTTCAGGCTAATGGTAAATTAATCGGAAGTCACAGAAGCTTGATTCTCAATGAAGGAGGTAGGGTAAACAATTTTCAGATATTATATGTATTTATAAAATGGCATTACTTCACTGTTTGGTCTTCATAACATTTTTACTTCAGTTATTTCAAAGAGCATTCTCAAATTCTCACTGAAAGTCAAACACATTAAAACTTCAGTCAGAGAGTTTAGAAATCCTCTATTGGATTATGAGTTGATAATAATTTAAGTAATTTCCTTTACCACAGTGGAACTATACTAATTTATTCCATGGAAGTCTAAGAAGTATCTGAGAGATAGGTAATAATAGGCAATTTTGTGGTGTGAAGATGACTGTTAGGATCTTCACTCCTATACCCAGTGAGTCATTTTAACGCTTTTTCCTATCTGCAGACATAAATTCAAAATTCTCTGCTCTTCAGTTAAAAATCAAGAACTCTACTGTCTTCACTATTGATTTTTGCTTGCATAACCACATGAAGAATTAGGTGTTGGTCTACCTTTATTTTTAACTTTAAAAAAATCTCACATCCTGCCACATTATAGATTAGCCCTGCATAAATGCAGCATGACAGCTTGGGCAAGTCAAGAGCAATAAAAAGAAAAAAAAAGTAGATGTATCATGTTCACTGCAGGTAGTGAGTGTATCTTTCAGTGGCTAGGAGATTCAATTTTATACAATGGAATCACAGAATCTAGAATTGCTCCCTACATTTAGTTTTTATAAGAAAAGCTCAGTATTGATTAGTCCCTGCATTTTTTTGACACGTAGTTATTCTAAGATGCCATTGATATGGTGTTTCTTTTTCAAGCCAGTATTTTTTAAGGAGTTATACAACGTCAAATATTTATTTATATATCACCCGAAACATTTACTGCTTAGACCAGAGGACTTTAAGACCCAAAAGACTTGTAAGAATATAAACACGGATGTGACGAAAGTAAATTATGATCTTGATTAAAGGTTTTGAAATGTTTCCTTTAAAGTAGCACATTTATTTAACAAAACATAACACACACACACAAATAAATGTAGAGAATAAAGCAAAAGTGAAAACACATAACAGAGGGCTAATAAAATAAAAGAATCCACAGCAAGAGTAAAGCATTGCCCTTTATCAGAGCACAGTCACAGTGATTACTGGTTTAGGGAGAGATGATGGTTTGCTTTCCAGGATTGGAACACATTAATCAAAACTCAGGGAACTTTAAATCCTTGACTTGCTCTAGACTTTTTTTTCCCCAGCTGATCTTTAGACATAGGAGGGAAGAAAGTACCCTTCATCTATGTCAGAATTTAGAAGTGGCAAACAAAATATTCAAGAGCTGTATTTTCTAACTTCACTCAATGTGGATCTGTACAACTTTGAGCTTTCATATTTAAGCATGAGACACTGAAAGTCTTCAAAAAGAAGTGACTAACAAGTAACATTTAAACAGAAGTACTGCTTGTAAGTTGAGTGTGCATCACACTGCTATTAAAAGGTTTGTGTGATCCTTTGAAGAGGTAAAATGCTAGGTAAACACAAAATGCTTATTAATATGTGAGGAAAACATGAAATAGAAGAGGACAGGACTTCATCACAGTCATACAGTAATGTAGTGGCAGTTTCAGACAGACACAGGAATTCTGACTTGCAGTCACTAATGTTGAAAATAGTTGACTGAAATTGTGTCTTTTCCAATCTTTCAACTATGATGTCTCTATCTACTTCTTCCTTAGAGAAAAGGTTAATTTATGTCTATGGAGAACAGATATTGGAAAAGAAGGGAATAAAATCTGATTTTTTACAATCTGTCTAAACTGTTTGTTAAAAAAGTGGCACTATTTGAACACCAAGAGCAGACTGGTAGCCCAGACGAATGAACCATTCTCAGCGAAAGAAAAAAGAGGGGTAGTGGGGAAGAACCCAGACGATTCATTCGGATTTCATAATCTCATTTCTTTTCACATATTTTAAAGATTAGTATACTATTAAAATACAGTTAGTGAATTATTGTACTGTCATTTCAATCCAAGTGCTGTATCCCACTGTGGCACACACTGAAGGTCCAGGTTGCAGTTTATTACAAAATCATGAACTACTCTGTGTATCATCTGACTGGCAATACAAATGTGCTTAAATGACCTGGCATTCTACTAAAGAGGCTTTTCATGACCTCTGGGAACACATTCGCCACATCTTGCTGCCTATTTAAATGACCTTGACAGTACAAATTACAGCCAAATGAGTTAGATATAAGAAGCTGGAGAGGGGAGTTCTGAAAAAATGCCTCTGCCACCTCAACAGAAATAAAGACTCATTCCTCAGCCCTGGTTGTGTTTCATGGAGATCTTCATTTCAATAGAAATGCAAAATATGGAGCACTTACTGGCATGTCTGGGGCAGAAGACAATGATGCTATTGTTGCCCCCTGAACAATGCAGCCAGTCAGTGGCTTATCCATTCAGTTTCATACTCATCCAGAAATGTCTCATCAAAAAATATCAGAAACTGAGGTCCAATAACATATATGTAAACAAAATCCTTCACTGTCACTGTCCCTCGAGACTATGGTTGTCCACACACTGACACAAAGACATTGGCAGTTTCCTTCATATCCCCTCCCCTTCCTCTAAAGCCACTCATGGTGAAATTATCAGTAGTGATTATAAGAAGCCGAGAGGTAAAGGCAGTTGTGAAATATGTTGTATAAATGAATCATGCTGCTGATATTATCCTCACTGATGAAATAATTGTATTAAATTAAGCTGGGATGTTCACATGACAGGATGGGTGAATTAGATAATGCTCATCTGCAGCTGTACCTCCTCCTGCCACATTCTCAAGTTTTGATTAAGAATAATATGTCCCTTCCTGCAAAAGTGGAAATTTCTCTAACTACATAGAAAAAGAGATGGAGACATAAAAAGAAGGATCTTGGTTATCATATGATAATAAACACAACAGAATTATTCTTTAGGTACAGAGAAGCCAGTTTATCCTAGTCTTGCCCACAAGTTTCAGATTCAAAAGCAGAAGTATTACTAGACTCTAGGTAGGAGGTAAAAGAAAATGCACCAATGATAAGGCAGAGTGCAAATCTTAGGAAGAACCATCTTCCCTCTTTATGATCTCGCAAAGTGCACAGATTTTTCCTTCTGTGACAGCTGCAGAAACATCTCAGCCTGGATTTATATCTATACGCATAGCAGATTTTTTTCATCGTGTTGCTCTGCTGAGTACCTTTCCCTGAATATATTGCTTTTAGAAGGTACTCACTTTCTGGACTCGGCACATGCTACCCAATTGAAGTTAGTACCACCAGACTTTACTGATATTGCCCAAATACGCTTATTCATGGGACTCAAAACAAAAGCGGGATGAGAGATGCCTTGTATTTGTCAAAAATATTCTTTTTGCTCTCTAGTCTGCTTCTTTTAAGGGGCTACTCAAGGAATAAACTACTCCCAAATGCTGACATACATACTAGGAGTATTCCTGCACAGTCTACATTCCTGTTCGTGGGGAAAAGTGGTGCAGGAACACACCAATTTCATCTGTTTTGTACTATCTGGACAGACAGGATATTTTCCCCATGCTTTTTTTATAATGCTTGGGACTCTCAGTGAAGATACTCTCTGGGGACTTTATCCTCTCAGAAAGATCCCTAACATCCCCTCTAAGTTTTCTTTACAGGAAGCTTAGCTGCCAGGAAAGAACTTAAAAAGACTAACTTGCTGCACTGGAAATCTCAAGCTTTGATTTTGTCTAGTCCACAAGTTATCATAGTAAAATAAAAGAGCTACTGAGTGGTTTTCCTTTTGTGTGTAGCACTGTTGTTTCCCAAAGTTTTATACAGGATTCACAAATAGATATAGAAAGAACAAAACAGGAGCATGCAAAATGACCTGTCTAGAAACATGGAAGGCCCTAGGAGCTGGATGCCTTCCTTTGCTCCCCACAACTTTTTTATCTGATGCACAGATCTGACTCTGTAGTATCACTCTATTTTATGAGCTACAGGAAACAGTCACTGATATAACAGAGGACTGAATGCCATGCAAGTGTAGGATCATTTTAGTCCTCCAGCTAGCTCAGACATGGAAGAGTGTGGGCTGTTTCAGCTGCAGGGCAGGCCAAAAGCAGTGTCTGTAGAGAGAGCTACATAACTTTTCTTCAAAGTCTACATCCAACAACAACCTGGGGCAAAGGCCTTAATTTTGTATAGCAACTGGTCAGATCTCCGCACACAGAACCCTAAAAGCAACTCTTTAAAAACGCTGCACTTAGACCTAGCACTTTAGAGTCCTGTGTAGCACAAGGCAGTTTGTTTGGCCAAAAGAATACACTAGGGCATGCAGCTTAGCAAAATGAGCAGACTGATAGCATTTACCCAAAATTCATTCACTCATTTTCACAAATCCTCAGAGAAGCACCCTCCAAACCCTTCTCGTAGCTTCTGGCTGGCTCTGGACTGCCAGAACACCCACCATCCTTGTGAAGTCTCTGGTAAGCTCTGCAGACAAACTGCACAATGTATTTGGGGAAAGCGGCTGGTATGAGATTTCTAGGCTATTTTTGCTTGATCTAGGGAAATGGGACAACTTATGGATGCCTACCCCAATCCAGATTGAAACTTCAAACATTCATTTTCATCCATACAGTCCATAGATTTACTACTATCACCATTATTCTATTGTTTGTGCATTTGCACTTCTGTTAGACTGAAACAAACAGATTAGAACTCAGTATGTGGACTTTCAGTACAACATGAAACAGAATTTCAGGAACAAAGAGCTTTTAGGATTTGTTTGCACCTCCTAATGAAAAAGCTCCTTCTCACTCTGCATCTCTGAGTGAGTGAAAATTTAACTCAGTAGCTTCATTTACAAAAATCATCAGTGCAGCTTGTTCTGAGCAAATCCCTGCCAGGTTTGGTCTGAAACAAGCACGGTCCATGTTGAGTAAAGACAAAATATGAGCCAGTGCAGAGAGATTAGACACTTAGGATTCTGTTAGATCATACTTCAATACAAACCTGGGTCTTGTTGTTAGCTTTTTGTTTCTAATAACTATTGTTCAGCTGTATTTATTGCATACCTGCTGTACCTATTTGGTATAATGCTATTAATGAAGTGCTTCTCTAAGAAGGCTCAAGTCAGCAGCTAAGCAAGAAGAGTGACTTAGGCACAGTCAGTAGGGGTTGATGCAGATATTGCTCATCTTCAGGGGGGGACAACTGATTTTTCATGCTTTTAACCAGGCAAATCACTTTATATGAGGCAAAAATCATTAAAGAGGATCACAAAATTGTGGAGTGAAAGGATTCTTCCTAGAAAGAATGCCTCATCTGAACTGCCCCCACTGAAATACATACAAGTAGAAAAGTGCAAGAGGGGAAACAAACAAACAAACAAAATCCACTTCTCCAGTGTACCATAGGACTATTAATTAAAGCTCATAATTATTCAGCTTTTATGTCAGCTTTTGCCTTATTTTAAAAATGAGAAGAATAAGGTACAGAGTGACTAAATAATCTCACACAATGAGTAAACAACTGAGTTATAAGGAAGACCAGAGAAATTGCCACTCTTACTCAGACCAATGTTTTGCTATTTTTTTGATACCACATTGAACCTTCTAAAATGCCCAGTTGCTTCAAAAGACATTTCAAGAAAAAGTAGAAAGTTGTCAAACAGTCTGATTTGTGGCATGTACTCCTGAACTTGTGCTGGGTAGAAACTGGAGGGGCCCGTGTCCTGAAGCATGACACCTTGCTTGGGTCTTGGTCAGATTTTTAACTTTAATTTTTTAAATCCTCGTTACACAATTATGTCCCAATGAAACCCAGAAGTCTAAACACATAGTATGCCCTTAATAATGAACTCTCTCCCCCATAACAAAGTTGTTTAAAAAATGTAAATAGACATTAGACTGGATGTTGTTTGTTGCCTAAATTGTACTTGGAGGCACCACCTTCCAATGAATAATCCCCAGTAAATGTTAAGCAGAATGAACAGCAATGAAAACAACAAAACCTGAAAGGACAGGGAAGGACTTGGAAGGAAATAAAACAAGGATCTGCAAAGCCAAACAGCATTACAAACTGGTACATTTTAAATGAACAACAAGAAAACAGAAGCCACACTGATCAAAGCCTCCCACCTCCTCTCTGTGGTGGATGACACCTTCGCTGGGAGCACACCACCACCTCTAACCCCACACCTGCAAAAGGAATTAATTTCAAAAAGAATACAGACCAAAGTGTACCGTATCAAAACAAATTAGCAACAGACCCCTCCTCCTGCTGTGGTCAGGCAGGAGAAGCAAAGATGCTGCATGGATTCTAAGATTCAGGGGAGAAAAAAGACAAAACAAACCCCCAAAAAAGCCCCAGCTGCTGAAAACTTTAGAAGGAACAAGTCAAAAGAGCTTGAAAGAAAAGAGATTTCAAACAGCTTGGACAACTGGCAGTGGGCTAGGAAATTCCTTTTCAAAACCCACCTGTGCTTTCTCTGACTCTGGATATTTCTATGTAGGCTAGGTAGTTTTTTTACTAAGACAGGCAGCAATGTATGCAATACTACAAATGACCAGTGCAAAGATAACGTGCACTGGTTTTATTTATAGATACATACAACTCTGAAAAAATGTCAAAATATGTTTTGTAACTGTAGATATGACCTGATTGACAATTTTTTTTTCCAACTAATAGCTTTTCACAAAACTTATCTGTCTTTAATGCCTGGCTGCTATTAACAACATCCCATATCACTAGAATCAAAATGATTTCACAACTCTGTCTTGCTTTTTTATTTCACCTCCTTTTAGTAGTAAAATGAAATCTAATCAGCAGTTCCAGAAACCAGAGGGAATTTAATGTATTGTAAGGAATGTTCAAAGCAAATACATGCTCCATCATTGAGTACTGCACTCACAGAAGAAGAATTAGTTTAATATATATATATCCCACAATCACATACATGATGTTAACTACTCAAGAATGCACCTGTCAGGAAGGGTCTTTCATTTTCCTGGCCCATAGTCATGCTTTTTTTTTTAGTGCTGATTCTTTGGGTCATGCCAAAGAGATCTGGGTTCCGTTGCTCACTTTCCAACAAGCTTTCTCTCTGAACTTGAACGAGCCACTTACTATCTAATCTCCTGCATGTGGCCACTGACATCTTTGCAAAGTAATTACAAAATATTACCAAAACCAAATGTTAGTGTTTTGCACAAGCACAAACTTCTACAGAAAGTAAAGGGCTGCCTCTTTTGTCTCAATTCTATACTTACAAAATTGGAGAAAATAAATCTTTTCATCTATGAAAAGGGTTTCTTCTATGCAAACTGGGCATGCATCATATATGTTTATCTAACTGCATGGGGACACTACCATTTACAATCCTTTAAGTTTAACAAGTACTATTGATATTATATAATTATCCTAATGAACATATTAGTCAACTGTAATAATCATAATTAAAATCTAAATATATTGTAGTTTCTTCTTTGTATTTGATGCTGTCAGTACTGAATACAGATTACAAGCAGAACAGTGTTGAAGAAGTATTCAGCCCCCCTTGGTGAATAGACTTCAGATTCTATTCCTGATTCACACCAGCAAAAATGAAATCACCATCAGGGCTGGTATCGGGGCCAAATTGCTGGCAGGCACAATGAACCACTAATTGCTGGATTCATTAGTAAGACTCATAGTTTGTCCCCATGAGATGTTGAACACTTTCAGCTTCTTTTAAAACCTAGCATCTTAGAAATTAAAATTAACAACTGCAAACTAGTATTTCTGTTCTACTGTAGAAACTCAGCATGAATTTGAAGTCAGATCACAAGAATGCCAAAAATCTATTATGTAAAATTAGGCAGATTTCTATCTACTATTTTCCTGTTAATTCTGCAGAACATGCATGCATCCATACACAATAGATATTCCATGCTGTTCCTCAACCCTAAACAATTGGTTAAAATAGTTTTTGTAAAGCTGAAAGAAGACAACTGCCTTAAAAAATACCTTTCAAATAGCCCCAGCATCACACTGTTAAGATTGGCCTATTCTTTTCAGACATAAAACAAATGTCTATTTAAGAACACATCCAAATGCATTTCCATCACTCAGCCAGAACACATTCACCTCCCAGAAGCTAACACTGTAAGAGACAGAAAGAGAGAGGGGGAGAGAGAGGAGACCTTTAGTCCACCTACTGGCTTCACTAAAGGCAATGAATCCAGCCCTGGCTCATTTCAAGTAGGTTCAATTGTGTCAAACGTTACCCACAAGCTATTTCTTGATGATTTATAGCTGATGTCTACAGATCTCCTTTTATTTTAATGATGACTTCAATACAGACGTTAAGACATTCTTTGTCTTCACAGAAGTATATGAGAAGGAAGTTGACATCTGAAAAAAAATGCAAGAGGCTGATTCGCTATTTCCAAACAGGGCCAGCTCTAGGCAGTTTTTATATCTTATCCAGAAGGAAAAAAAAAAAAAAAGGCAGGAAAAAAAGCCCCCTTCATCCTCTTCTCCCATACTAAATCTGATATGTTTTTGTGACTTATTCTGGGCACAAATCGTAGAGCAGTAACTCAACACGTATGTCACCAGTTAATTACAATCAAGACAAGACACTAGGATACTTGGAAAGCAGAAGATAATTTTATCGCTTCACCAGTAATAATATGTATTTATATAGGATTATTTTGCTATGTTTGAGTCCACAGTAATTTACAAAGTGAGTCCCAGATGATACTACCATGGGAATCCTTCCACCCAGTACTGAACTGTAATCCTTTTGGCAGCAAAGAACAACTGTGCAGGAAAAGTAAGACGTACTGCTTCCATTTGAAATGTAATATTGTCGTGCCAGCACACCTCTTGAGAGTTTTCCAAACGTGAGACTATTTTTGTGTCTCTCTGTATGCATGTGTGTGAGTGTGCACAAGGTGCATGTGCATGTATGCAAGTTTGGCAATCTTTGTCTCTCTAGACATTTGAGCATAGTGGCCAATCTCTATCAGGTTTGATGAGGCACTCAAAGATCCCACATCATTCATACAGAGGGACAATGGAGTAGGGAATGGAATCTTCTAAGGGTCTCCCCTCAGAAGAAGACTTCAGTGCTTACCCACAGTTTAACAAGACACCACGTGATTCCCCAGAGAGGCATTTTTCCACATTTCCAGCAAGAGTCCAAATATTGTGAGACTTCCCAAACAAAACTAGACTTCACTTCTGGCACTCTTAGAGCATCTTTCTCATTTTAAAATGAAGGCAGAAAGAAAGTACTTATTCAATTTGTTCTGCTCTGCTAGCTTCTGAATATCTGTGCTATTTTCTTGCTTAGGCTAGCCAATATGATGTGTCGGTTGCCATCCTCACCCACTAACCCCCCATGAACTTTCACTGTTTGGTACAGTACTGAATCTCCGGGGTATTACGCTACCACATTAATTTGCCTATAAACTGCCATTCACTGAGAGGACTCATTTTTTTTTGTAGGGAAACTGATATTTTGAAGGCTATGAAATTAAAACCTGTAAATCCAGACATGACATGTAGTGGGCAAACAGTCATGTGACACCATTTTAACTTCTGATATAATGAACAAAATGCTACTTGACATGCATTTCTCAGCCAGATGTATGTGTTGAATTTCCCTGACCCCAAATTAGGTCTATGCCTTTTACAGAGAATTTTGAAAGCACAGGCTATCTGCACATTTATGACAAATAATAAGCAAATAGAGATTAATGAATTAATCCCAGAGTTAATTGCACTCTCTATTTTCAGCAGATATCAGAAACATTCTAGAATAGCAGTACCCAGAAAGGCAGAGAAGAAAATTTCACAGAAGACTAAGAATATTGGAGACAAGCACAAAAAGGGGACATTCTGATCTGCAAGTAAAGCTGAAAAAACCAAGAGAGTTTAGGACTGGAAGGACTCAAGACTTATTCAGGCAATCAACAGAAAAGTTAAAAATATATTAACTTACAGCTGTAACCTGAAGTCCATACATTTCTAAAGATATAAAGATATCTTTAAAGATATCTAAAGATATAAAGATATCTTTAAAGATATAAAGATTTAAAAGATAAAGATATAAATAATCACTGACCTGGAATGCTTGCAGCCCTGAAAGAGCTAGCTTTTGAAAGAAAGAAATTTTTAAGAGCCCAACACATCACAAATACTCTCTGGAATTTTAATCTACAGATGTTTTCTTCCTAATTGTACATTGAATTAAAGTTGCTTTAGTAATTCTGTTGCTGCATCTCTTCCTTTTCTAGTACACTGCTTCATAGTTTTCTCTGAAGCATTTTGGAGATGAATAAACGTACCCCTGAAAGTCAACTTTGAGAAGCTTTTCTTGCCAATTTTCCCATGGATATGTTACGTTGGGTTGTGTTTGTCACTATGTAACTCCTGTTGTGTTCTGTTAGCTTGAAATCACGTAACTCGATGTGGCTGATTCATGACGTGACATGTCACTGCCTGGCATGTCAGCTGAAAGCCTGTACAAACCCATGTGCTACATTTCCATACACACATAGCTCCTTGAAATGGCCCCTTATTTTAAGTTTACTAGCAGGTGCTGTCATATCCACTCAAAAATGTTTAAGAAACACTACCAACTTATAAAATAATCAAAGTTACATTCTTTTTTTTTTTAACATCATAATTGGAAATCAAAAAGCCTTCTTACTAGCACTTCCATTAGATATAAGGTCTTCCCCTCCATGCACTCTGCATGTCAAGATACTAAACAATCTTACATCAAAGACTTTTTTTTTCCCCCCCAGAGATAGCAGTCATGGTATTAGCTTATCTTTCCTTTAAAAGCAGCAGGGAAAAATGTAGCAACTGAAATGAAACAAACAGAAACTAAATTCATTCATTAGTACTAAGAGTATGCATTTGAATTCACAGTCTGGCAGCATTAGTGGATAAAGGCACATGACCAAGATAGAATTTTTAAACTGGTTTCATGTATTAAATCCTGTTAAATTACAGTAAAACTCAAAATGGTTTGTTGCATCAGCTTGCCTGCCTCTGATGTTATCTGGATGCTCTCAAATGTTGTCTCTGGATACTAAGGGAGCACTTCTACAGGGAGAAATATTTATGCTTTAGCAGAATTGCCAACATGAGGTCTTCCACAGTTTGAGATCAAAAATTAATCCCCGTTGATTAAAATAGTAATTCATAGGTTCATTTTTATTAGCTGCTTTCTAAGTCTTCGCGATACATTTACATCCATTGATAAGTTTCAGCAATGACAGCCTAATGCTTTTTGTTTAAATGAGATTCTCACATATTCACATGACTCCAGGAGCTGGGACTTTTAGGAAGCTATTCATTAGAAAAATCACAATAGACAGCTACATTGCTTTTAAAAATGTGTACACATACTTTCTCTGAAACCTGCTTTTGCACCAACTGATTTTATGCTAAACAATTCAAACTGCATCCTGTACAACAAATGTGTATTTCAGAGAAACTTCTATGAAACATTTGCCAAGCATTATACAAAACTCTAGAGTTAGCACTAACCTGTAAGAAATTGTTTCTCTGAATTTGAAAATAAAATAAAAAATAAAATTTCTTCTCCATTCTGCTGCTAAGCTATATACAGCTACCAGGGTTTACGATTAAAATGCTTCAGATTAAAAAAACTGTAGAATTGCCTTGTTAAAAGATAATCATTCATCTGTGGGTACAGGAATACTTACTGCAAAATCTATTTCTTTGATGCTTACTCTGAATTGCATTCTGCTTCAATGTGTCAAAAGGAGCTAATTTCAACTCTAGCAAAAGCATCCTTCTGCAGAAAAAGCAAGTGATTTCTGGAAGCTGCTAGACTGATCACATAAAAACTTGATTCAATCACCTCAGAATTTTACTTTCTATGTCAAAAAGAAGTTCTACATTGTTTTTACATTTTGTAAAAGTTTTACATTTGGTAAAAGCTGGCTACATTGCTGTCCACTAGGCAGCCTACGCTCTTTTGACTATTGACACGTGCCACAAAATAACTATACGTTAAAGCTGAAGCTGCAAAAGGCAAGACTCCTTCCAGAAGAATCAAGTAGCATGAGAGTCCTCTGCTCCATTTCAAGCCTTCTCCTGTTCCATGAAACAGATGTATTGTTACAGGACTATTATTTTGCACAACCTTGTCCTCCTTGAACAAACATATTCCTTGATTTTTGAGCATCTAACAGCTCAGTCTAAAAAATACATATCTGGAATAAAGGATGACCTTTACAGAAATTTTACATGAATATTATGAAGAAAACTACAAATTAATCTGATGCTGGCTGGTTTTTTATCTATATATAACTTAGAGCTAATATTGGTCCTTCATCTGTGCAGCGCTGTGATAATTGTCGGCTCTCAGGGAGGAAGTGTCCCAGCCTGAACTTCACATATTTCTCTTCATGGCTAGTTCCCCTTCTTCAGCAGAAACACTCTCTCCTAAATATTTTCTAACTCTCACCACAGAACAAGCCCACCCAAACATGAGGAGGATCAATAAAAAACCACTTCAACCAGAAAAATCTAAATTTTCCTCTGTTTCAACATGCAGCTTCAGATTCCACACTTTCCTAAAGCTCTTTTATACTGCTATTCTTTGGACTGCGTGGCAACAGGCAACATCAGCACGACAGCTATCTTAGTGGCATTAAAAACCCTTGACTTTGTGACACTGTTTTCTTTTTAGGACTCTTTCTGTCTCTTCTTGCAAGATGTTGCTCTTTCTCATTCAAGCTCTTTTTTCAATGTGACACTAGATAGGCAATTCTGTCAAGAAGCTTCTGTAGAAGCTGACACTTAGGTATTTCTAAGTAACAGCGTAGGACACAGAGCAGAAGCAAAATGTGAGGACCCAGCACTCCTTAACACTGAAGAATTGTATAAATGGAACTTGGCTTTAGTAGCTGCCTGCTGAAAGTAATAGTCTCTGGTGTAATATCTTGAGTGTTCAGCATGAAGACAATGCTGTGGATCATTTAACCAAAAAAGAATGCATACTACTTGCTGCCCACCCCACCATCTTTGCCACTTTGGAAAAATAAGCTATTTTATGTATTCATACCAGGTTAGGAAGGCACTAGCAGCAAAGGACAGTATTGAACTAATAAGAAGTACACATTGCATGTTTGTCATTACTGTTTTGCTTTACATCTCTGTTGTTCCCTGTCCGATTTCTGAAGACCTCTCTTTCAGAAATGTAGCAGTCTTGCTTAATTTGTTTATCGCACTTTTGTGTTATGATCATAGATTTTGGAGTGTTTTTTCCTCCTTTTTGTTTTTACATTTTATAAAAAGTGCCGACTGAACCTGACAAGAGCTAACTGTTTGGCAGCTCTGCTTGAGAGACAGACTCCTTCCAGAGAGACATGATATCAGGAAACAGAGCTGTGGAGAGTTAATCTGAAAAAGCATCCTAGCAGCCCCTCCATGTATCTAATTTATTTTTAGGGAAGTAGGGAAGGGTGGGAGGCAGGCAGAACATTGTACAAGTCTCTACTGCTGCTGCTTTTTCAGGTAACTGCTATTAACTCTGTTTTTATTGTTCAGAACACATTTTCTGGTTTAGAACAGTATCTTAAGAAGCTTCATTTATACACATGGCTTCATTGTGCTACTGCAAATGGTTTTAAAAGTCATAGTTTATATGCCTGGATGTCATGTATAGGAAGAAGAGCACAGAATACAGAAACAAAGACTGTCATCAACTCCACAATTTTCTATTTGGGATTAAAACCATGAGCAGCAAAGGAAAAAAGCTTCCAGGTAAAGGCAGAATTAGCCACAAGGTCTGCATTAAGAATGGAGAGGGACAGTAAAGAAGTAGCATAGCACCAAGCAGCAGAGCACACGTAAGGCAGATGAGGTCTCAGTTTACAGCTCTGCATCCATACTATAAACTTTTCCTGAACAAACATCTTACAGCTATTTCTAACCTGTCTGCTGCACTGACAAGGAGATTGGGAAATGTAAGCACTGAAAAATGTTTTGAATTTAATGATTTGTAATAGTCTAGTGCTGTTACGCTGGTGCTGAAAAACTTAATAGATCAATTTATAGTTTGTTTTTTTTTAACTCAGTGGCATATAAAGAATTATGTTTAGTTCAGAAATTCTCAAAAATAAGAGAGTCTTGCAAATCTTGAAGATAAACCTTCTACAAACACAGCCTCAACATTCTATCTGGAATGATGTGTCCTACATCAAATCAATGAGATGTGTTCTTTTTCACTCTAAGGAAATAAAAGATGCCTTAATTTCCTGCTGCTTGGATAGGTAGCTGCTGAGCTCTTCAACAAATAAAGAGGACAGTAATTACCATTAGTATATGAGGCCTAACGTATGCAATGGGTTAGTTTCAGACAGGTTCCTCTGCTCCTCAGAGAAAATAATTTGGCCCCATCTAACACAAGCAGTCACAGCCTTGCATCACCTGGAAACATCCATGATCAGTCTTCTTTATCAGATAGCTCTCCCCTTTATAGCTGAAGTACTTCACAGTGCTGTGTAGAATAATTAGTTCAGGGTTCCAAAAGTATTTGATATCACTACATAAAAAGAAGTGTTATGATGAGAATACACCAATATCCTTCCTCATTTGAATAGTAATACATTTATCTTCTGTAGAGCTAAAATTAAGAACTCCAATGTGTTCTAAAATGGTAGCTCTGAGGGTACAAGGAATCTGTATCTATACTTATCAGCTAGACTTCTTTGAGAGTCATAGCTTGATGTGGCAAGAAAGCTGATGCAGCTATGTACATAATGGAGCTTAATGTTTTCTTCAAGATCTTCCCAGGATAAATTTTCACATTCTCTGCTACCACGCAAAAGATAAAAATGAGGAAAAGAGAGACAAATACACCCAATTTAACATGGCTGCTTAGAGTAGTCATCTAAAATGAAATTCAAGTCAACAATTTGTCCAAAGTAGAATAAGAAGTATCATCTAGATGAATGTTCTTATTACCAGGCCATTTTAAGGCTTTTTTTTCTTTCTCCATTCTTTCAGATGTTGGGGTTTTTTTTCCCATCACATTTTTTATACTGAGTCAGGAAAGCTTTCCTGATGCAACTGGAAAGTATAGGCAGACCATCAGGTTTGACTGGGACAGGAAAATCCCAATCAGCTCCCCACATTAAATAGCTTACTTATTTTTCCTAGTCATATAACCTGTGGTGTGTCTGAATTAAAATGCCCATTTCCAAAGACTCTTATTCTATATTTTGTCCCTGGTATCAGATGTACTTGGCAAGAAAGCCAACAGTGACTCAGTTGTTGTTTCATATCCAGGCTTACCTTGCCTGGGTGAGAATGGAGCAAGCACATTGTTGATTTCTTTTTATCCTTTATATACTAGGATGCAAGACACAGCTAGTGCACGTGCCAGCAACTGTAGCATCATCAGCAGATATTCCTCAAAAATGGGAGAAGTTCCCCTGTATAGTCTCTGGTCATTTAAGGTCAATCTGTACTGTGGTAAAGAGGTGATCTCTCAGTCTTTCAAAGGTGATTCTATTGATGACTATAGGCGACACAAAAAAAATTTCAACCCAACGTTTACTTTGGTGATCGGGGGACCTGATAATGTGGAAATAAAGTACCCTCTATGGTAAAGGATTCACACTGATATTTGCCTGGATATTGCAGTTGAGGAAAATCTGATTGTGTATATCCAACTGCTTAGTGCTGTTTCTGGCTTGTCTGAAATGCGTTTCCTTCCTCTGTCACAACTCCCAGGTGCTACTGCTTAGCAAATAGTAACACAGCTGCCAGAAGTATTTGAAAAGAAGAGAAAAAAAAATTGATTCGGACAATCTATGTGCCACTGCCACTGATGAAGACACAATTGTGACTAGGGTTAGGGCTGAGGTCACAGCAAGGTTAAAAGAGAAGTGCCCAGGAATTCTCTCCTGTCACATTTCACACTGAATTGCTCCTGGTTTTCAGCAGATGCTACAGATAGTGCAGTGTGCTCTGTTAAACACAGGGAATCATTTAGCTAAATTTACAAGCTACATTGAAAATTCACTCAAGATTCACTGTACTTGAAAGGTTACATGGAAAGGGCTAGGGTATTGCATCATGCAGGCTCTAGATGCTATATTTATACGCGCAATATAAAAAGGAACAAAGGCAGGAATAAACAGAATCCTGGATGTTTAGAAGTGAGTGCAATGTTTCTGTCCTTATTCAAAAGTATAATGCACCCCATCTGAAGTCAGTGAACATGGTAGCTATCAAGTGAGAATCCTGGTATTGTGGTAAAGATCACTGTTCAGCTAAACATATTCTCTGTAAGATTGCTTTTTTTCAGTCTCCTGCATAGCCCTGTACAAGCAAGAGGCTTGAAGTTAATCACAACATGGACTAGTCCTTATCTGCACCTATGCCTGTTCTCTCCTGCTTATATGGGAGCGTGTAACCACCTTGAACACCCAACAGAGCAGCACGTAAGCATTTACACGATCAAAGGCAAAACGTGCTTAAATAGACTTTGGAAATCCAGAACAATTTGGCAAACTTCAAAGATAGTTGCCTTTCAAATGGGTTGTGGAGGAGGCCTTGGTAAATTGGAATGGTATGATTAGCATACCGGCTGTTTTTAAAACTGCTCAAGAAGAAGCTGTGTTAAAATCCATTTCCGCAAGACACACGCATTTTCTTTTGGACAGGCTCCACTAGCTCTGTTTCTTAAATCAATTTTTCTGGCACAGATTTCTTCTTGGAAGAATGTACGACACCAGCTCTGTTTCCTAACCAAAACTTGACAGAATGTGTGCAGCATAGCATAATGGCATCTCTACTTCATGGCTTCCTAAAAGTTACAGCATGGAAACCTAGGAAGTAAATTTGACTATTCCAGGTCACATCTGTGAAAAGGCGAGTGAGACAACAAAAGATGCCAGGGTAGTCTGCCCAGCACAATATTCAAACACTGGTGAAGGCCACTGATAAAAGGATTGCCAAAATGGGAGTTGCCAAGTTCTTAGAGGAGTTTCAGGGATGTGTTTAAGTCTTACTCCATTTAAAGGATGATCCTTGGCAAACTCCCCCTGATGCTTCTTTACATTTCTAGAGCCAACAGTTGTTCCATCTGCTGCTGAGGGCGACTTTGAAGAATCCTTGCAAAGAGCAGCGCACTAACTTTAACACTATACTAGAGGGAAAAAAACCATAGCTTTTCTGAAGTGACCTAGATGTTTGCCAGTAGCTTGACACAATCTCAGGTAAGGCTGTCTCCTTGTCTCCAAACACTTCAGTGTATTACCAAAGCTGCGCCAGTGTAAACTGTGGGCTGAAAAATAGAGATTCAGCAAAGAGCATCTATTGAAAGCTTGTCTAAGGCATCAACTGTTCATCTGCGGAGGTTTGACGTACAGTACCAGTAAGAAAGACCATCATGAAATAACTTTAAGAACCAAGTTGCTGCTGGGGATTAAAAAAAAATAATTTTGAAATAGCTGTGAAACTCAGACAGTACTCCCTGAAAACAGCTAAAAAAAATCTGTAATTAAAAAAATAAAATCAAACACAAACTTCGGGAGCTGTTGAACACAAATAAGCTTTGAAAGAGCAAAGGAAGGCCCACACAGACAGAAATGAAGGTGTTTGGTTTTAACACATAAGCTTCAGTTTCTGCCACTGAGATGGATTTGCCAGTGTGTTTTCTGAGCCAGGCCACTGCACTATTGTATAAGCTTTATTCTAATTACTGTAGGTTCTATAAAGGCTTCTTCATCATTTAGTATCATAAATAATTGTGCTTCCAGGCTGGAGTTCAAAGCTCAGTACAGCATTCGTGCAACACCACTGGCAGGTCAGGTGACCTTTCTCCAATTCTCCTCTCTCTGGTGCTGAGGACAGACAAAGTGATATGTCTGTCATACGCCATTACCATTAGAACAGAATCTTGTTCTTTTATTACAACTGAACTCCGTCGGATTTCTCAGCAGGAATGCTAAGTGAAATCAATGTCTTGGATTTCCAGGCTGAGCTTGGAGGTCACAGCCACTCTATCATTTCTCAGCATTATCCCTTCTCTTTCTCTCGCTCTCTCTCTGAGCCTCCAACTGGCACACAGCAGATTGAAAACAGCATGCATCACAGGGCTCATGCTGCACAATTTTACAGCCTTTTGGAGCCCCCTTCCTTTCCTTTTGGCCCACTTGTTTTTAGGGTTTTTTTTTTTCCAATTTGCAAATAACTTTTGTTTGTGTCCTACAGAAGTGCAAGCCAAAGGCACTGGAACACCTACACATAGGAAAAAAGCAGTAAAATGCAAGGGAGAACAGAGCTGATCTTGACAGCTGCCAGTAAGACTGCTATGTTTGATGTTACTGGTAGATATGGCAGGCTTTCTAATTCCAGAATTGCCACAAAATAAATACTGTGCCCCCTTAGATCTCATCAGACATTCTGCATCTAAAAACAACAGTGGGATTTTAAGTGCAGTGGATTGCACAAGCCGCTAGCCACACACAGTAAAAACCTTCTAAAATGCACAAAAATATCTTGTTAACCACAGACAATGACTTTTTGGAAAACAAAAAAAAAAGAACAAAACCAAAACTATCATCAGGCACTACAAGGCTTTGTGATTCCTTTGTGATTCCAAGACACCATGCCAAGGATAAACTTTGGGAAGTCAGAAAGTGTACGCTGAGGAGAGAAGAAAGAAAATGCAGACTCAGAGGTTGATTCATTGATACTAAGGCTACTGGTTCCACACCATCTATTTTGTGCTTTGAATGTGTACCTCACTGAGCTGACAATGGTATTATTTGTCTTGTTATTTTTAATCTGTGCTGTTTTACTGTTAGGGTAAAAACAAGATACTACTGTCAATTCAAGGAATCTTTTCTGACATGATAAAGGACATGGACAGCATGCTAGAGGACATTAACAAAAAGAAAGGACACATTTTTATCAAGCTCTTGCTGTCATCTAAATGGGATGGCTTTTCCTCTGCATTCTGTAGCTTAATTCTTCTTAGGCTGCTTTGCAGCACCTAAAATGTGACATTCAATGTTGACCCACTACTTTGCTCAGCTGTCGCATACACTGAGCTCACCTTCTTCCACTGGACATATTCTGTCTTTTTCTAGGTGCTAACTAGTCACACACTGGTGTGACTACAGTGGTGTGACTACAGGATGCTACCTTGGCCTTTTAAATGAGTAGGGACCTAATTGTCCAGCTATGACCAAGATTAGTCATCAGAGCCCATCACTTAATACACAGATTACAGCCCTGTTCTATGATACAACAGATACTGCTTTGGAGACTTGCTCCTCCACAAACTCCCATTGAGTCCCAGGACAGGATCTGGCCACAGATGAGATGCTCCACTGCTTTTCATCTCCCATTGAAACCTGACTCAGAACCTGACTCAGGTTTAGTCTTCTGAAAGGAAATGACAGTTGTGTGTTGGAGTAGCAGCTCATCACCTCAGCTTGCTACCCATTACTGAAGATGGAAGAAACAGTAGCATGATAGCTAGGACACCACAAAGCAATCCAAAGGATCTCAGCTGAGATAGTGTCTGATGCTGACATCGTGTATGAGTGCTTGTTTGGTATTACTGTGCTGGCATCCTCCCACTAGATAAATGGCACTACGAGTATCCTCCTATTTCACAAAGCCATCCTGAGAACAAAGCTGCTTGAAACTGAAATACCCTTCAGATAGAAAAACATATACCCTTCAGAAAAAAACCCACACATGCAAATACCCACATTGTTCGAAACGCAATGCTGCAGGGCCCGGTACAGTACCTTGCTTTTGGGTGGAGGGCTGTTTGTGCTCTTGTCTGTGTGGATGCTGGTAGGGGATACAGCAGCACCAAGGTTACCCTGGGGTATGCCAGGTATCTTGCCTCCCGGAGACACTTGCATCGCAGCAAGTTGGGCAGCATACAACTGCTGTAAAAATAAACAAACAAAAAATAGGAGTGGGTGGGGGAAGAGATATCATCAGTAAATAAGTAATTTTCCCAAAACTTCTCCTACTGAAGATGACACATTTTCCTTATGATGAGTATTTTTTATTTAGCATACTGGTATCTTTCAAGACAAGAATTTTTCTCTCAACTTTAGTGACTCATTACTCAGGGGACAAATGACAGACGTCACCATGAGAAATGTCCCATTTTCCTTGTGTGTCCAGGGATTCAAAACAAAGAACAAAAGCTAATCTTAATGGTTTGCCTGAGCCTCTGGGCAATCTTTCCTTTCCCGAGATGATTTAGGCATAATGGCATCTCCACTGACAGTATGCATCAAACCCTGTGAAATTCACATGATGTTTGATATGATGGTCTCCGTGCTACAATTTCACATTATCTTACTTGCTACGTTTGCCTTGTCTGCACAAGCTGTAAGGTGTTTGGGACAGAGAATGTCAACATTTTGTTTAGCACCTACTGAGATAAACACACTCAGTTGGCTTCTGGGGAATCACTGCGATTAATATAAACATATACATATTGATAGTTATGAACTGTCCATTGGAAACTAGAAGCTTCAATTAAGACTAAGAACTCTTTCTGTGATAGAGACAAATCAGATATATAAAGGAAGTATTTTCCTCTTCAGAATTAAAATAGTGAGGCACTTGAAACACATATTTGATTATTAGCACATGAAGACTTCTAACCACAGTCATCTGTCTAAAGCTACGCACTTCAGTAAGTTTAACAGACAGAGAGAAAACAGGAAAACTGACAGTGCCTGGAAGCCTCCCAGAACTCCAAATATAATGTGGATAAAATAAACATGGTGAGCAGAAGAAGCAGCAACTGTTGCTGATTTGTGAATAGAGAGGAATTCAGGTGAAGCCACTGAGAGAGTTGGTAATGTAGAAAACTAAGGCTTTCCCTCTTCAGTAACAGTTTCAAACACTCATGATAGTATTACTTGTGCTGTGCAGCACACATGTAATGTGTAACACTGAACTATGGTGCTCTCTGCCTGCAGGTGCTAACAGAGCTTGTGATATGCAATATGACAAATGATAACAAGCAGGAACATGGAAGTGGATGTTTAAAAACAAGGGGGCTTCAATATGACTAGTCTGAGAAGTCTTGGTAGTGGTGCTTAGTTGTTTTTCAAGTGTTTTTTAGTTAAGTGTATATGCTGATAAAAGAACAGTGGTCAGACTGGAGGGCACAGAGAAAGGCTAACCCAAAGCAGCAAGTTTGAAAGAGGAAAATGAGGATTCATTACAGGACTATTACCCATACAGCTGTGCAAAATGTAGAGAGATACTGCTAATGTGAGCTTAGAATATATAATCCCTGTAGCAAAGACCTGATCAAATGGGCAAGATACACTGCTCTGAGCCCTGGATAGCCCTGGACATTGTCCTGTGGTTCCCTGTATAAACTCTTCCTTTCATTGGTGCACAATCCTAGCCCTTTCACAATTAAAAGTAACCTATTCATGCTTTTTTAGGGATAATCAGGCATCAAATTCTTATTTCTTTTTCACTCTTTCTATTCTTTTCAGACTTTATATACTTTACACTTTTGAATCCTTTTTATTTCTTTTCTCTACTTTGATCACTGCTTGTTCCTTACTTTTCTGTACTACCTAATCACCATTTATCCATCCCTTTCTGTTTAGTCTCCCTCTCTTTCTATATTATCCACTTACCTGTTCTCTCCTTGCCTCTTCCTCAAATTTATTTATTCATTTATTCTATGTGTTACCCCCAGTGAGTCTGAGCCAAATAGATGCAAATCAACTCCAGATAAAAGTCATCAAAAACAATCCAGCCACAAATCAGCCACAGATTCAAATGCATGTATTTATCAGCTGAAGTTCATATCCATTCATTCTTTCAAAAGGTGGCTAAACCAGCAGGGAGAAAGAAACAAAGGTCTGTGTGAACCAGAGAACTGTAGCAGGCAGTTCAAGGAAAACCAAGCCAGCTTTATGTATGAATTAATATATCAGAAGGGCAACAGTTGTTTAAGAAATATAATACATAACTAGGGAACAGTTCAAACATAATCGGACTCTGCTGATGACAGAACAGACCCAGGGAAAGCTTTTCTTTTCCTTTCCTTTTATTCTCTGTTGAAAAAAAAATGACAAAACAAATTGAGCATCTATAGGCAAGACAAAAGAAAGTCAAATTACCATTAAGCACAAAAAGTTCAAGTTTGCTGCTAATTTATGGATTAGATATCAAAGAATAAGACCACTCTGCAAGTAAAAGTAAAAAATTACATAGTGAGTTTGTACACTCAGCAGTCCTGAAACAATTGCAGATCACTGACAGGCCACACAGAGACTGGCCTGCTGAGGACTGAGTCTCCCAGAAATTTCTGTGAGTCTTTAGTGAAGACTTCAAACAGAATCCCTGCCCTGAAAAGAGTGGAAGTTTCTACCTCAAACAGCTCTCAACCTTCTGTTGAGGTCCAAGCTGTGAATCACAAGAATTCAACTATATGACCTCATAGAATCATTATGGCTGGAAAAGACCTTTAAGATCATCAAGTCCAATGACTAACCTAACACTGCTAAGCCCACCACTAATCCATGTCCCTCAGCAACTCCTCTATGTGTCTTTTAAATATCTCCAGGGACAGTGACTCCATCATCTCCCTGGGCAGCCCATCCTAGTGTTTAACAACTCTCTCAGTAAAAAAAGTTCTTCCTAATCTCCAAACTAAACCTCTCCTGGCAGAACTTTAGGCCATTTTCTTTTGTACTATCATTGTTTATTTGGGAGAAGATATTGATCCCCACCTCACCACAGCCTCCTTTCAGGTAGCTGTAGAGAATGATCATGTCTCCCCTCAGACTCCTCCAGACTGAACAGCCCCAGCTCCCTCAGCAGCCTCGCGTAAGACCTGTTCTCCAGACCCTTCACCACCTTTGTTGCCCATCTCTGGACACAATTCAGCACCTCAGTGTCCTTCTTGTAGCAAGGGACCCAAAATTGAACACATTAAGTTTACTCCTTACAGTATAGTCAACAACCACCTATTTGATAATGCATGCAAAGCAGATGATGACTAAATAAGCAGAAGGAATTAATTTCCCTAAGCAACAGATCAGGAGAAAATAATATTTTTAGGTGATAAATGGAATATATGGAATTTCAAACGCATGCCTTATTCTCAGTTCAGGGACAGATATACCTCAAGACAATGAAGCACACAGTATAGTCTGGAGTAATCTGGAAGGAGGGATGGAAGAAAACCTATAAAGCCTTCACTGATGTTTTGTACAAACTTCCCATTATCAGATTCAACATCTCACTCCTATTTAATTCACTTTGAGAATTAAAAACAAATATTAAATAAAATCTTACAAGAGGCCCCTTGCTAGAGCACCTTCTTGAAAAGTATCTTTCTGCAAGACAAATAAACTACTCTACTGAAAAGCAATATCAGGCCCAACTCTAAAGGGAAAAACGTGTATCTTATGAAATTGCAAGGATCTGAATCCTATTTCATCAGTAAAATTGCTCCCATATTCATCCCATTTCAAAATATAGACAGAAATATACAACATGCAGCACATTGCTTAAACTGTCAATATTTTTGTGTTTTGACATTATTGAACTTGTCTGTTCATATTTAGTTGTTTTGAGACACAATGACCTTTAGTTTATACCCAAGGAAAGGGCAGTAGTGTGACCAAGTGTTGTGAATCAAGACAGCTAAATGACAACAAGTTATGCATTCATTTCATTGGTAAACTGAACTCCAACAAAAGAACATTTCTACCCCTGCTTCCTCAATAGAGTTTCAGATTTTGGAACAGTGTATGAATCAGTTTCTGTTGAAACATTCAACCCTCATCTAAAATGCACCCTTATACTTTTCACAGTAACAAAACCAAGGGTTCAAATAGTGAAATGAAAACTATGTTATTCTGTTTCTCTGCTGAACTACAATGTTCTTGAACCTCTTAATTTGTACACCAAACAGAGACTCTTGAAGCCACTTCCATTACCTTCAGTAAACCTAAAAACTCAATCTCAAATTCTAGCACGCTAAGTCATTTTGCTGCACTACAACTCACACAGGATTTTTAATCTAGAGGGTCTTGACTGGTTTATTGTGACCAAGGCATTCAGCTGAAATCAGTGAAGTGCTACTGCTTTAGACAAGTTTATTTTTGCTATACATAATAAATAAAATAAGGACAATATTCTGAATTTAATAACATGGATAATACTTCGTCAAGAAGACAGAACTGGGCTTCTGCAAAAGCAATTAAAAAGTAACATCTATTGTTTGTTTATAACTAAATAACTATGTTTCAGCTCCCCTGCCCATGCAATACTGCGTGCCTTGTCAATGTTTTCTCATTAACCTCTTATGAAAATCTGCATGGAAGCAAAACCATCAGAACAAAAGCACAATATGATACACTTCAAAATGAGCAGGAGGTATAGTACTTTTTTAACGTTGTCCCTCTATTCTTAAGCTATTAAATAAAAATTCCCCCTTCTCCCTAGGTCACCACCTAAACCATTTATAATTCTTCCAATATATTAAGCAGAAATATTCAGCTGAAGGCTCCAAATGGAGTAGCTCTAACGGCTCTTGGCTTGATGACCCTGTAGTACATCAATAGCAAAGCCTTAAGGTTAGAATGGCTTTGAAAACTTTCCCCTTGGGCATTGTTGTTACATGTTAACAATGCTCATTACTGCTTTGAGGGTACACTAAAAATGAATTCTTGTTCTATTAATACAGAAAATGAGAATGAGATTTAATAGCAATTTTAAAAAGGGTTGAACAAAGTGTTAGCAATTACATAGCCAGAGAGAGTTGATTCAAGCACCTATAGGCATTTGGATTACAGTATTATCTCTTCCTAAAATATTTTTATTGGTGAGCAGTAGAGATTAAGACCTGCTATTTAAAAAAAAAAAAGATAGAGACAGGTGGTACTGGAAACTGAATCAGTTACAGCAATAAATTTGATTCTGATATAAACTAGTTTTTCAGTGGAGTTACTCCAGCAATGAATTTACAAACCACCGTGCTTAAACATTCGAACTGTTGACTGATCCAAAACTTCAATTTCTTTGTCATTCTGAGACCCATCATTAAAAATATACACATGAATGGCGCTGTTCTTTGATTTTTGCATAATCTGTGAGAAAAAAAAAGTATAAATTGAGATTCTCTCATTCAGAATACATGAATTTCATTTTCTTTACCTCAAATTTTATGCTTATATAAGGCATGCGACGTGTTTGATTACGGCAGAAAGGATTAATTCTGTATTCATTCAGGTGAAGTTTTTTTAATTTAAAAGAAAGGACAAAAGGAAATGCAAAGAAAAAGGAATTCACTCAAGACATTTGACAAACATTCTATTGTAAGATAAGTTTTTAAAGGTAGAGGCAACATAGATAAGCTGACAACAGAAATTAGGATTAAAGCTGCTCTCATTAGTGATTGGTAGCAATGCTTTCTAGATCTTTTTCATTTAGCTCTTCATTACATATCTGAAAGGTACAAATGACAGATTTTCATTTTTTCTGTGTCTGAGTTTCCTTCAAAGACTGTTAGTCTTTCAAAAGGACACACTAATTTGTACATTCAGAACTTTAGCAAAGTCTTTAAAGTGCCATTTGTTTGCACCAACTGGGAGGCTTTTCAGAAAACAAAGATGATATGTGAACAAAAATTCAACAAGCTCCTCTAAAACTTACCCAAATAACCTATTGCAAGGTGAATTTAACTCTGCTTCAGTGCTTGATTTAGCTTTCAGTTTGCACTAATTTCAGGTAAGAACAATATAGCTTGAGATCCTGAGATGTACTTAGTATTTTGATTTATTTTGGGTTTATTTTATTTTATTCTTCAGAGTTCTGGATAATTACTACTATTGTACCTACTATATGTCTTTATCACATCTATTTCCTAAAAGAAATTTCCCTTCCTCCTATGCTGAGGTATTCATATGTCCCACAGAGACTCTTTCTGGAAGAGGACCTTGCCTGAATTACTGCTTCCTTCATTCACCAAGTGAAAAGTAGCAAGTTGGATGAATTCACCCCAAAATTGTGGACCACACAGAGACTAGAGAAGATACACAAAATGTTGAAAAGCTACTCTGTTCTTTCCCATGGCCACAGGCATCAGCTAACTTCCTCTGAAAACTCCCATTCTAGTTTTACTCCATATTTAGTCTAAGGGAGGAAGGCAGGTAACTAAATAATGAATCAAGGAACAATAAGTATTTCATAGCTAGGATTGGGAAAATTAATACAAAAGTAGAATGCTGCCTTTAATCAGAGGACATTGGTGAGGAACTGCCTAGCAAAATGGTGGATTTTGACTCTTGCTGTTTCAGTCAAGATCAGATGTGATTCTCGAAGATGAACTTTAAACAAAGAGCTGATTATGCCCAATAATATTTTACATCTTGTTTTGTCAGACTAGACAATCTAATAGTCTCTTTAGCCTTAAAAAAACCTAAGACTTAGAAAGAAAAACAAGTTCTCATTAGGAAAAACTGTAAAGCATTCAAATACAGAACAAGGCTTCATTTATACGATTCTTGCATGTGAGTTACAAGCATGGCCTTGTAACTACCACCTCTCTCATATTAGAAAAACATCACTTTTAGAATCAGTAACCACAAGTCTCCATAAAATATGATGCTGGTAGCTGATGTCTAGAGTTCCAGGTCTACAGCCCTTATTGCTGAGAATAATCCCACTGTAGTCAACAGCACAGCTTTGCCCATGCCAGGCTGAATGCAATAGTTCTTTTTTTCACTTGGAACTTCCATGGTATGATCAAATGGGGATCCTTGGCATTCAGAAATAAGGCTGGAACCCAGGGCACTGAAATCTGAATAAGCTTTAAGCCTGTCTTTGAAGCAATATAGGCTTCTATCATCACAGCAGTACATTCAAAACAATGCTTGCTTTGCTTACAACAGTGAATAAAGTAAAAAATGTAGGTACAATTTATATAAGCTCTGAGTTTCATCTGAAACTAATGGAATTTCAATGGGTAGGACAATCATTTTAGCTAATCACAGCTATATTTGTATTTATAATAGCTTCTATGTTAAAGACATTAACCATAAACACTCTACAAAAGTTAGGAATTTCAGTTTTCCTTCAAAAGCAGTCCTTAATTCTGTCAATGGATAAATGCTATTCAAATGTTAGTAAGGTGAGGATCAGCACCCGTTACATCAACTGATGGTTCCTGGCAACACAGGAAGAATGCAGGAAACTCCTGATTAGAGCCTAGACCTCATGGCTCCTTTGTCCCATGCCTTAACAAGAAGACAATCCTTCTACAGGATGTAACTGTAGGAACTTATCAATACACACTTCCTATCAGAGGCTAATACGATCTGTTAGTTTCTGTGATAAAATATCATTGTAAACTGTGTATTTAAGATTGTCCGCTCTTTACAAATGAAGAGTTTTTCACTGGAAAACTGCCCAAGTGGCCTACATATTCATACATACCATGTTCACACCATATGACAGTAATTGAAGTAGAGTGACTATATGGAATACATATTGGAAAGGAAACTTTGATAACGTCTTCTGGAAAAAGCTTGTTGGATGAAATGTTGCAGATGAACACTGTCCCATTCAAGGAAAGTAATTAATATTGTACATATTTGAAAAAAATAATCTAGCAACAACTTACTGCCATAGTTTGCTATGCAGCATCACAATGTAATGTATTCTTGCTGCCATTACTATGTTTTGTTAGAAAAATTGATAAAATAATTTCTTTAAAGTAAGGACATACTTTTTGCTGCATGCTTCTTAGGTAATATACATTAAAACAGGCAGTAGTAATGTGAAAGACCAACAAACAACAGGGATGTCTAACTTAAGAAGGGACATTTGTTTTGTAAACTGCATTCTCTTTATCCCTGACTATTCTGTAATGAAGAATAGAGCTGACTATTCTGTAATGAAGATGAAGTGTCTGTATGAAGGTTCCACATGGAGACTTCTGTCCCAGTGCAGCTTTTCCAAATGAGAAGCCTGAAGTCAGTAAAGTGGCACAGACATTACACTCTTGTAGGAAAAAATCTCACTACAGCCTATTTGTTTACCACAAGTGTGTTTCCCAAGAGGTTATTTTTTGATATATCCAGAGTTTTGGCAACTAGCTCAGAGCACCTGACTCCAGTAAGTGTAATTTCTCATTTGAGAGAACAGAATTCTGAGTGGCCATTTAACAAAAGACTTTTTTCATATTACACTGGTTTACTTGACTGGTACTGTATATAATCATTCATTGTTATCCTTTAAGTGACTAGAGTAGTTAATAAGCAAACACTGCCAGCAGAATTACTGTAAATAAGGTTCTATATATTTAAGATTGCTGAGCTATAATTAAGGCATTTCACTGTTTTATACACATCTCCTTAAGCGATTCTTTCTCCAGTTTTTATGTATAGATTTTCTGTTTGCATTTTAAGTTGTTGTATTCAACAGGGAATTAAGTCAGGAAAACTCCATGCCTGCTTTACAACTGATACTGAATTAATTACTGCAAATCTGAATGCTCTGTTTCTCCAGAAGTTAAGAGCAGAGCTCATGGCAGAAAGATTAAGGTCAGACGCATTTCTTGAGAACACAGATTTGCTCACTTGAATGCTGATATGGTATCAGGTTCTTGTACCTTGGTGATTGTAAGATTCCTTGGAAACTTGTCCTCTTCTTCAAGAATAAAGTTATGAAATAGGTATTTTGCAGTACGCGTGGACCACAGTACTCAGCCTGTTCTAGAAACTCTTTTGTGACAAGCTGTGATAAGAACTCACAGATATAATAAGGTTATTATTCTGGAGGGAGAATAACGAAAATCCTGCAGTGCTAGCTTTTCAGTTTAAGGGTTTCTGTACTGTAGAAAACTTTCAAGTAAGTTCTATGAAGAGTTCAACAGCAATCTACCGTTCATGTAATTTTTCACTCATGTTCATTGCCTTACATTCTCATTACCCAAGTTCTCCAGAGCGCTAAGAAGCCATAAGTCTTTCTACGGGATATGTGTGAAGTCACGATACGCAGTTCTTCCCAAGAGCACACAGTGATCTCTTTCCATAAGAATAAGTGTGTGACAAGAACTGTGGAAAGCTCATACACTTCCTTTGGCTTTAACCCACAAGGAATCCGCTCTTCTTCTAGAACATCATGTTTGTGTTCTATATACTACTAAATACAAAGCTTGCAGAAAAAGTCAATCAAACTAAACCCAAAGGAAACTATAATTACAACCAAGGACATAGAAACTGGCCCAACTTTGACCCAAAACATCTTGAGCCTCACTGAATAAGAGCAAATCTGATTTGTGTACCAATCCAGAATTCAGCTGAGTTTTTCTCTGGTCAGAGTCCTCATAATGTTCTCAACAGTAAGTACTATCCACTTTAAGCTCACAGATGTGCCTAACTTAAAACAAGCCCCATTACTATAAGCTGGGTAAGTCAGATGATTAAAAAGCCAAATGCCTATTTGTTGAACTAGGATGTTTGAGGTTAGTAGATAACAGGCTACAAAGAGATGTTAAAAAGAGTATGATGAGAATAGCACCATTATTGGTTAACAAAATTTCTAAGGAGAGCTGAGAATAGAAAAACATTCAATTAATGTTATTATTTTGGAGTTTGCTTCATTATATAAAAGTCTGTCCTTAACAATATGGAGTAACAGAAACAACTCAATAGCTGTTCAATCTTTTAATTCTTTGATTTTATGATAAAAATGGGTGTGGTTTGTAAAACTCCCCCTCCAGTTGAGCCCATAAAACTCCAGAGAGCCTGAAACCTCTGTGAAGCTTTGGCAAACTTCTCAGGAAATAACATAAAGAGCTGTTTTCTGGTTCATCTCATTATTTCCATGCTTACAATGATGTAATGGGAAGAGTAACACTTTGCATATTCCATCAGGATGCGTACATAAATTTAATTCGTAATTCCTAGAGACTTTGTTCCCCCAAAAGTGGTCTCTGAAAACATGTGAAATCCCTCAGGACTCAGTTTCTGACTCTCACAGCAATGAAACTGCAAACACTAAGGACCAGTGATACTATATGGTCAGACTTCAGCCCACGCATGAAATACCTCAAATCTAGCTTGAAACTCATGCCAGTATGCCTCTCTGGCACATATGGTACTCAAGGTTTAAGAAGCAGTAGGCACAATAACATCATTGAAGGTAAAAGGGAATTACATGTTTAATTTCTATGTTCTTCACATACTATGTACAAAGAGAAGAGTTTATACAATGAACTTTGGAACTTCACACTCAGCTAAGAGGAATACGACGGCTGTCTCTACCTTTACTAATCCATGTGGATGACAAAGAGCTGCTGATACGTTCCCACATCAAGCGTGAGCTTTCTACTTCTTAGTATCAAATTGGCCAAGAGAAATGCAACATTCTCCACTGTCACCCTTCCATCCTGATGAAAGCTATTAAGTCCCAGACTCTTCCAGCTTACCTAAGCTACTCTGTGGAAGCTTTCTCTCCTTTAACTCTAGAGTACTTTGTGCTTAAGTCTAGATGAGATGAATGCAGGTAAAAAAGATGATATGCTTTCCAGGTAAAAAGGATGTCATCCATGGACAACAGAGCTGTAACCTCTAACTTATCTCTTAAAGGATTTTACATAGCCATATAGGAAAGGCTGTGGGAACTAGGGCTGTTTAGTCTGGAGAAGAGACTGAGAGGGTATCTCATTAATATTTACAAATGTCAGGAGGTTGGGGCATCTCTTTTTTTCTATTGTATCTGGCAACAGGACAAGGGGTAATGGAAAGAAGCTGGAACACAAAAAGTTCCACTTAAACATAGGAAAAAACTATTTTACAGTGAACGTGAGGGAGCACTGGAACAGACTGCCCAGGGAGGTATGATGTGGTGTCTCCTTCCTTGGAGGTCTTCAAAATCCACCTGGACACAAGTCTGTGTGACCTGATCTAGGTGGACCTGCTTCTGCATGGGGGTTGGACTAGATGATCTCTAAAGGTCCCTTCCAACCCCTACCATTCTATGATTCTATTATATATTCCACAAGCAGTTACACTAATGGATTATAGAGCTTTTTACTGGTGAAGTAGTGTATCTGATCCATCCATAGCTATTTATTAATTTTCACTGTTTTTTATTTATTTTTTTTTTTAAACACATGTAAACTGTAGACTACTGAGTGAAAATAGTGCTTTTCGAAAGTTGTCTCCTTCACATCAATTTTTAGTGTGGATTTTTTGCAACATAAAGGTGGAACTGCTTGTCCAAAACCATTAAACACTGAAATTACTGTGCAAGCTTAGGAAACATTTTTCAATTGTTGATAATGTGACTGGGTTCTAAAAAGAGGTAACCCATATTTTGAATTGTTCATCTGGAAGTTTGGATTAGGACTGGAGAAAACAGAAATTTTTGTTTCAAAAAGCAGCACCAAAACACTAAATCCTTTTCAACTGAAAACAACAGTCAAAATTGACATAAAAACAAATTTTAAATTGCTTCTGGCTGCAGAGTTGTCTGTAAAGCAGAAGGGGTGGGAGTACCAAAGAGTTAGCAATGGAAATACCGAGAAGCTCTTAACTGTAGTCACACTAATAAGAGCTGCTATCATGAAGTAATAACATTATCCAGAAATCTTTTTTCATTACCTAATTCCTAATGCCATCTCATTTCACTTGAGTTACTTGGGTCTGATGATGGGGTTAATGAGCGAGGAGGTGTCTGAGTGGGTGTGAATTAGGGGCCTTGCTAAAATAGCAACTATTTTAACAGTTCTGTGTTTAATATAGTCTGAAGCTCTGTGGGTTTGGTGGTGTTTTTTTTTTCAGGTAAAAATACTCACACATTCCAAGGCTAACACTGACTTTGGCAGAGCACAGATAATACCTAGACATATTCATATTATACTAGGTATTACAGAGGGACTTGTGCTTCCATCCCTTTTCTACCTCTGTCATTCTACCCACAAGTGTAATGTAGCATGAAAGCTAATGCCTTGATTTCCTGCATTCTGAAGTTTTCCTCAAAAATTTGGACATTGACAGTGACCATGACAGAAAACACTGTTGATAGCTTATCTCTCCCCATCCCTGTACTCCACAAGCCATCTTCACATACTGCACAGTGATCCGTTACAATATGGTCTAACATCTGCCTCCTCATATGATGTACGACCTATTTGATCCTTTTTATGCTGCTCCAAGACTGGAGGTTCATTACAGTGGAAGGATGAACAGTACTCATTGCTTTTTCAGTTAGCAACTGGGAAATATATCTCCATTTCATGAAAGACTGGGAATACCAAGCAGCGGACCTCCTCACTTCCCTCCATATAGCAACAATCTGCTCTGTACTCTGCCTTTCTTTATCACTAATTACATGTCACATTTCAGTCCAGAACAGGGAAGGTCTCTTGTGGGTCCTCCCATCTATCGCTAGTATATTAAACATTTCTGTCAATTAATTTCTTCCATGACAAGTATTAACATTACCCCATGTTTGTGACTCCAGCGTGGGAAGCATGAATAATGCAAGAAACAGTACAGTCCTCCATTACGCAGGGACACATCTTGTTTTTGCCAAAGTCAGCAACTGTAAAACATCTCTCAACTTCTCCAGTTAATAACATGGCATAATACAGGCTTTTGGTCAAAGTGATCATATTTACTACAATAAAAGGAGCATCTAAGGTAACATAAAAACACTTCCCAATATGGCAAGCATTAAATACAATCCTTATTCTCACCATCTCTCTTTCCATCATGTATAAAACATGAACATACTTCAGGATCACTGTCAATTGTCCAAAGTCATCTGGCATGAAATGGAATGAATATGGCTATGAAAACGTAGGAAAGCAATGCACTGACCAGCACAGTGGGATATCTCCTCTTCCCAAGGGTGGAAAACTCAACTGCACAGGAAAGCTACATGTACTTGGTTAACAAATTCTCTCCACTGACTCCAACCCGGTGTCTTTCACAAATTCCAGCCATTACAGAAATACAGTCAGCTGGCCTTGTGGCTCCATCTCCCACCAGCAGTCACTAGAATATGATGCTTTATTGCCCACCATTACTTGCTTAGTAACTGGAATTACTTGGTCAAATGATAAAGGAAACATTCTATGATTCTATGAAACCGTATCAGTGTAGAAAAGTGACACAAAGTGGTTAGAAGTGGTGAAACCGCCTGACCAGGTTGGAGCTAATCACTCTCAGCTCCCTTCATATGAAACAGAATGAAACCTGCAACTTTATGCCAAAAGAATTATACATTAGACATCCATGACTAAAGATGATTCTAATTCCACAATTCTGAGTACACACCAGGAAAAAAACTAGACAGCTCATGCTCAGCTTATTTCATTTTTAAAATTTTGTGTGAGTAGCTGAAGCTTTAAAAGTGAAATGTATCTGTCCAAGGTTCATGAAAAAGACACATTTCCTTTTCTCCTGTTATACAAATAAAATGGAAGTGACTTTGTCTTCCTCAAAGCTGTACAACTGGTAAGGCCTATAGCTCCATTTTCATCACAGAACATGTAGGAAAGGGCATATAACTCTCCCAAAGTTGCCTTCAATTGACTTTGGATTTGTCTAGAGAACATGTATGTTAACATAAGAGTGTGAACCCAAGGAAAATGAAGACAAACACTGACAGCTGGTCAATCTCACCCTTCTCTACTGTGTTTGCCTCAAATATAGTATGTTTGTAAGAATGTGTGAAATACTTCTGAAAATAAGTTATAGTCCATTTAGTTTTAACAAGCAAAGGAACATACAATTTACAACCCTCTTCAGAAGGATCCGATTTACCAAAATTCATGGAGAGATGTCAGACAATTTCCAAGAGTAGTTAGATACTTAATTTATTCAATCTCTTGCAAATTTTAGAACACCAGTGTTTCATTTTCTCTCTTTTTTTTTTTCTCCTTCCTTTCATATGTCTAAGGTTACATTGATCTTATATAATAATCTATTTTAAAATTTTATCTTTATTGCAAAGTTCCAAAAAGATTCAGATCAACGTTTATACCGTACATGGTATCTTTGAACAGTGGGGTTTTACCACGTGTCAGATGGATGCTAACTGCCAACTACTATTTCTTCTTCCAATCAAGTTAGGATGCAGAAGAGGGCATATTTTTTCACCTGCATCCCAGTGGAGACTGGCAGACAGTCTGTCTTATCTGCCTCTTAGGGAAATTTGACAAGAGGATTCACATAATTAGGATTCAATGGACATACACTGCAGGGCTCATCCCCAGTTAAATAAGACCAATTATGATAAGTTAGATCTTTGTCCTTCAAATGTACTGCTGTTATGCAACTCTGAGCCTTGTCTCCAATTTTGAATATGCTGCAAGCATAGGAAGGATCCACTGGAGCTTCCCATTGCAGAAGTAAGAACCATGACTGGAAGACAACAGTCATCCTTAAAGGCCTTTTGCTTCAATTTATTGTGTAGAAGGGTTATTGCGATTTTAATGAGCTTAGGGTAAGTAATGTTCTAGAGGATGTACATCATAGATTTTCTTATAAGATTGAAAATATCTTACCTTCCAGTATTGTTTATGATTAGTGTCAATGTCCAAACTGTTTCCCTTAGAATCACTGTTCTTATAGATGACACCTATCAGTGTCACTACTGACAGCTTTTTAAACTTTTGACCCTCCTTGAAAGTAAAGCATTGTATAAACTGTAAATTGTTTTGACTAACAAGACTGGTAACAAGTATGAAATGTTCAGGGACAGTACAATGTATACTAGCAGGATTACGTGGCATTTGCAGACATGGGGGAAATCACTTGTTTTAGACTTCCACAGTTAACTGTAACCTCTTTAAACTGAGTTGCCATTTTCTGCAGTAGCATAAACAAGCAACCCCAAAGATGGTATCTATTCTCCTTGGCCTAGAGGAAATCTAAGAAGCTGTCAGCAGTATTAGCCTTCCTCACTCTCCTCCCTGCTTGTCTTCCATATTCCGATGGCTGTTTATGAGCTCAGCTGTCATTCTTTGCACCAGGAAAAGATAGATGGGACACACCAACCCCAACCTAAGTGACCTTTGGATGTGACAAGATTTTTAGGTCAGTCCTGCTAAATGGAAGCCTTGGTGTATCGAGGCTCACCTCAGGGTGAAATTTCCAGTGAATTTATTATCTCCCAATGCCCTTTGGACTGCTTCCCACCATCAAACACCATGGCAGCACTCGGAACAGGAAGAAATACATTAACTGGAATCTGATCGTTTTAAAAGGTTACAGCTGCCCAAATATAATTTAATTTCATACTTGCCCTTTGAGGGTTTGGTGTATATTTTCATTTTATGACTGCAAATGATAAAGCTCTTAAGATTCCAGGCAATAAAAAGGAAAAGGGGGGAGAAAGTATTTTAAGGGTTAGAGTCTATTCAGTTCATAGTCAACGAGTAAAGTGACAAATCAGCTTTTTTTTTTTTAATCTAACATTTCCTCGTTTTTTTTTTAGTATTCATTCCTTTCTACACTTGATCATGAACAATATCTTTTAGTGAAATGAAACCTGTAATGCCACCCAGTGTGATATGAAAGAAACATCTGACATGAAAGCACCACCTTATCCTATATCCACTTGGACCTGTTTGAGAGCAGCACCCAAGGTGAAGTGAAATTAAGTTATCTGAAAAAATCAATGCAAAAAAAGAAAAAAAAAATCAGACTTAAGAAAATGCTTAAATTTCTTCTTCTCTAACTTTTTCTGTCTGAGCTCAGGTCATGTACACAAGTTCATCTACACATGCCTACACAGGATGAAAAAAATCAGGGTACTCAATACTGCTTTTGGGGCAGCATTGGATTTGGTTAGAGTCCCACACCTGTGCAATAATGAAATTCTAATGTACAAGTATATGGGATATGACATCCTTGTGCATAACATGAAATTAAGGAAGATTAAACTCATTCTCTCTTTTTCCCACTTAAAGTGAAAGCAAGCACCATGTACTGAAACACAAGCTACCACACAAATGTGAGCATGGCCAGCTTGGACTGGACATAGGAAATGCTGAGTACTCACATCTTTCACTATATCCAATGGAAGCTGAGTTACTGAGTGAACACTGCCTCACCATCAAACATTCTGATACAATTTTGATGACTGTTTCCTTTCCACAAAACTAATCTCAGGAAAAATAAAACAGCTGTGGAAAAGGGGAAGGATTAAGTGTGAATGTTGTATATCCTATTTTCAAAGCCACCGTAAGAAATTAATTATTGCTAGGCTCCCAAATCCCTTCAGGCCTCTTTAAAAATCTTATCCAAACACACATTAATATATAACATCTGAATTACTTTCATCATCACTGTATCAGACCGGAGTATGGCAAGATGCAAGGTTGCCAGGATAATACGAATGAGTTGAGGAAGATTGGTTGGTCTAAAATGAACCACACTCCAAGGCAATTATTGGTGACATAGCAGGACAAGCAATGCAAGCTATACATACAGCTTACCCTAAACATCAACAAGCCCCTAGTTTGTAAAGTAAATATCAGAATATTGAACAAAAAAAGTCAATGCAGTACTACTGTGGAGAAAGTAAGAGATGTTAAAGAACTGTTTAACCTACTACAAAATACAGTACAACTACTAGTGTTCCTACTGTGAATTTTCTGATTTTCAGAAGTTCAGAGTTTAACAGTAAAATCAACATCAGAGATAAAATAGGACTTCAGCCATGTTCTTTTGCCAAATTTAGCTAGATCCATTTGGTTCCCTTAATGAAATAAATATGCTGCTGTGTTCTATGGTAATGGCCCAAAACACTTTAATAACACTATCACAAGCTGTAATGTTTTGGTGCATTAACAGAGAACACACTGTTAAAATTTGTAAAGAGTGTTTTGAGCCATGAAAGGAAAAAGAAAAATTAGAAAAAGAAAAGGCTTTGTTGCCAGTTGCTGTATTCACACTCCATCGTGGAGAGAAGCGTTAACCTGTAGAACGGACACTTCACCTTCAGAAGGGCAAGAACTACTGGCCTTGCTGCCCTGGCACACTGGGGGACTGACAGTCTTCCCTGGCGCAGCACCTATGGCAAGGCATGCAGAGATGCTGCTTTTCGGGTCCCTGAGTGCATCAGGCGGGGGAACAGGTACCACCTCTTGTGGCACCCCGTATCACTGAGGGATTAATCTCATTCCCTTGCATACAAACTGGCAGTCCCAGGGCCCTCTGGGAGTACTGACTGGAAGGAGATGAAAAAAGCCTCTCCACAGCAGTCCCCAAAGACAATTCAACTCCCTCAATATGCCACAAACAGATTGCCCCTGTCAGCCACCACTGGTGCAGTAGGTGGCACAGCTGTGGTTACTAAACCCAAGTACAGCTTACAATACGGCTACAAGATTCTGTTGGAATGTGGATTTTAAAGGGGATGAGAGCAACCGCTCTAAACAGCCAGATGCAGAGGTACAGATATGGCTGGAAAACACTTTTAAAAATCTCCGTTTCTACAATTGTGAAAGCATATGAAACTTTCTTACCGCTTTCCTGTTATATTCATAATCATAGGATACTGATTTCAAAACTGCCACAGCTTAAAACCAAACACTGATTTTTAAAAATGTTTCTCTTTCTGATCGTTTTATTTTGCCTTTTTGGTTTGATATCTTTGTCCACTCAGGAAAGACAATTTACACAGAAGCTTGCCAACAGTCTCCGTTCTCCATAATTCTACAGTTTGTCAGTTTCTGAGATAGATAACAAAATATTTCTGGTCAGGGAAGTAACCTGTGATGTGACCAGTGTCTACGGTTAAGGGGTTAGGGAACGTAAATTCAGTAGTCTAAAATACTTTTCTCTTCAGCTGTCTCATGAATGGACAGGAACAGAAACAGACCATCGCTAAAAAGGGTAAGAAAGACAGTTATGCAAAGTGAAAGGGACACTTAAAAGCTAGTCTAGGAATTAAGACTCTAACTCAAGAGACCAGCAGAGTTCATGTGGGTTACAAATTTAAAAGCTAGTCTGGAGGACCACTAAGAGCTACACGTACTGTTGTCTCCAAATGTTCCTGTTGAGATCAACCTTACAAAATCCACTGGAGTGGAGAACATTAAGAACCTCAGAAAGGAGAAAAGGAATTTGAGGAAACTGAGCTTAGGTATCAGGGAAATAACTGCACTCTGACCTAACCTCAAGAACAGGCTTAAGCTATCCAGTCACAACAGAATAATTTTTAACGCTCTGAAAGTTACATCTCCAGATAGTATGGCACCTTCTGTTAAGCCAAGTTCAATTGATGACTCTGAAAGGAAACAGAATAAGCATCCTGACCTCAGTGATTTGTTGTCTAACGTTTAGGTCTACAGAAACTAAGCATTTCAGAGTTTCAAACTCTGCCTAATGTTAGCCTCCATTCATAAAAGGTGGTCAAATATCCTAGCTGACAACAGTTATCCCTGGCAAGGAATTGGACATAAAAAAACAGGATGAGAAAATGATCACAAGAACTCCGTTCTTGACATATGTAAATTTCTATCACTGTCCAGTGACACTCTTCCCATGTACACATTTACTATGCTATTTGTTCCTTTCTACCCCATTCTGCTTTGTCAATTCAAAATGACCTAAAACTTTGCAGAAAAAAGGAATGATCATAAATGAGATTGTAGTGAGAAATAAGCGATAAATCAAAACTCTTATATGTTCATATGTTACACCAATCTGCATCTAACAACAAACCATGTCATATAATGTCGGTAAAACAAAGCTAGCAAAATTTCAAGAGAGATTTGGGATGCATAAAATACTGTCATTTGATTTGTGGACCTAAAGCAGTAAATGAGTGCCAGTAAGTAGTTAGTTTTGTGCAAGACAGCTTTTCTCACTGTTGTTATTCGTAGCATTGTTCTGCAAGCTCTGAAGAGTATGCATGTTGGTGATTTGCAGCTTTCCTGTCTGTTTGTCTGTCACGATGTTCTGCTGAGGCACTGTAAATATACACTATTGGCAGAGCACAGCTTGAAGACAATGAATTCCAAAAATATACAGAAAAATTCACTAGTCTGACTGCGGCTTTCATGTTCTATAGGGGGCTCACACGCCCCCAGTTTATGGTTTCAGAGCAAGTTCCCCTGCAGCCAGCCAAGCCCCGCTTGGTGTGGTTTCTCGTGTCGTGTTCGTCCCCGTCCTCCCCACCCCTCCCCCCCGCCACAGACCGTTTGTTCAGGATTATACAATCTTATTTGCATGATTATATAATCTTCTTTTCAGCAACATCCCTCTGAAAAGAGCAAACAACATAATAGGAAAACCAGTAGCGAAAGCCAACTATTTCAAAACCCAGTGTCTGGAATGCACAAAGGGCACAAAGTAGGGGGAGTGGGGGGAAAAAAAGTTTTTCTGGTTTTGTTACCAGGTTTTTAATATGGACTTTTCCACGGAGAATTCATTCCGAATGAGGGTAAGCCATGAAATGCAAACACTACACAGGTTTGCTCTGTTGCCAGAGTAGGAAGGGAGGCATCATTTTGTTTACCTCAAAGTGTATGTACAAAGGTGGCTATTTACTTCTTTCTCAACAGAGGCTACTTTGGGGCAGTACAAGATAATTCTCAGATGTTTGTTCCCCTTGTTTAAAGACTCTGGCAGACAGGTGTTACCCTTGTTGCTAATGTGATATGGGTTTTGTCCTGTTGTTGATTGAACTCCTAACACTGGTACCAACATTCCAAACATCCGAAGTCGCAGTTATATCACATAGAAGGGCAAACGAAGTCTTAGCTGATATATATGCCTCCATTCATCGAGTTTGCTCATCCTTCATATGCCTCAGACTTTGTCCTAGACAGGACGTTGTGTAAGTGAAAACTGTCATATTACAATCTGCAAACAGGCTCTTCTGCTGGCTGCTAAAACTACTTATGATGTCAGTTACTTCAGCAATATTCATCTAAAATTAATGCCTTATAAATAATCAAGGAGTAATCTGCTTCCGTCTGTCAGGCTAACCCCAAAAAGAAAGAAGTGTAACATTTTTGTGAGAGAAAAGAAATTAAGAATGACCTGACCTCGCAAGTATGCTTGCCAGACAGTTACACACTCTTTCCTGCATGACCTATTTTTCCCTGCTCACGCCGCAGAGACGTTTCAAACAAATGGCCAGTAATTTAGACTGCTTGAAACACAGAAGATTGCCACCCAAACAAGACGGTTGGGCATCTTAATGGCTTTGTTAGGTTTCCAAAAGTTTTTAGAGACTTTTTATCTCTTTTCAAGTTGAAATAGAGCTCCATTCATCTAACCCATAATGGACAACATCAACGTCTCTTCCAGAAATCAGTGTACTGCGTACGGATCATGACCTAATATTTTGTTGTATATCACAGTGTATGAATGGCCTGTGTGAGGAAGCATACTGAGTACATACACCTAGTACACTTGGTGTTTTAATTACAACACAAACTAACATAAAGAACAACTGATAGCTAAATAAACTACTCATAGTTTAAGCAAGTCTTCTGCTAGCCTAAATTCCAACACTGGAATACTTTCAGTCTGTTTTTGAAAGATGCTCAAAACTATTGCCTGTTAAATTCCCAGGAGACTTAGAGAATATCTGTTTGTACCACTAGAATCAGATTCTGTACCAGTTACAAAGCTGCATCACCTGTAGTATGAACTATTTGATACTTGTGATTTTCATACTTTTAGGTTTGAGAACTCCACAATGTTCTCAGTAGAGACAAAGACCAATGTATCATGATACAAAAGCCTATCTACAACAGCTTAACTTTTCTGAGACACCTTTCAGACTCCTTAAAAGTATTAATGGCCCCCTAGCAGAAAAACCACTGAATTATATTGTTATGAGATAGTTAAGGTCACTACAAGAAAAAAGCAGGGAAATGGTCAACTTTTGCTATTCACTGAAGTCAAGAAGAGAAAGCTTAAGACAGAGAAATACAAAGGAAAATGGGAAAAAACACAAGAAATGGGGCAATAAAAAAAATAAATGTGTTCATATGGAAGATGAGGTGAAGGACTGGATTTCTTCATGCTGGGGTTTTTATGCTGAGAGACAACAATATGAAGTTGAAGACTGGCAAATATGAAATAACATGGAAAAGACATTATATTAATATAAATATTATATTAATAGCTTGTGCTATTTCCATTGTCCAAATGTCAAACGCCTTCTGGGAACCTGAACGGTGGGGGGAGGAGGACTAATAGCTCTATAAGCATCTTGTAACAGGTTCTTCCTAAAGGGGATTTCTTGAAAACCAGTAGGCTCTAATGCTAGCCCATATGGACTCAGGAAAGTCATAGAAAACGCTGGCTGTACTTTTTCCAGGCTATTTGCATATGTTCTTTAGTATGCAGAACGTCTCTGTATGTAATTGAATTGTTGTTTTTGCCTCTATTAATACATATGCAAATGAGTCACTACTGCAGCTGTGCTGTATTAATCATATGTGTGCTTCTGTCTGTCTGCCCTGCAGGCTCAGGGTCGGAGGGAGGGGGAAGAGGGAATTCAGCCTCTCTAACCTACAAGAAAACTCACTCATGCAGACAGAGGTCTGCTAGCAAACAGCAGGCCTGAGTTACAACTGGAAGACAGACAGGCTGGTCATTTTTCAGTCCTTTTCATTTTTCATAGATATGGATGGAATCGAAAGTTATGCAGAAAGGACTGTTAATCTAGATAAAATGAATACGCTACCAGTGCTAATTCTTTCCCCTCGAGGGTTGAGGAGGGAGTTATAATCTGACAACCCACAGAGCAGTCATGATATTGTTTTACTATGTGTATTTACTGCCTGTAAATGCCCAATGCCTGTATGTTCAGTCACTCACAGTGCTCAGTAAAATACAAAGCATTTATATATAGTCTGTCATAATGATTGTCTTTTGTGAATTGGTTGGATTCCAACAAAATGATGTGATCGAGCTTTTCATTCAAATCTATTTTGATAGAATAGATTGAGTTTACCCATAACATTATATAAGATTATATCTAAAGCAAGTACAGGCTACTCAGACACCAACTACAAAGCACATTTACTAACCATGAACAAGATTTATTTGAGCTGATATGTTCTGTGGTTCATGCTTTTACACAATTTATCACAATCTCTAGCTCTCAGCAGGCACCCAGAAAGTGAAGACTAGTAGTATCCTGGTGTTGTGAGGCTTGCTTTTGAGTTAATTGGGAGGATTTTTTCCATTTAACAGCACAGGGATTGCTCAAAAACAGTCTTGACTATCAATAACCCCTCACTCCACACCTTACTTGCATGGCTTAATTAATACTTTTAAATCATCACTGAGAGTTTATAATAAGAAAGAAATTCTGGAGTTTTGTTGTAGCGTCACTTCCATGAAGTCTACCATGCTCCATTTTCTAGCTGAAGAACTGGACCTTGGTCTTCAGTGGCCTCTTTTAAAACAGCCATACAGGCTACTCGTTTGCAGAACAGGTGGCAACTATCTAGCAGCCAACACATTGACTTGCAAAGCCAGAAACAAGTGGTAGATAGAAGTAGAGAATACAGAATCTGCATGAATATTGCAATTTTTAAAACTATATTAAAGGGCATCCAACAAAAACATATACATATTATGTCATTTTATTACTCCTATCGTCATTATTTGGGATGGCATAGCAATACACTGAGCTAATGGTAGATGGACAACTGCCATCTTTTGCTTATGCTAATAAGAAATGTCGCTTTTCATGTACTTAGTTGTTTTTCCCCCAGATGTGTGCTCACACTGAAAAACTAATTCTACGTTTTTATGCTTAAGTGGATTGCATGAGTATTATAATATTGTAATTAAATTGTGCACTAACGAATAATTCCCTACAAATTAAGTCACAGTTCTATTAATAGGAACAGGTAATGTACAAAAGCAAGCAGTGAAAGGATACTGACTTTCACTGTTGAAAACACAACTTAGATGGTACTTAAAGGTGGACATTATCCAGCAAACAGAAGGAAGAACCTTGCACAATGATTTACCTTCTTGTAGACAAATAATTGGTTATTGTAACATCCCAAAAAAGTCATGAATGTAGATTGCAGAGTAAACAAATACTGGATAAAGTACTTGCCAGTAGTGAGGCCACAACTCAAATACTGTGTTCAGTCCTGGACCCCTCACTACAAGGACACTGAGGTGCTGGAGTGTGTTCAGAGACAGGCAACAAAGTTGGTGAAGGGTCTAGCGAACAAGTCTTATGAGGGGTGTCTGAGGGAGCTGGGACACTTAGTCTGGAGAAGAAGAAGCTCTCTACAGACACCTGAAAGGAGGTCATAGTGAGGTGGGTGTTGGTCTCTTCTCCCACATAACACACAATAGGATGAGAGGAAATAGCCTCAAGTTGCATCAGGGGAGGTTTAGATTGGATATTACAAAAACTTTCTTCACCGAGAGTGGTCAAGTATTGGAACAGGTTGCCCAAGACAGTGGTTGAGTCACCATCCCTGGAAGCATTTAAAAGACTTGTAGATGTTGTGCTTACGGATACAGTTTAGCGGTGGGCTTGGCAGTGCTAGGTTAACGGTTGGACTTGATGACCTTAAAGGTCTTTTCCAATTTAAATGATTCTATGACTCTATTGACATCTCTCGGCTACATTCCACAGAAACAATAATGGGGCTTCAGTCTCTTCTCAGTCTTTGCAGCTCTAGCAAGTTATCTCCCCAATACAAGGAAAGAATCAAGCTTTCAGTACTTTGATGTATCACTTCAGTGTTCATAGAGTTCTTTCCAGGGTCTTCTTTCACAGATTTGAGGCACTGTACCACTGGAAGGCCAACTGTCTAACCTGGTCAAAACTGTTTACATCTATGGATTCATAGAATCATAGAATGGTAGGGGTTGGAAGGGACCTTTAGAGATCATCTAGTCCAATCCCCCTGCAGAAGCAGGTCCACCTAGATCAAGTTCCACAGGAACATTTTCAGGCAGGTCTTAAAGACCTCCAAGGAAGGAGACTTCACACCTTCCCTGGGCTGCCAGTACCAGTGCTCCCTCACCATCACAGTAAAATAGTTTTTTCCTATTTTAAATGGAACTTCTTTGTGTTCCAGCTTCATCCCATTACCTCTTGTCCTGTTGCTAGAAACCATAGAAAAAAGGGATGCCCCAACATCCTGACACCCATCATTTATATACTTATAAATATTAATGAGATCTCCCCTCAGTCTCCTCTTTTCTAGACTAAACAGCCCCAGTTCCCACAGCCTTTCCTCATAAGGAAGATGAGGATTATAATGAGAAGGAAGATAAGGATTACAGTGAGAAATCAGAAAGAGGTATGCCAAAATAAAAATAAATGTGCTTGACATTTAATGCATGAAAATATAGTGCCATCTTTTTAAGAGAAAGAGGAAGTTGTATCATCAGCAACATTTCAAATGAAACTTAAGGAGATACTTCAGGAAACAACCTAAACTGGTAAGTGGACAGATTCTGCTTATCCATTCAATGGTGCAGAAGCCAAAAGGAAGATAGCATGCAAGAAAAAAAAAAATGGCATCTGCCTGAGCAGGCAGTCCTCATGCTTTATTTTTGTTTCATAGACAACAGATGTTTTATGTAATACTCATATGACCACTGGAACAGTCTATCTTCCGATCAGTCACTGTATACTTGTAAAACAGTTCTGTGCTTTACATTTCCTTCAAGTAAAACAAACATGAAGACCACAGATGATTATGTAACATTTAAGATATCTAGAAGTAAGGATTTCCAATGGAAAACTTGTAATGAGTCAAATACCTAAATAACAGCAAGATGAATAACACTGAGAAGCACTCAAACTCTGAATAGGCTCAACTTTTCTCGAAATCTAGACACTCATGCCAGTGCCTGCAAGTGGCCCAAAATCTTCTAAAAATGTGGTCTAGACTATGTGTGCTAAATTCCACTGTAATTCAGTCCTTGGTATGCATCTTCCCATATCACTGAAAAGCATAGGTTTGTAGTAACAAAACTAAACATTGATCCAAGTACTTAAAAAAAGTGCAGACTAAAAAACTCGGCCAAATTATTTTTCCAGCTATGTTTGAAGATTAAATCTGCTCATCATCTTTACACAGAAAGCCAAAGAGAATCAGTCAGGATTCTTCAAATTGCTGGTCTGCAAAACTGAGCCCCAGCTACAACGCTTTCACACTCACACGCTGACATGAGGTTCTCTGGATCTATACAGTGACGTGCTTGGCCATAATGTTGAACACAGTCACCAATAATCTTGAAGTCCGGCTTCACGCTAAGATGAGGAGAGAAGAAAGTTTGAACGTGGGCACTCAAAACTTTTTAGGGTGTTTTTCCAAGAGCAGATGTTTGCAAGAAGTCTGTGTTACATCAGACTGCTATACTGTTTTGACAAGACACAAAATGTCCATATAGTAACACTACATGGGCAGCTGTCATTATACATCCAGCATTATCTTTCAATATGGTTATGGGTACATACAGCATTTGTATTACTGCCAATTAATCAGTCGTTGTCACTATTTGGTTATCAAACAAAATCTGGGAAATCTGAACCACTTGCACTCTCAATGGTGCAAATTTCTCTGAATTTTCAGATGGGCAGTTGGGTCTTTTGTTTTGTAATGCTCAGAAAGTACACAAGAATTTTATTTTTTTTTTGGCCCCTCAGAAAAGAAACCACCAGATGTCATTTTATATTGAATTTTCTCAGACTTCTGGAAACATCTATTAACATACTAGGTATACCCAAGATGACCAGTATTAGAATAATCACTTCAGTTTACTTGATGTAAAACCTGTTAAGTGTTATCTATGCTTGTAGCTTTGAATTTTCAAGATGGAGGGATTTAACTCCCTCATCTTCTGAATCATACAGCAAAACATGATATTTGTGTAAGGCATATAGCAGTACTTTTGATTTATTAGCCTTATTCAGTAAAACAGTGGCAAGGCTATGTTAGATTTTTTTCTCATTCATTTGAAACAGAACCACTGTGCTGTATCACTCTTGAAGAACAAACCATATGAAATCTATATGAGAAAAACCAACGTAAGAAACTATTTTACTGTGAGGGGGACAGAGCCCTTGCACAGGCTGCCCAGGGAGGGTGTAAAGTCTCTTTCTCTGGAGGTCTTCAAAACTCACCTTGACATGCTCCTGTGTGACCTGATCTAGGTGGACCTGCTTTGGCGTTCCATGACTCCATGATTAAGACAGGAAAGCTAAAAACTTTTTTTCAAATAGCATGTATGTCATTAAATGTGGGTATGAGTGAATATGCAAGGCTGATAGACAACTCTTTATCAGAGGACAGGTTCAAGCATGCAACATGGCCCCATCCATCTACTTCTTTTGTGACATCTAACAATGTAAGGTTTAGTTTCCATTCTTATTGAGTCATTAGTCTCTCTGTGGATACTGGAAATAATGGCAATCACGTCAGGCTAATTGTGGCGGGTATCAGATGGCAGAATCTATATACCCCAGCGGGGACTCAAAGGCAGGGAGAGAAACAGAGGGCTTCAGATTACGAACTCATCAGTGGGAATCAACAGGGCATTTCAAAATGAGAGATCGTATTTTCACTGACAAAAAGTATCTTTGCACACAGGAAAACAATCAGGTGTTAGTCCTTCTTTTATAAATACAATGTATATTTCATTTACAAAAAATATTTTTGACAATCTGGGCTAAAAAAGTACTTCCTGTTGACCTCACAGTACACTACTAAAGCTGTGCCTCGACTTAAAACTTTCTAATGAAATAACAAAGACATGCTTATCACTATACAAAAAAAACGAGAAAAATTCCTTGGCTTTGTCTTTGCTAAGGTAATGTTGTGTACCAAATTCTGCTGAGAGCAACAAACTAAGCACTGTGTCAAGCTCTTTGATCGCCTCTGAAAACTACTGCTTCTAGCATACAAAGCCTGAAAGACAAGTGATAGGGAACACAGAAAAAGAAGAAACATTGTACTTCTCTGACCTTCTACTCTCTGACCACAGGATGACAGAGGGTTTATAGGGAACACAGTGGTTATGATAGTGGCCTGGCTGAAGAAAGAAGTGTTCCTCCTTGAAAGAGACCGTAATGGTTGCACATCCATTCATGCCATTTAAAGGTGGTTTTGGACCAGTTCTTCAAGACAAATTTGAATGTTTCTTCATGATTGATGAAAGAGTCAAAGAGCTAAACTAGATTTGAACTGAGTTTGGAGGCACAAGCCTTCTAGGCTAGTAGCTATGCTAGCTTCAGCTCCACTCATGTTAGCACATAAGACTGAGTATTACATCACAAAATCTGATTCTTTCAAATGGCATCAGAAATCAAGAAGCGTGTCCAATTGCTATGAGATATGTTATGCTGATGGCTAAAAATAAAAAAAATCACAGTTAGGACATGAAGAAAGACAGCTTTATTTTTTTTCAGCATATATATGCCCTTATAGATTGAGCCTGAAAGATCTGAAGGAGTCTACAGAGTTAGTAATTTGAAACTCTCCCACTTACTGGCTGTCAAACTTCTAGGCTAAATAACATGCAGCAAAACAACATAGGTGAAATTGGTCAATTCTTTGTTTTTAATGTTCTCCTTTGCACAGAAACAAAAGGCTTTTGAGGTTGTGCCACAACTTAAACTCATAATAATATTTATGAAATCGGTCACATTTGCACAAAGCCCACTTCTTTATAAGGAAACTGTCATTGAGATAAAGCCTATTTCAATCGGAATACTTCAGCCCACCACATGCAGAGATACAGCCCAAAGCTGGTCCTGAAATGAAAGTAAACCATTCTCTCAACTTACTGGAGTACTGATGCATTATTTTAGGCGTAACTTAAATGACCACAAAATTAAGGAGAATTAATTTCAGAACACCACTTTCTCATTGCTAGCTATGTCCTTTTTTTGTTTTCCTTTTTCCCCCCTCTTTCTTCCATATGTGTATTCATGTGTGTTTGGCTCCTATAAGCACTTCATCAATACTGACATTACTCCTCTATATTCATTTCAGAGGGATGACTTTTACAGCTCTCATGATTCTTAAGCCGCCTACGGTATTTTTAACTCACAGAATCAGAAACTAACACACAGACAGTGTAGCTTTTCATACAAAGGCACAATAGGAATGAATGTATTAACCTCTGTGGTGCATGGAATGTGTCAGCTTACACACTGGCAGCTATTTCTGTGAAACTCAGCTAACTTCCGCTGGCTGAGTTAGAAAAAAAAATTTACAAAAATCTTCCACAGAACTATGTCCCACGCTCTCATATGCTGGCCAAACAACTGAAATATCTGATGCTGCAAAGAGTCTACTTCATACTGATGCTGGCCAAACTTGAGTTTTAGAATGCATTTTACACGTACTGTTTATAAATGCTGAGCTTTTCCAAGCAGGTATAAAAGCCCTGTTGTTCCATGTGACTTGGCAAATAATAATGAGCAGGGAGACAAATTAGCAATGGAGAGTATGAGATTTTTTTTTCTTTTATACAAAAGGATATCAATCCAGATTTTGCAAAGATAGATGATTTAGATCTTGATTTCATTTTAGTCCTAAATTTTACCTGTTTTCGTCCTACCAGTACAGCATACATGGCAGGTAACAAAATCTGAACTGTGGAGATAGACATTACATTTACTAAATTCCAATGACTAGACAAGCATTGTTGGGCTGATCAGGAACACTTGAGGAACATCTGCACTACTATCACAAAGACCCATGGATACTCTAATACCTCTAAAATTTAGAACGATATTTGAATCAGATACATCTGCCTATCAGGACAACTCTCTAACATAGGTTAAAAAAATATATATTTAGTATCTTTCCACCTGTTTTCTAATCACCTATGTTAAATTAGTATCATCACTAATTATCTCCACTACACAAGTGACTAAAATGTGCTTGGTATCATAGAACACTGTAGTAGGGGCCAGTCATTGCCCTGAAGAGCTTATAGCCTAAAAAGACATAATCACATTAAGCGACTTTTAAGCAGTTTAAAAGTGCTTGTCAGGACAGAGCTTCTCTGCCCAGCAATGCATTTCTTTCTCCTAGTATATATCTAACCAGCCTTTACAGCCTGCATCAGAACCACCTACTGGAAAAGACAAGCACACATCCTGCTCTGTGTAAATTTGAACTACAAACTTAAAAGTAGTTAAACTGACAATAAAAGACACAAAAACAGTAACAAGAAGTTCCCTTGAGGTAAAAGGAAAATGTGTATGATCTGAGATTATTTTGCTTCAGATGCAACTTTTATGTGAAGAGAACAGACCAAAAGCCCCTGTTAATTGCATTGTGTTCAAATGGAAGCAAAAACTGTTTTTCATATTTATTTAACCTTTGCCTCTTCTGCATTGTTTCTGGACTTACCTGCAGTTGGAGAGGGCCTAGGCCTGGTGTTGCTGCGGCAGCAGCTGCCATGGTAGTTGGGATCAGCTGAACAGGGTAAGGGTCACCTAAGTAAGAGAATAATAGAGGCGTCAGCACCTTTTATCTACTCTCCACCTGCAAATTAAAGTCCTGCATTCACTCTTTCCAAAAGCCTTCCTTTGTGTGCCTTGTTGAGGCCTAATGAAAAGCTCTATTGTGCAGCCTTTTACTAACACTCTTTTCACAATTCTGGCTGAGAGAGGAATGTGAATAAAAGGCACAAGCAATTAAGGCGGAAACCTCATCCTTTTTCATGATGTATTTAGGGAAATGGAAGAAAAAAGTGCACATTGATCAGAAGGCTGCACTTCAAAAAAAAAAAAAAAGAGAGAGAGAAAAAAAAAGAAAGACAGAAGATGGGGATGGAGCAGAAGAAAAACAGTACAACCTTGATAAGATCACAGCATTAGAAGGGGACAAATTTACAAGCTTATCCAGACTATGAAGTTAACCAACTCTGCTCACTGTTGGCAAACTGAGCCTCACACAGATCAGAAATGGCACTCACTTGACTGTTGCGTTTTCTTATGGGTGACCAAAATAAAAATTAAATCTTGCTATAGTTTCAGGGCTTGATCCTCCAATAGGAAAAAAAACCACATGAAGTTAAGTACATCAGATACAAGCCTCTGAAATCCCCATGCCAACTCCACTTCATGACTTGTGGATTCAATTTTGCCTCTGAGGGACAATTACTTCAGTTTTAGCAAGAATTGCATTTTGCTGAACGAGATAAAGCGTCTCAATAAAGGTTTAAGAAAAAACTGCACATGTTTGTAAAGAAAAAATTACCTGAGATGTCAAAAATCATGATGGAGACAGGCATGTTTTAATGTGATGGAGTGCTCACTTTTGGTCACTCCTTATATATCTGATTGATTAAAATAAACTTCATACTAGCCCATCAACAAAACTATTCAGAAAACTGGCAAAAATAGTAAAAAAATGTTACATGCATTATATTGCTTCTTGAAATTATAAAATTTTTAAGCACTTTCCACTGAAGGATCACCAGAGACTTTCTATATGTCCCTATGTTCTGGCAGCTTGCGTGATTTCTGTAGCATTAAAACAGTCATTTGAAATGAGACTATGCCAGAACATTTTTATCAGGAAAATCTGACTAAATGTTTGTGTATATTTCATTAGAGAGGTGGATTAAAAGTTTTCCTCTGTTATTGTGCTTTTTTTGAGTGAACTGGAGAAAAAAATAGAGAAATTAAGAAGGCAATGCAGGAAGTTATACACAATCATTACTAGTTATTATTGAATTAACGTTTAAAATGGTATCAAGCTGAAGTTACAGGAAACAGAAAATAAAGGGAAAGAAATTTGTCTCAGGTTTTTGAAATTTTGGAACCAAGATATATTGCTGTATACATGTTGAGGAAAACTGCTAGTGTTTATTTTTCCCTTTTATAATCAACCTTCTTTACAGAGATCTTTTAATTCAAACACTTTGATCTCCGTGTTAAGAAATAGATACTGTAACTTCTAGAAATGCAGTGACAGATTAAAATGCTGGCAAAGCATCTTAATTGGTAAGTCACTTCAATAAGCCTGCCCACTTACATTTAAGAACATCTTAAATAAATGCTTTGTTGACTGAAGCTTCACAGTCCTTCAAGGCCAGCCAGCCAAGCAAAGAGAATGCAAAGGTCCACCCAGGCATCCCTCTTCACAAATACCTTTGCACCAGCACCAGGCCACAATTTTTACATTTATTTATTTATGTCAATGCGTATTTCCTAACTTGCTTGTTTTGTTTCGTTTTTTCCCCCCAGAGGATGCCATTGTTTTACATTTTGCAATTTTACTTTGCTTGAACAGAGGCATCCATTTTCAATTTTGTATTATGTATTGAATTAAAAATTTCTCTCACTTGAATTTTCTTGAGAGTTATCTTGTGACCCAGGCAGTGGGCCTTAAACATGTCAAGACATGGAGAAGAAAGAGACAATGGTCACAGACTCAGGGTGAATGATGTTTAGCTACCTCCCCACCACTAGTAGTTCAAAGGCTAATCCCACTATCATTCTGAAAGACTCCTTTCTAGAAGAAGACATTTTATTCAAGAATCAGCTATGAAAGAATATAAAATTATTAATTTCTCAAGGAAAGAATAAGAGAAAAGAATAAGGAAAAGGTTCCTCACTAGAATGTTGACATCTGTTAAAATTTTTGGTTATAAATGATTTTTATTAAAACATATATTTTTAAAAGATTAACTTCCATTCACTGTCCCACATTCCTGTTCTCTCCACACACATTGTATAAACCTCAGCCCATCTTCTCACAACTTCATGCTAATTCATTAATCCCACTACTGTCACCTTCCAAGCCAGCCAGGCAAATTCTCATACCCTTATCTGTTGTGGTAATTCATATTCTTTACAGTTCATTTGGTAGATATATGAAGTTACTGCTTGTGAAAGAAGAACATGATAAAGTCCCCATGGCCATGAGCATACCAGTACCATGTGTGTGGTCACGACCATCGGTTTTGGAGATGCAGGTAATGACTCTAGGACTTTTTAAGAGACCATGCTAGAAAGTAACTACTACAGCAATATACATTAATGCAGTTTTTCAGAATTCTAAGGAAAAAACTAAAATTTATTCTAAAATCAGATTGTAACTGTGCAGAGCCAGGCTCTCTCCTTTCTACCAGACTGAGGTTTTTGTTACTTCACCCTTTAAAGGGTCTTACATTTTTTCCAGTGCTCAAAAATATTTTTAATAAATAGAATTGCTTCTGTAACCTGTCATGAATCTTTGCATCATTATGCTTTGATAACACTCTCTGCTATCTTCTGCTTATCGTAGAGGTTTAGCAACACTTTTTATAAAGAAAAGTACATCCTACCTATATCTCAACTCTTTCACAAGTGCTACTCGATACACACGATATTGGGAGTTTGACTGGATGATCTCTAAAGGCCCCTTCGAATTGTACCATTCTATGATTCTACGGTAGCAGCAAAGCAGTTAGAGGAAGGCACGATAGTGAGCAGAGACAGCATCAGGGTTAGCGGTCCACTGTGTTTGCCCTGGTACAAATGCTTAAGAAAAGATCAGCTTTGTCTGCATGAGCTTACTGTCCACATGAGACAAAACACAAATGAGCAAAGAATATGTTCAAACACTGTGCCATGTCCTGAGTCACTCAATAGACCAATGGAAGACCCAAGCTTAAAACCCACAGACAACTCTTCAGACAGTGCCCTTCTCAGAGACAGATCCAAACTCTGTATCGAAGGGTCCAAGGATTTATATACTCACACAGTGCAGGAGCAACAGCCACCTCTCAAATACTAACAAAGGCATTAATTCTCCTCTGATAAATATGTACCTGCTCATTCTTTGCTGTTAAGCTAAAATATGACACATCTTTCTAATGCCCTTATTCCTATGTCAGACTGAAGATTTTGCCTGAGCACTTCTAGGTAATTTCAAAGTCTGAGTAATGCGTGGATTAACTATTTCATTACCTCTTCAGTAAATATTGTATTTTTAGATTTAAAATGTCTAAAAAAACCCCACTTTTCCATCCCCCACCCCCCCCGAACCTCTGGGAACACTTTAGGAATGTGAGGCATGATATGCATTTATTTGAAAATAGAGACTTTTCAAGCCATTTACAAGTTTGTATCAATGAAAGCTCCCAATAAATTCTCAAACAACTATATTACATTTCAATTAAAAAAAAAAATCGCTATTAATCTACTAGTGCATGCAGTCAGGAGTGTACTTCCCTGCATCTTTCAGACACCAAAACAAAACATTTTGTGCAGTCCTTTCATGTCCCTAAGTGTCTCTCATTGTGTGAGGACTTTTCTTATAAACAAAGCCTCAGAGAGAAGGTTTGTTGTTGTTGCTTTTCTTTATTACAGTATACGGTAAAATCAAGAGCAGGTCAAAGGCTGGGATTTTTATTGCAAGAACAAGGTAAAAAATATTTCATCAGCTGACATATCTTTTCTAACATAGAAATATTTCCCAGCTACTTTATGACATCAGTTTGAAGATCAGAAATATTCAAGGCTGAATACATGAAAAGACCACAGAAGGACGTATGTACTAGCAATTCAGCACCTAAAGAAGTGAATGGGATACACCAGCCTGGGGGAGCTGATGTAGTATATTAGAGGTGTTGGTGCACGCTAAAAAGGAGAATGTCACTGGCTCAGGGAAGAAAAAAGGCAAAGCTGAATCCTCAATTCCATGCCAATTCTTTACTTCTCTATCTTTCTTTCGGTCCGTCTTCCACAAACATACCCAGAACCTCTTTCCTGATAATTTATGCACTGCAACTTCTTTCAATTTCAAATCACACCTTCATCCTTGCCCGAAATAATCTTCCAAGATCTTGCTTACAAGAGGATTTTTCATGAAGTACATTCACTTTCAAACCACTCTTTCTATGAACTCTCCCTATCATACTCCACTGAAAACACTTTTCTGCGAAAGTAAGTTGTGGCACAGGGCCAAGTGGACATCCTGTCCAAATAACAACTCTGTGTTTAGGAACTTGATTTTCAACAGACTAGCTACCAAGCTCATGGATACTGAAAGACTCTATACTTGTGGAAATACAACACTGGCTCTTAAACCATGTCAATGTTTTGCAAAATTTTATCAAAGGGCTTTAGTAAGTTAAAAACCATTAAGACTTCTTTTAAAAGAGAAAAGAATGCACAAGAGTTAACATTATGTGCATTGCACCATTCACCTAAACTCATGAGATGTTTTTTGTATTCCCTTTTCTGTCACTCATCTCATTTATTCTCCTTCATGCTATAATCCCCCCTAGTGTCTTGTCTTGTCTCCTGACAGGCTGCAAGCTCTTCAGAGCAGGCACAATTGTCTTACTTGCTATATAAATCAAGTTACATGCTCACGTTAAATTATAATGTTTTGACAGGATTTTTAAGTTGAACCTGATTATGTGAAACAATAGAACACTCAGATTTTTTTCCTGAGATTTTTCTTCTTTAAAAAAAAAATATACCAAAACAGGAGTAGTAAGGGCTTTATTTCCCATTATTTTTTAAACTTATTGTTTTCCTTCTACCTGTCTGTCAGGGAAAGCAAGTGAAAAAAGTTGGAGGTCATGGATAAAAAGAAAACAGTGTAAAGAATATAAAGAGTAGGAAACAAAACCAAATTCTTAAATTATAATTTCCAAAATCAGTATGCTAAACTATATTTCATTAAAAATACCAGAATAAACATTTCCTTACAGTAGATTCTGACAAATAAAAAGGAATTCTACATTATCTTGCCCCCCATTTTTGACAGGCTCTAGAAAAAGACACAATAATTTTACACTCCATTTATCACTTAAGTATTTTTATAATGAATAATCACAGCCGACAGTTAACTGACAGGTAAGCCACTGCATCTTTTCTAGCCACTCATTTTTGCTCATCCTCATCACCATTTTCCTTTCATTTTTTTGGTGGACTTGTAGTAAGAGTAATAGGAGGTTGTGATGAGTAGTGTTCCCTGACTTCTCTCTATGTATCAGTAATATAGATAAGTAAGAAAGAGAGTATGAAAAAGACAGCACCAGTGGTTTCCAAAAAGAAATCCAAACTGGTTCCCTGATTTTCTTTGAGGATAGTTCCAGACAGCATTGACTGAAAGTTGCCTAAAAGGGATTAATTAGCCTATTAGTGTATTAGAGAAACAACTCAGTCTACAAAAGGGATGGCTTTGGAGGGACTTAAAAGCAACCTTCCAGTTCCATTGAAGACGTGATCAACAAGACAGGGCCATGCTCCTCATGGTAGTGTTTGGTTGGAGGACAAGAGCCAATAGATACAAAGAAAATCAAGAGAGGGTCAGATTTTCCCTATGAAGGCAGCCAGACATTGAAAATGGGGTTATGTAGTCTCTGTTCTTGCAGGTTTTTGAGCCTGGACTGAATACAGCCCTAAATAACCTAGTCTTATCCCCTAGATAACCCTGCTTGGAGGAAGAGGTCAGACTACAGACCTGAGATATCTTCCAATCAGAATAATCCTATGCTTTCCACAGTGATCATATTTTTTTTAAACTCTGAGTATCAAGGAAAACAAATGTATTTCCACAGAAGTTTGTACACGCCAATGAATTTTAAAATTGTGACTTTTATTTAGTTTCCCAGCTATGGATGATAGTGCCATAACACCAACCATCTTTTATTGCCCAGAAAGTGAACTGTAACTATCAGCCAGTTTCCACAGCATTCCATTATTTTGCTTGTCTATTTTGTTTTTATTAACATTATTCTGAGAAGCCACACATACATTAGGGGCTATGGGAGTCTTTCAGATAGAAGTAGTCTTTGGTTGTGTTGTTATTTTTTGCAGTCTCGATGCCCTCCGTTGCATTTTCAGTATTACAGAAGTGACATATTCTCAAGTATGCTAAAAGGCAAAGTTGTTACCAAAAATTCCTTCTTCTTGCTGTTTCTAGACACAACGCTATTACTCTTTTCTTACCCCGGGGGGAACATGAGGGTTTAGTCATATGCTCATTCTTTTCCAAGGCATAAACAGTATTCCTGAAAGATGACTAGCATCTTTATAAAGAAGCTACAGTATGTGGTCCTCACAACACATGGTTCCTATTTTTGTCATTCTGATAAAAGCAAAGCAATGTCAATTATTTTTTTTTCTTGTGATTTGGTGATTGTCAATGACGTGTATGTCAGCTGACACAGTTAAAGCAGAAATTAGCGCTCAGTCTCTTTAGAAGCCAGACATGTGGACATTGAGCACAAGAAAAATTATAAGGCAGTCCACATGATACCCCATTAAACAATGAAACATGTGACTGACTAAAAAACATCAGCAAATTTCCCTGAGGAAGTTTATGGCATTTAACTCCTAAACATTAATTTTATTGTACTGTACAAGGAACTAATTAACTGAGAGTTTCATGTTTATCGGACATCAGAATTATTGTTCAAAATGTAGATGAACAGTAAATTCAGCATATTCTGATTTTATTAGGCTTAGCTTATTCTTCTCACACATTTTTGCTAATTTTAAAAGGTAATTAGACATTTCATCAATGACTTTGTGTGAATTATTTTAGAACACGTCCAGCAGCAATGAGCTGATACGTAAGAAACATACAATATACCTATTGTATATTCAGATTTTTTTCCCCCTAATTGCACATGGTTGAAATGGTGATTAAAGTGCTTTCAAAAAACCTTGTGTTGATGACATCTGACTGGGAACACAATATGATTTGTTACAACAAATTATTCACAGGGGAGAATGGGCAAAGAGAAATAATTCTTGTTTTCAAAATTTGGCATATTTCCATAAAAATAACATAAGTACCAGCAAATAAATGACTACCTAGAAGCTTTCCTGAGAATTTGCAAATAACCTGGAAAATGTATTTGGGGTAAAACCCAGTTCTAGAAAAACAGACTTAGTAACTATTGTTTCCTGAAAAAAAGAAAACAAATCCTAAAAATCTCTACATGATTCAATTTCTTGCACACCTCAGTTTAGAAAATGAATTATGTTGTTCCTCCTCCAGAGTAGAAACTCTCTGGAAATCAACAGCTTCAATCATACTGAAAAATCTCAGGATTGACAGAATATACCATATCATCGTTAAGTGGTTAGTCAACATTTCACTTCCTTTTTAATGTGGTCATCAAATGCTCAAAGAAGTGATGGAGTGCAGTTTTCAAAATGAATCTTACCTAGCAAGTGTGGAGGACCCATCTTAACAAAATTTGGGCTATTCTGTGTCTTTTAGAGGAATATGTTCTAGTGTATTTTGGTACTTATATTTGCTGAACAATACCCAATCTATCACTGTTATTAGCATAATTCCTTCTGTCTTTTCTACAAATGAATCCCCAAAAGCAGTCCCTTTTGCTTTCCCAAAATTTCATTTCATTCTTTTTATTATCTCTTATATAGGAGAGACAACCATGCCTTAATATATCATGTACAAATCTATACATACGTACATTAATAAAAGGATTCCCCTATCTACAACTAAAAAGCAGCCTTCTCTGAGGCAGAACCAAGTAGTTTTAAAAGGGCACAATACAAAACTTCTCTCACTTATGCTGTCTTTGTACTTTCAAAGCACTTCACAAATATTAATTAGCTCTAAATAAATTCTAATTATTTCTAAGAGTGGCCCTAGCAGATCTGTATCATCTGGTGTGAAATCTGACTTCAGTGAAGTCAACAGCAACAGCTCCTCAGACCTCAGCACAGCTGACATTTCACTCGCCATTGCTAAAATGCTGGCATTCATGTAGATTATCTAGCAAGTATCACAAGTGGAGCTGCAGTAACAAATGACAGGGTTAAGGAACGCTGACTGAGAATAAAAGGAGAAGGGCTGAATGACCTGAACCAATCTGTATAGCCTAAATGCAGGATAACCTTTGTTTACAGTTTGGGAAATGCAACAATTGGGCTCTGTGGTTTCAACATTGGCTGAAATGTAACGTGCTCATCTGCTGCTAAAACTAATTCATATACTTAGGATACTGGGGTTAATTCTTAACATCTGCTCATGAAACTTAGGTCATTAACTTAGTTAAAACCTCACTTTCAAACATAAACTCTTTATAAAGAGATTTGCACTATACACCTATGTAAATAATGTGTATTGTGTATATAAGAAAATACACATGAAGAAGTTTGCATGAAACCCAAAATACTAAATCCAAGTAGCGCACAGTGAATGTAGCAAGTAAGTAGGTAATCCGTATTTTCTTGCTAAACGTGGACAATATAGTTCACCATATGCTGCCAACTTATTTTTCTCATATTAAAAAAAATGCTTTGGTTAAGTAGTAGTATTAAATATTTACACACTATGCAATTGTGTTTAGGTGTGGAGGTTAAAAACCAACTGAAACCACAAATTATGAGTATTTCTTAAATAGATGTGTAAAAGTTCCTCTATTATTCTCTGCCAACTTTACCACCACAAAATATGCCATAGAGAAAAAAGGGGAAGTGTCAACTTGTGTAAACTGTCCCTTATGTAATGCAAACCATCTGTTTATAAAACAAAACAAAATGAAAAACCAAGCCACTCCCAAGCCTGATCTGCTACACAGAAAATGAAATAAAAGGAAATTTACTACAATGAATTGGAAGCCAAAGACCATGACCATGTAACCATGAAGAAAATATTTACCCCTTTCCTTCCTGTATTTGGCCAATTTTGCAAAATATTTGAAGTGAATAATTTGCTCTGCACATATTAGAGATTGATCGTCTTGTGTTCTTTCAAGCATTTCATCTTTCTAGAATGTTTCCAATCAGGTAGGAACCCAACCAAGCAGAGAAAACACTTTGTTTTTGCTAACAGATAGACTAGCTCTGACATAGTGATGTCACCACTGGGTCAGAAAGTCACCCAGTCCCTTACTACTGGAGCCTGTCAAAGTATAGGGGGACAAAGTATCTGTGTAGTCTTGCCCTGACCTTCTACTCTTCTTTAGGAATCTGCCATGAGAGGAAACTAAATGGACTCCTGCTACAAACTATTATGACTATTTTTGTGTTGTCTTCTGTCAAATCCTCAGAAAATGAAGTATGTGTAGAGAAAAAAAAAATAAAAAAACCCCAGTACTCTTACTGTCCATAGTCTCTCTCTAGAAAAGTCATTAGTTCATTAGGAAGCACTTGCTCAGGAAACTTTACCACATACTCTTTCCGAAATCACTGGGAGACGTACATTTGACCTTCTGTTGCTCTAACAGGGACAGGTGAATCAGAGAGCACTGAGTAAGTTCATTTGGTTTCATTATCTAAGCGGAATGAAAGAAAAATAGCAGTATAACTAGATATTAATCTTTTTTTCTCTTTCATTGACCTCAAGGGTTGATCACACATTCTCTTCCAGCTGCAGCTGTGCTGGCTGAAGAGGCCACTATCTCCAATCGCAGACCCCTGCCAAAGGTTACCACTGTGACCAAGCTGCCTGTTTAATCACTTCCCAACATGTTTCCACTAAAATGAGCCAGCTCAGTTCAAGCAATTTAAACAGAAAGCCCTTGCTATCCTAGCCTGGACAGAAGCAAGTTAGGGAGTGCTTAACAAAGAAGCTTGGCTAGCATGCCAGAAGTTAGAAGCACAGTGATGAGCAACTAGAAACAGTTATCTCTTCAGCTACTTGGCTTTCAGACAGAAGGCAGCAGGTAACCCAGTAACCAGGTGTGACCAACAGCACAAATGATAGGTGCTCTGCAGTGCCTTAAATGACAGGCTGCAAGTTTTGAAATACTCTTTTGGAGATCTGACCTTTCAAAGGGGCAGGGCAGACAACAGTATAAATGTCCCTTTGAAGGTGTTTCCAATGGAAGATCCATAATCAAGGTACTCAGTATCATTTGTTAGTTACAAAAATACTGGTTGTCACAACCATTCCCTCTTCTTTTCCCCCTGAATTTTCATTTCTCCCTTTTATTGAGAAACAATGCATGAAAACTTTCTCAGCTCTTTGTTATTTGTGACTTGGACTGAATTGTCCCATGGAGACTTTTACTGTTCCTATGTACAGGTCATTAATGCTAGTGAAGAACAGAATCATCACTAGAGAACTCGTACACGTCAGCCATAGAAAATAATTCTGAAAATCTATCAGTCCAGAAAAAAAGAGCAGGATTTCCAAAATGACTGGGAAAATGTAGAAGTGAGTTTCCATATTCATAAGGTACATAAGCCAAATGTAAAATACACAATGGCAGTCAGGTAATGATGCTGATAGTGGGGTTTTCAAAAGTTCACAGGAAGACCTCGTATCCAAAAGCAAACTCAGTGAAAGCTGGGCATTTAACATGCTGAGAAGCTGAGCAAATTAATCTGCTGTACATCCTCTGCTGCAGTGCTATACCAGTAACCACTTTAGGTCTGCAAGCTAGCACAGGTGACTGTACTAAATTTTACAGTACAAACATTTGCTAAATATCCCCGATCCTAGCACCTACGCCACTCTTCATATGACTCTTTAGTCTCCCAAATCACTCAGGTGCTTTGGAAAACTTTCTCCAGAGCTCTTTGCTTTACAATCTACCATATCTTTGCCAAGAGGACTGATACACAGAAGGGCAAGCAGGAAAGTAGGAGAGATATGTTTTAATGGCCTGTCAAAAACATTACTTGATGTGAACATATTATAGTTTTAAGGCAGCTAGGTTTTTCATTGCTACAAGCTTTCTAGGTGTAGCTAAATCCGTATATGATTTTTTGTTTACACTAAACTGTGAGTGAAAAGAAAATATCCTTTGGACTACTTATCACTTTTCCTCAGCTTCTCAGTCAAATTCAGTCAAACATGCCAGGGAATCACCAAACACAGAGCTGTCTTTTTCCACTGGCTTATGCTCAGTCCTAGACCTTGGCATGCTGTTAATTCCAAGCCTTACTGCCAGGAGCAGCAGCAAGTTTGCTCTTTTTTCTTTTCAAGGTTACACAAACATGCAATGTCATATGTACTTCACAGATGTGAGGAACCATAGCTAGTTAACGTACATACAGTAAAAAGAAGGGAAAAAAAACCCAACCTCAACTCTTTCTATCCAAAACAGACTTCACTAATATGGAATTAATTTAATCTGCTAGATATATCTAATGAGGTGCTTTCCTGACCTTTTCCAGGCCTACAGTTACAGTAGCATTCATATTCAGTGTAGTTTTCAGTTAAACATTCTGTAATGTGAATCACTACTACTCCCATTTGAGGGAGACTGAGAGTAAAATGACTGGAAGATGTGAATGAGTCTATGCTTTGGCACTGCAGCTGCTGAGGGATGTGAAGTGTTTTGAACAGTAATTTTCAGTAGTGGTCCCAATCTGTAAAATATTAGGAAAAGGGATTAGTTGCCAAAGAAACTCCACTTTGCATTGAAGTACTATACCTACAGAGTTACAGAAACTAAAACAAAACTGAAATTGTGGGCTCAGCCAGTTTAACTAAAGGAGTCTTGTTATATTCTAATTTTATGGAACTGCTGCTGAGGCAAGTGCTGAGTAACTCAAAACAACTGATGATTTCATGAGTTAGTCAATGATACAGATGGATACACTGACATGGACATAATGAAGGTAAACATCCATGCTAGAAACAGAGACAGAGAATGGTAGAACAAGCAAATCCTAGATAACTTATTAGAAAACCGATGTCAGAAGAGTTATATAAGCACAAATACATGAAAATAAGTCTATGAAATTCAGGCTTTAGCTAAGCCTATTAATGGAAATGGAATTCCTCGATTATTCCTTACGTTGTGTTTATTATCATCCTGTTGACAGGAACATGAAATAATATAGAAGGCTTAAACAAAATTTCAAAAAAGTATCTGGGGATTGTAAGGAACAATACAAATCTTTCAAAGACTGAAAAAGTAGATGCTATATTTTTTAGTGTTAGGCTCTCATAAATATACTCTTGGTTTGTGTTAGTCCATCAAACTGAAAGGCATATGCTATCCTCAATCTCTGTGCAGAAACCCCATTGAGATTAATGTGAGTTCTGTGTGAAGAGACTAGAATAGGCCCTCAGTTCACAAATAGTAAGCAGGCTGCTTCAGGAAAAAAAAAAAAAACAAAAAACAAACATATTTTCTTACAACAGTGTTGCAATTTATTGGTAAGTCTCAAATAGCTTCTCTTCAGATGTAAGTATGTATGTGTGGTCATGAGCATGTTCATTTGTCAGAAAGAAGGTGCACAAATCTATTTGTTGTGTGAAATGTTTTGCTGTTACTTTGAAACACAAACTTCATCTCCAACAATCTTTTCTCCTACAGTAGTGACTAATCCTCTATTTTACACTCATCTGTGCAAGTTACTGGCTTTGTCCATAGGGCTGGAGACTTGACATTTTATACAGACTGGCAGGAAATTGTGCCCTATACCTGCTTCCAGCTAAATCAATCTACAGGACTTACTGCATCCCGCTTTGTAGCTGAAACCAGGAGGAAGAAGGAATCCTTGCTGTGCAGCTGCTGCTAGGGTTCGTTGGTCTGGAGGGAATACAGGAATCATTAATGGAGGCAGCTGACCCTGGACCTGCTGAACAGGAGAGGGAAAATCAAACATGGAATTTTTACAGGGGAAAATGTCTGCTTACATGCTTTCCTTTACTTCTAATCTGAGAGGCCAGGTTTGAATATTCTCCTCCATAATGGGATGTTCCAGTAGCATCAACTATTCAACTTCATCTTAATTGCCAAAGCACTTAATATGAATTACATTAATCAGAAATAAATCAAAATAATCAACTAATATATACCTATAACCCAATTAATTATTCCCCACAAAGCACATAATGCCTCATTTCTCTTTGACTGCAGGGTAGGTTTTTCTTCTCTTTTATTGCACTGTGTAACAATACCTATGATTCAGACAGAAACTTTCACCCTGACTGAGTACAAACACAGATGCACACAAAGAGAAGTACAAATAAGTGCATAAGTAGCATAAAGCACAGTCAATACTATTTTTCTGCCCATACACATGCACTTATTTGTACATGTGAAAAGATAAAGTCTCTGAAATGGTAAGAAAAAAACGCCGAGGCACTTTATTCACAAGTAAAACAGAGTAATGTCTGAAGCGTTAGCTGTTCATCTTTGAACAGCAACTGTCCACAACCATGCAACTCAGGAAATGGAAAATATTATATTGTAAGTGGATACTGCAGGGGACTTAAGACATGCTGAAATTAGTCATCCAGACTGGAAGTTGGCCATGGCACAATATCTAATATGAATGCTTTTACTCAATTTTGTCAGAGTTTTTAATTGTTAGGAATGGACATCATCTTTGTATTTCACTCAGGTGAGTAACAAGTTGCTAGGTTGAAATGTTAAATAGCTAGTTTTAATTTTAAAACCCCACTGTACTGACCAGATAGGTCAGTAAATGGAGATTTACTCATTTTTTAAAAGAGGTCATCTAGTTTTTTAATGGCATTTTAAAGCTGAGGCATCAGAAGTATATAACATTACCAAATACTAAAATTTAGTTTGTGGTCTGTAGGCTTAAGAAATGAGGGTTTTGACAGACAATTGTTTTTGGCCAGAGGCATAAGAAGGTGTTCTTCCCTTCATTATTGCCTGCATAGCGAGACTGGCAAAAAGAGAACCTGTGCCAGTTCATTGGCTGCCACAGTTCAGACTACAGCATCTTGATTTCATTTTATTTTAATCTCCTGAAGACTCAAGAGATGTCTTGGTTCACCCTACACTATCAGGAGGCAAAAGAGTTGTAATAAATTTAGGATGGTAACCTCTTACTTTATGCCAGGACCCGTCAATGTCTCTGTGTGTGCTGACTTCATCTTTCTAGTCTGAAACAGTTTGCAAGGATGCAGTTCAAGACTGCCATTGATGGAAATTATTGCAGTGAAAGATAAAGGTAGGGACTGAGGCTACAGTAGATGTAGTTCTACTCACTGAACTAACTTGATCTTTTTGAGTTTTTTGGTTGGTGTTTTTTTTGGTTTTTTGTTTTTTTGGTTTTTTTTTACTTTTTTCACTCCTTTCTATTCCAAACCTGTTAACTAGAAGACACACATACTTTAAACTGGACTGCTGGAGAAAAATATTTAAAATGTTATTTCTTCTCTGTCCCGGACTCAGTCACCCTAGAACTGCCCACTATCTGCCTTTTTTTCATGTGTTTAATTTTGTTTGTTTTATTTGGGGTTTTGTAGTGTGGTGTTTTTTTTTTTTAAGACAAAGACAAAGTAACTGTATTCTTTCAGAACAAAAATGAACAGCCGTGTGGAATTTTTGCATAGTACTCTTCTTCGGCAAAAAGCCACAGAACTTTTTTTTTAAATGGTTTCCAAGGATGAAAGTGACTTTGCCAAGCAAAGAAGCTTCAAAACAGGACTCAAAAACACTAATAGAAAGACAGATGGTTCTACTAAGAGCTTTGCTGCCAAAAAAAATGTTAAAAAAAAAAGTGAAAAAAATGCAGTGATGTTATTGAAGCTGACTGCAAAGTTCTCTGATGACTGCAAATACTCTTGTCCCACTGCAAGTGTTAACTCTGCCTCCAGGGCTAATACAACTAAAGCACCACACACACACAAATTGTCATTGCCAAGCCCACAATGTAGCACAAGTCTGCACTTGAATCCAAGTGATTGCCAAATACAGGAGCAAAACATCACACTGAAAAATTCCCATTTAGGAAAACATTTATCAGGAAAGTGCCCCTTCTTCTTAACTCTGACCGCTGTGTTTCATTTTTTTTTCGAATTGCTGCTCCTCCTTATCTCTCCAAGGGGCCCTATACCCACTACTTTCAAATGACACAACCCTGGTTGCATTAAGGAGGTAAGAACTATAGAGTGATGAGGATGGTTTGCATGGATACAGAAATAACGCAGTCAAAACAATGTGATTTTCATTCCAGGATGGAATGTATGTAGCACCACTCGAACAGCTACACTTCTTTTTCTCCCAAATGCAAATATGTGCAAACATTAGTTTATTTTAATCCAATTACCTGACACAATACAATACAAATTATGGGACTCTTCATTTTCATGGCTCATTTAACTACTACATCTTAACTTTTGTTACGTTTATTATTATTAATAAGATAGGATACTACTGTTTCAAGTGGCACAGAATACAGGTCTGTCTTCTGAGTTTTACATTAAGGGTATTTTTTTCCTTTTTTTTTTTTTAAAGCTATTACTGTGTCAGTTACATCTCTCACAAATATTTTTTTTGTTATACAGTTTACATACTTTCCAATGTTTTCTTGACAGTAACTTCTTGATATTGCATTTCTAATTTTAACACAACGGATTGCAAATCAGAGTTATTTTTTCAGGCCCTTTAATTTGTTTTGATAATGGACATATATATGACGATAAAAAGAAATACATCTTTAACAATCTAAAAATGCACATAGCTGTCAAGATTCTCCAATTGCCAGTCTCTCTAAGTGATTACCTTTTCTGAGTTGTAATTTCCTAAAGGTGAAGACTGTAGTTTAAATCCTCACAAAATTCTCAAAGGATTTAATGGGCTACAATTTCACGGTGTAACTTCTTATATACTTTGTGACACAATCTTCCAAGGGCCTCCTTTTTCACTACACGTACTACTGCCATGATGCCAACTGATCACACAGTTCCCTGATCTTTCTCTTAGTTTGAATACCACCGCCACATATAAGAGTAACCAGAAGTATTCTTGCACTGCGTGACAAATTGTAGAGGCATGACATGCACAGAAAAGGCATACGACATACGGAAGATAACAAAGAAACAAAATCAATGTCTTGAAAGCCATAATATTCTAAACAATCCATTCACCAGTCAAGGAATTTATGCTTTCATTCATTTGGGGCAAGAAGGAACCTCATGCTGCAACGAAAGTGATAAACCACACCACTTGACATTTAGTTTATGAGAAGCAACAAGAAAGTAAAGGTTCTCCAATTAATAACAAGGACAGTAAACAATTTTCTGTAATGGCAAAGTTTATTAGAAACAGAAGAAAAGGCCATCAAGTTTAACCTAGAACCCAAACCAAAATCAAGGACCCTTCATATTTGACACTGGAAATCCAACAAGTTGACTAGCCCTAAAGAACTTATCAATAAAAAAAAAAAAAACAGCATGAGCAGGTGAAAAACACTTACTGCCCAGGTGGGAAACTGAAGCACCCAGAGTTGACTGTAGAGATTTTTGATTTTGTAAAGTGCCTTGTATTTTTCATTGTTTCAGTGTCCTTGAAAAACCTGCCCTTAAATGACTTATCCTCATAAAAAGAAATTTGTTAGTAATGAATTCAAGCTGTTGAAGTCTAGGCCAGCATCTTCACAAATCTGTGTATGTCCTTTATGACTTGACCATAACAAATCCAACTGTACAAAGATGTGCATTCAGCGTTGCTGCAGCTAGATTCCAAGCATTCCCAACTTCATTATGATTGTAGCATTTCCACCCAAAATCTGGTTTGCTACCTACTTTTAGGAACATACTATGGTTACCACAGCTACCTAAGCACTAAGCAGTATGTTTTTAACAGTTACCCCTACTGTTTGTTACTACCTCCTGCTGTGGCTTATATAAATTTAGATTGCAAATGCTTAACAACTACAGTTCTACTCTATTTTCTGTAAAACGTCATGTGTGCTTTTGGTCACTATATAAATAGGTACAAGGACAAAATAGTTTAAGGAAACAGTAAGGTTGCAAATTTAGGCATTCAAGGCTTAGGAAATGTTGAAATCAGGACAGTATACACGACTTTTTCATGGTCCTTTATGCCCATGCATCCTGACAGAGTCTTTAATTAAAAGTTCACAATTTCCTCCCTCACATGACTCTGGCTTACAATATTTCTCAACTGTCATAAACCCATACTTTCAACAAATCTAAGCCCCTAACATAGCAGCTGTTACTAGTTTTATTTATTTTGTCTTTATATACTTTCACCAATTTCATTTCCGCTGTTGCTCATTACGTGTTTATTCGCATAAACTTTTATGTAAGGTTTTCCTCTCCAATGTAAATATCTCAAGAGATTTCCCAGCATCCATATATAACAGTTTCCACTGAGAGGGGAATACTGCTCTTCCACCCACTTCTAGTTCTTCAGAAACAACTCAATTAGTTTCAGTGAGACCGATGACGGAGAAACGAATTACTCAGTGTGAATAAGAACGGCTGCTAAAAGCAACACTCCTCTCTCCAGAAATTGACAAACCTCTGAGCAGTACTTTACTCCTGAGCTGTTTAGAAGATGCCCTTCAAGAGCTGTGCGAGCATCTTTGCTGAAATTCTCTCTTACATGGCTTCTACATGTAGAAACGTGGCTAATTTTTATTTGCATTTGAGTTATTCTCAGCTGCCTCAAAGAAATTCAGACTTTACAATTCTAGAACAGTGGATCCACATGAATGATTCTATTAACTTCAAACTGCTGTATGAATGTCTTCTTGCCTGCAACTTGTTTATAAGCATCTCTTCTAGTATTTATGAAAGAATGTAATGTACATTTAAAATGCAGTAACATCAATTTGTCCTTCAAAAAGGACACGTTTAATTGCTTCAGTCCCCTTTCCTCTAGAAACACTTGGCTTATGGTTGTGCACACTATGCTGAAGGACCAGATTCTTTAATTAGCATACGTGTTGGCCATCTCCTTCTCCCCTTCCCCCTGTCATCTATCGTAAGGGAAGTAAAAATGTATGTCTTTATATAACTACAATCTGCTATTTTCCCTTACAATGACGTACAAAATAAGAAAATGTTGTTCTTCTCATTCTCTTCTCTACATTAGTTCTCTAAATTGACATAAGTGTGTCCTAAATCTATATGGCAGGGAGCCTTGTCTATCCAGATAATGCAATGACCACTCCCCTGCTGAGTTACGGGCTGCTTATTGAGTGCTTAAGAGGCAAAACAGAAGGTGGGTGCCAAGAAGCAGAGATGCAGAGAGGCAGACACTGACAAGACAGACAGCACACCCATTTCACCCATGCTCTGACCTAATGCTGCTTTTACTGCTGAGGAACAGATCCCTCCTCTGCCAGATATACTGGTATAGGGAATGCCAGCCAAAGATTTTGTGAAGGCTTTTTCTTCTTAATCTCTATATGAAAATCCTTTTGCAGTGGATTAATTTAGCCCTAAATATTATTCTTCCCTTCGCTGCATAAAAGGCTTACACAATTCATAGCAGTACTTACCAAAATTCACCCTGTCTGAACACCTTATTTCACTCAAAAGTAGCACTTTACCACTCACAATTGTTTGCAAATAGTGATACTGATAGTAGAAGAACAGTTTCATAGTGGTAATCTTTTAAGAAGAATAAAAAAGGACATTTAGGTGAGGCACTCCCAGCCTTCCATTACAATTCCATGAGCATTGAGGAGCTCTCTTTGGAGTCACAGTGTAGAAAAAATTTATAGCTGATGAAATATGGAGACAATCCTTAACAGGCAATAGTTGGTATGTATGTAACTTGGAAAACACAAAACAAAAATTTTCAGGAAAACTGAAATACATTTCAGAAAATTTCATAAACATTTCTCATTTTGAAAAAGTAAGGCTTTTCAGGATGGAAACTTTCTGGTTTTGTCCAGTCCTTCAAGAGAATTCAGGTGTTACTACCAGCATCTACCTCAAGTTCATCTCATCATAAAGTCTGTACATACTACTAAATGAAGTGGAGAGATATGCCTTAAACTGCCAAATAACACAGACAGTAGCTGTGTCTATATCAGTAATTTGCTTCCAAAGATTTTCTTCCTCCACTTCATACTACAGGACAAAATGTGCTGGTGAGAAACAAACACCTCTTCCAGCACTTTGAGGGATATAAGCCAAAAGGACCTTTTTCATTAAGCATCTCTCGGATGTTTCCAAAGGAAATAGCAGTATTACTTACTCATTTATGTAACTAAAATAAGGACCTTTAGAACACTTCTTTTGTATTTGATATGGTATGTAAAAGCACATACAGAGGAGAGAAAAGCAGTAAGATGACTTTTTCCCATTTGGGATGACATGTAACAAGAAGTATTCACACTTATGCCACTTAGGATTTAAGTTTTCCAGAGAGGAAATCTGCTACAAAACCATTTGAACAAATAGCCTAGCGTTGAAAAGAAAGGAGCTACCTGAAATACAACAAACATAAACTCAAATCCATTCAAACATACTGCTGTTTTAAGTCAAAAGTTCATGCAGGAATGGCTGCTCCGGACTATACAACACCCCAGTGTGTGGGGTCCTCTGGCAAAACCAGGACTTTCAGAGTAAGTTACTGCAAACCAGGTAACAGCGGCAGTGGAAGAATGAAGTGCACTCTCAAAAGATCCCTTTCTAATCCACACTGAGGAGCAACACTCAAAATAATTTGCTCTTTTCTTTTTATAGAAGAAAAAGATTCATTGCCTGGTTGATTGAGTCATTTGTTTCATTAAGAAGTTAAAAGTTAGTAGAAGACACAAAATTGGATTTTGAGATATGACGACCAGTATTTGGTCCAAACTGACTTATTTCATCTTACTTTATATTCACACAAATGCTATGTTTCTCATGCCATAGCTTCCAAGCACCTCAGCACCTTGTTTAAATGTCAGTAGCCTTCCTAGAAGAATTAGCCAGGACGATAATGGAAACCTGCCAGAAACTTGTGGCTGTCACAAATGCTGATTTATATGGTACACTGTCCTGTATTTGCATTTTTGCTGACTAATAGCAACTTGTTCCTAAACATAGTTGTCATGTAGCAGGAGCTAATCTGCAAAGTCCTTTGAAATGGGAAAATCTATGAAGGCACATCGATGACTGATGCTACCGTCTAGCATACAATGGAGCACACAGTTTCCAGGTGCTTGGTTAATGCTTTTCCCAATGAGGTCTGGACCAATGCTGATCACTCTAGCAGCAAGTTATTCAGCAAGACATTTGTTAGTGAAAAGAAAGCAGGTGTGAGATTTCCTGATGTGTTTTAAAAGACAGCACGTAGGATAATTTCTTGAGTGGCACATTTGTACTGTTTTCTACACTTAGCTGATCTATTATATATTGGTTCAGTTATTCAAATGATAATGAACTACAGGGGTTTTTGTACACATCAATGAAGAATCAGAGACAAAAATACTTCCCTTGTCATTGCTCTTATCAGCCTTCCAGAAGTCATCTGTATCGTTCTGACTTTCCACATTCTGTTTACAGGGATTGAAGTGGCTGGGGTTTGTGTGTGTGTGCTAACCCAAATCTCTTTCTTTTCAAAGTCAGTTCTTTGGTATATCCAATGCTCACACTTTACCAGATCAAAAGTCTTTCTTCAACAGTAACAAGAGCTGCTGTCAAAAGAGCCCTGGAAAGAAGGTCTGGCATTAACTATAGCTATAGAGGAAGCAGGGAAGAGTAAACAGGACAGTTTGTGTCAGCTCTGTATTAAATGGGTGCTGTTTCTAGTTGAGGCTGTTAGAAATAGTGACAGACGTAACTGTCAAAAGAGGTGAGCAGAATCTAAAGAACTTTTCCTGTGAGAGTATGAGGTTATTTTAAGTGTGTGTAAGGTTGACTCTGCAAACATTATTTATCAATGGGTGGACTGTGAGAGCAACGAGGAACAGGAAGGCTCAGAACTAGCATAGGATCTAGAGAGCACAGGAGAAGAGGAAGCTGTATCATCCAAAACTAAGGAACTTCAGTGGATGTTGAAAGTCAACAGATTCAGTTAAAGAAATAAATGGTAGTATTACATGTCACCACAAGCAGCAAGTTTGGCTCCTTTTTGACAGATAAATTACGTGAGCTACAAGAAATGTCCCACTTCACTATCTTCTCAGCACTTTTAAGGTATTTTTGGGCTCATCCAGACACCAAAGCATCCTGAATGTTTTAATGCAAAGGATTCAAACAGGACCATAAAATGCTTGGCTAAAAACCTGCCTGAGATGGTTTTTAGTTTGAGAAGGCAACTTAGGTAAAGAAACATATTTATTCTAATTGTCATTCTTAATCTCATCTAGACCGAAGTGAAGCAGCTTTTGGCATGTGAAGCTACTCAAAAATGATTTCTTTAGTGCATTTTCCCTAAAAGATCACAATATGGGTAGCAAGAACAAGGCTGAAGCCATTATACTTAGGCAAGGCTGTCTGGTATTTTTGTCATATGAAGTTGTTTGGAGACATCAGTGTTAAGCCCAGCTGCTACACTTGCCTCTTTATCCATTGTTGTTTTTTCCATAACATATTTAAACACTAGTAACTAATAATTTTGATGTATAAATTGCAGTCTATTGTTCCAAAAATATTTTTTGTAACCTTTGAAACGGGAAGAAAGTTTTAATATGAAAACCACTGTATTTGAGACGGTGTACAGATGAAGGCAAGTGCCATGACCTCATTTTTGACACAACAGTAAAGTTCAAATTCATGAACAGATAAGTATCTGAGGTCTAAACCACTAAAAGTGGATTGCCTTCTTTAAGAAGTTTGTTATTTTATTAATGATCCTGAGGCACTCCTGGAAAAAAGCTGTGAATCAAGAGTAGTACTCAGCCCATTGCTCAAACACTGCATGATGAAATGAGGGACTCTAGAATATGAAATATGAAGGAAGTGGGTATGCTGTGGTACTTCAGTGAAAAGTAAAAGCCTTGCACGGCATGTCTATCTCTCACTCTGGTCCTCCTTCATGGTTGGTACAAGTAATGGGAAGTGACAGCTCCTTAAAGTCTTCCTCTGTTCCTGAAGCGACACCTCCCCCTCTAATGCTCTTGCACTGCAATATCACTACAATTTGTCCTTCTATTTCAACTCTTCCACTGCCAGTCATTATGAGTCACTCACGACACACTGCTTGTAACAATTCTATACATAATTATAGTAAAATATTTTCTCATCAACTGATATGAAACAGTTCTACTCTCATAACCCTTAATGCAGAAATCTTGGTTACTCAAATTAGTTGACACAGAAGACAACAAAATAATCAGGACTACCTTATAATACCTATTTCTTGTTTTGGTTTAGGTTTTTTAATGCCAATTTCCTTAATATGATTTAAGGTACTTTTACTGTATAGAGAGGAAGTGCTATTCTTTTAAACAAATTCCTAAGAATTCAAGATGTGTTTTTCACTCAGTGTATCTTTGACAAGTGGAATATCATTAATTAAAACAAATACAATAATTTTAATGTGTAGGTGGTGGGCATGAAGCAGAGGTTATTTAATACCATGTAGTGGGCAGAAATTCAAAACCCATTCAGTTGCTGAACAGTGCAATGGTATAAACAAATATGAAAGTCTCATCAAAGTCATCGGCTTAAAATCGTACTATCTAGAAAGAGAGAGAAAAAATAGTTTGAAATTACTCAGAAAACAAATTCTGCACTGAGACTCTGTACCTTCTTTTGCTTTCCCAAATTGAAAGGTCAAGGGACATAGTTAATATAACCATATAAAAGCTTATACAGTACATGGAAAGAAACACTCTTCAGGGCATGATCAGAGTAGACTTCAGCAGACTGGGTCTGTTCAGAAAATCTTAAGACTTTAATCCACCAATTAAAACTCTTTGAATGCCTCTCTTTTTTTCCCCAATTTTATTATCATTAAATCAGATGCATGTTTCAGTATATGTCTGGTCTCCAGTGACATCAGTTTCAGTGCACTAGTCACTACAACAACTCAATGTAATTGAGTTCTTGTCTTTTTTCCTGAAGACAATATTATTACTATTATTATTATTTTTATTGAGTTTCAATGCTTTCTACATGATCTTAAAAACCTTTGCACTTAAACATGATGGACATATGGCCAGGAAAACCCAGACCAAATGTTAGTAGAAACTTTGTGGAAAACACATTTCCAGTATTAGATAGCCTCTAATTACTACCCAGGGAAATGCACAATAAAGACCTCTTTTCAATCTTTCAGCTGTTCAGACTTGTTTCTGACTCTCCTTTTTGCCAGCGGATTTGTTCCTCAACGGAGTTCAGTTTTATCATCAAAAGTTCGATTTTAAAAGTGAAATGGATTCAAGTTACACAAGACTACTTAAATAGATACATCCATTCTTCCATTCATGTCCTGATGTTTTTTTGTTATCAAGATCCTCATATGAAAATGTTTTTCACAGGTTTTGTTTGGGAACATTTTTTTGAATAGGGCTGAAGACAGTCTCTTATTTTGTGCCCATGATTTGGTGACAGCAATACAGTTAAAGCACAATTAACCATAGATGCAGTGATAAAGTTTAGACATCTCACATTATGATTTCTGTGTACAGACCAGCATCTAGTTATCCAAATCCTGCAGCTTGTTATTGCACTGAATTGCGGGCACAAAAATTTTGATTGCTCTAAACATTTTGTCGTTGTTATTTTCTTTGTTATCTTCTTCAGTTCTTCCTTGTTTTCCTCCTCCTCTTTTATTATTATTAAAAATACAAGGAAAAAACAACAAAAGAAAAAGAGAGACTAAATGAAATAGTTTCTTTGGCACTTCTAGATATGGACCATGTAATGGAGAAGAAAGTTGTCTACCTCACAAGAGCACCTATCCTCATAAATCAGTTTTTAATTCTACTGGTGGATTACAGCAATCAGATAAGCATTTGCTGCCTGCCTCCCCTGTATATGGCCTTTTGAATTGGCTTGGCCAAAGATTTAGTTAGGTGTGGGAGTCTTACCTACCTTGCAACTCCCAGACAATATCTGATTGGTATGCAGTGGGGAAAAATATAACAGCATTCACAAAGCAGAATACACGCATAATATATGAGGTGCAGGGTCTCACAAGAGGGACAAAAGTACAACATAATGAAAACGAATAATCTTTGGGTATTTTCTTCCTAGTCTGAAGTAGTTCTTGAACGTACAATCGTTTTTTCTGGCTGTCTGCTTTAAATATACACATACCATACTCCTAGTTCAATTTTTAAGCCACTATAGGTATTAGAGGACAATTTACATGTGATTTGCATTTTTTTTTCTATGCCTGTGGTTTTGGTAAGTCTTCCAAACCTAATGACTGTTCTTTTGGCCAGCAACATAAATGCTGTAATCACACAATTATTGTGCTGGGAACAGTTTAATTCAGCATTTTGTTCTCAACCACAGAACAATTACTCAACAATTTTGGTTAACCATACTAGCTCACTGCCTGAAGAGGAAGCAGAATATTCACAAGATCTATTGTTTTACATAAAGGCAGTCAGTAGATTCTTATCTATTACAATTTTCCAGCATCTCTTTGCTCTTTGGGGTACTTCTATATACTCCCAGTTAATGAAAATAAATTACTAGTAGCACACCGTATTAGCTTATTCATCTCTATCTGTTGAAATGCTTTTAATTGTGCATATGCATACTAAAGAGAAAGGTGGATGTGATGTGTCTGGGAGAGGATATAACAGAGCACTGTAAAAAGCTCTGAAAATACTACAGTGATGTTATCCATCTATTCTAAGCATAAACCATGGCCACTTTTAAGTTCTCCTCCTCAGCTATCAATTTCTCTCTAGCAACTAAAGGAATTTTCTGAAGAATTGACTTATTTTAGTATTGCTTATACTAAAACACTGCTGGCCATAAAGTACTCCTGAGATCTCTTTAAGCACCATTTCAGACAGAGAAACAAGTTTTAATCCAGAACACAGTCTCAGGGGCTGGATGCTTGATGCAACTGAAAATCAAGGCCTTACTACAGTTCACTAATGCAAATCACCAACTTTATGCTAGTATGGGAAGCCGGAGCTGCAATGTAACAGTGGAAACTGATGAACCTCATGGCTCTTATCATGTCACACCGCATGTCAGCACTTGATGCCACTGAGTTTAGTTGAAGAGAGGGCAGGAAAAGTCCTTGAGTAGTCATCACTCACTGGCAATGACTGTGTAGCGTTATTTGAAACCCCAATATTTTTAACAGATAAAGAATTTAGCAAACATTTACTGGGCACTTCTTTAATTTTTTTTTTTTAAAGTTAGGCACTAACACTTAACATCCTTTGTGTGGTAGGCCAGATTCAAAAGAAAGTAAATAAAAGTTCTGATATGTCAGTAAGAATAGCTTTAAGTTAGTCAACTAAGTATCAGGATCCTTACATATTTTGTGCTCCAAATTTCAGTTCTAGGAGCATTTTACCTAAGCAAATACAAACATTTTAATAATTCCTTTTCCACTTTTGTTTTTGTCTTGCCAGTCACTGGGAATATTTTCATTCAGAGCTATGAATCCCAAAAGTACAACTCCAGCAATGCTAACAAGTGTAATTAAAGTAATTAAACAAAGCTGACTCGATAAACTCAGTCTGATAGTAAGAGAGCTCAAAAAAACAAACCATTAGTAAACATGATGAAAACACAAAGTAATACTTGATTTTTAAATGCCTTTAGCTTTGAAGTAGCATTCAACTCAGAGAAGGGACTTTGTAATAATCACTCTTTTCTTGAGGGCAAAAATTGACCTGTAGGAATTTTGCTCTGAGTCCTTGCTCTGCTGAAGTCAATACAAATTGACCCCAATGTTACTCAGCAGAAATAGTTTTTAAAAAATAACTTTAATTAAAGAAAGAAAAAAAACCCAAGGCATCTGTGGAGCAGACACGGGCTCAAATATCATCAGCAGGACACTGAGCTATAAAATGTCCCTCTTTGCTCCATTTGCGACACAAACACAATGTCTTTTCTTACTTGAAGTCCAGCTTCAGATCTGGAGAGAGGCCCTGTGTCTTGAGATGTGAGACATACAAAGCAAACTGTATTAAGGAGAGAGAAACCCCAAATCAGTCCTTTCCATTTCTTAGGCAATTTGCTAAGTTTTCAGCAGGCTACTCCACAAAAAAAAAAAAAAAAAACAAAGGAAGGACTTTCCCTTTTTTAAGTGCTGTATGTTGGAAAGGAAGCAGCTACATTTTACAATCCTGTCACTGTGCTTTCGGCACCCTGCGTGTTGGCTGAGCATTTCAGGTAATTCCAATGCTGCTATGCCTTGCTTCTGGATTGCAATGACCCTTAGGCAGGAGCTAAGTGTTTAGGAGTTTAGCCCAGAGCAGTTTCAGGACATGCACAGAAGGAATAATACATAAAACTCTCAGATCACATCAGTGGGTGCTATGTATGTTTCAATGCCCCCAAAGCTTCAGATCTTGTATTTGAACTAAGAGGGTCTGTCTAAACGATGGCTGGATAGGATGGGCCCAAGGACTTGGAAGGTGTCTCTTGAGTCCCTCAATTTAGATGTTCCCAAAGGCTACCTGAGCCTTGTTATTACAGAGTAAATCACCTTTTTTTTTTTTTTTTAATGTGACCCTATGCCATCCAGGTAGGAATTCTACACAAAAAAATTACTTTACAAAACAACATTGCAACTACATTAGAGGTCCTAATACTTTTCTCTTATTCTTTGTAGGCAAGGAAATAAAATATAGCAACGCTATACAGCAACACATTGCTTGTGTGTGTGCATGGACATCATTAATGAAAAACAGCTGCATTTCTGCAGCCAAATGGTTTCGAATAAAACAATCATGGGGCTCCCTGGCACCTAAAGGAATCATTTAGGACATAAATTGCTGGCTTACTGAGTGGCCTTGAAACCTGTTATGTTTATACAAGCACATTAGTAACACTTTAATATCCCATAACAAATCAGTAACTACAAATACGTCTAACGTGGTAAGGCAAATGAAAACCAGTCTAAAGTCTTTGGGTACAATGGCTCCAAAAAGAAAAGGACTATTTTAGCCGTTCAAACCCAAAATATTTTGCCAGTGAGTTTGTTCATTAAAATGTGATCCATTCTGAATACATTAGGTCCCTTTAAGACTAAAAGTCAGAGTTATGTCCTCTGAGCCTTTTCATCAAGATGACTCATTCATTCATGGGAAGCATGGATTGTATGGCTGGCTTATGGCAGCACTCTAAATTAGTAGCCAGACAATGGAGAGCTTATACAATTGCAGTAGTCCATATCCAGTAAAACTGCCTTAGTGCCTTGAATAATGGGCCTTGACAAGTCTCTAACAGTTCTGTAAGAACCTCTAAACAGCTGCACACAACACATGACCTGTGCCATCTTTAAAATGCCTGCTCACCATGAAAGCAAGCTTTGGGAACTATTTCCTCTGCACCCTCACCATTGGACAACATCAATCCCTTTGCTTTTAGAGAACAAGGGGATTTTTTTCCCTGTTGTTTCTTTCTTACTTTTTTTTTTTTATGCTTTCCAATCAACTCTCCACTGATCATCCTTCACACTTTAGCCTCTGCCCCAGAATACTCCGGACAATAGTACTGATTCCATCTGTGCTCTCCATTAAAGCCCTCGTAATCCTCCTCTGAACAGCTGGACGCTCAGACTCCACACACAGACACTCCTTCTGTGGAACCGTTTGGCTACAATTATGCTGAGGCTGTGCTTATTTCAAGTTCCTGCCTGCAAATGCCTTTCGAAGGGTCCCCTAGGGCTGCATGGCACAATGTCCTGATGCAACAAATTTAACAATACTTTGAGACAGACCCAGGCTCAGGCAACAATGTGGTGCTTAGTTACCTCAGTGCCAAGCAGCATTCGGAAGATTTCTTTTTTAGACATGACAATTTTAATGACAAGCTTCACAATCTCACCATGTCATTAAGTAATCATGAAGAAGCATCTGCAGTTAATCAAACTGTTTTGATACCTTTATTTTAACGTCAGAAGCACTGCAATGCCTATGTTTTGCTTAGTAAACTTTTTTGAGAGCTGCAGTGTTTGGCAGTATATATTCCAGTCAATAAGCTGATCATGACTTTCATGGATCGAAGGAACTAAGTTATAGGGAAGGACCAGTAGAACACAACCACAGGCTAGTCTAGCTACATACCTTTATTTTTCAGGGACTTAACTTTCCTCAGACTGAACCGGTGGAGTAAGTCTCCATTACATCTCACTTCAGACAAGAAACATGTTAAATATGTATTCATAAAAATGCAATAATAGCTCTAAGTTAATGATTTTTACAAGAAGTCTAAGCTGATATTCTAATTAAAGTCAGTAGTGAATCCTAAGTGCATCTAATGCATTACAACGTGAGTGTATGTTTGTCTGTGTCTATATACACACACGCATCATCTGTGCCCATACAAAACTATAAACACACACGTTTTTCCAGTAGATGTGTGTGCACACGTCTCACACACCACACAAGCAAATGAGGAAAGTTATCTATAAATCTCATTTCTGGTATTTATTTTAAAATGTAAATGTGTGTGTATGTGCACATGTACTGATATTTACACATATATATATACATATATACACACACACAGTACCCATGAAACAGATGCCCCCCACACAGGAGTCCACACGCATATGCAAACATATAGGCATGCACCATACAAGAGATGGTGATATCCAAGGAAAATTTAAAACAGAATGCAAACAGTATTTATCACACACCTCTGACAGTTTCACCTGCACAGCATATAGTCTCCTGTCTGTACAGGGACAGAGTTGTATAACCCCAAACCTCTCACAAGCATATTTTCTCTGCAGCCAATTGACAGACACATGACTTTTTCTTTCCAATTGTCACATAATATTACTGAGCTGCTGTATTGCCCATACTTATTCCTATGCCAGATGGAGTTCTGGGCTTCTCTGAACCCATGAGGGCTGAAATGAAAGAGAAATGGAATCAACAGAAATGGAGGATTCACACCTTCCTAAGGTGGCCCACAACATCTGCATGTAGCCTTGAAACAGCTCAAGGCATTAGATTCCAATCCAAACATTATTTATGGAAAAGCTATTCCAGGTATATTTGTTAAGTTTATTTCACCTATGGTATGAAGCAATTTTACAGGTAAAAGGACTAAAAATGTATACAAATAGTTCTTCTAAAATGCTTCAAAACATACTTAAGTGATTTTAAAAAATATGCTGCTTTCTTATACATCTTACAGTAAAAGGCAGTATAAAGCTTTTACTGCTATTAGTTGAAGATATCAAGCATAACACACAAGTGGCAAGAAGCGTACCTCTCCTAAATGAGTTAATAAACCTTCCCTAATGCATCAGTCCAGTGCATATTTATTGCTCTCCCATACGCATTATGCATGAAAATATAGATAGGCTGTCCATAGTTAAGACCAAGATTAGCTTTCTGTTGTAAATCCAAGAACTCAAAGTACATGGTTCAAAGCACAGATAAATACCTAGATTAGATACTTTTCAACCAGTTCACCCTACCTCATGAGAGGTCATTTATCCTCCAAAGTGTTTACAGGTGGTCGCCTGTCAAAGAACATACTTTCAGCTGAATTACAGGTGACTTGGCCAAGATATTTTTGTGATATGGGATTTAGAAATAGGTGCTAATCGTATTTTGAAAATTCTTCTAGGGCTCCTTCATGCCACATCACTGTGTCCTAGAAACTTCAAATGAGATTTATCCAAAAGATCTTGGCAAGATCTAGCACAAGGAAAGGCACGTTTGGGAAGTAACTCTGAGGTACATTAAAAACGTCAGAACAGTCCGTCAGGCCCCAGCAGATTTTAAGGAGTGCCAAATATCTGAGAAGGAAGCTAGGTTTTATTTAAAATGTGTTCTCTCATGGTTTTTACTGAGGAAACAGCCTTAAAAATATAAACAAATTCCTAAGAGTTTTGTCACAGCATTTTTGCTGGATGTCTTTTCTTAATTGCTATCAAGTCTTTTTTTTTCTTGTCTGTTCTAATCACCTCTGGCAGATAGTCCCCATTTCATCAGATATAAAAGTTCTTTATAAAATAACCCGCAGCTTTTCTCTTTTTTTTTCTCACACTCACTGGTCAGATGAACACCATTACTAACATTACTTCCAGAGATTGCCATTTACTCTCACTTCTGGTGTACTTAATAACTAGGTGCCAAACTTCTAGTTATGAGAAGGGTGTGAAAATACAAATTTCAGTTCACACTTGTAGAAGGAGCAGTTAGGAAGGGAAAAGCCATAATTATTGGCTTTCCTTTTTCTTCATTTACCTGGCCTGAACTACCATGCCTAATGCTGGAAAACTAACTTGAAGATCGATTCTACTGCCCACACAGGCTCTCTGTGTTCTCCTTTCCATTGTTCCTCAAACCAAAGCTCCCAGCTCAAAGCCCTGTAATGCTTCAAGAGCTTCCCACTAAAGGTTCCTCATCTGTGTGCCACTTCAGCTCCTTGCATGAAATATTAACATTTTGCTGCTAGGTGGTACATCTCTTTTGGTAATGTTATAAGTCTGTCAAGAAAGCACACAGTCACTGATGTATAAACTGATTGGAGTCTGAGCAGTAACACCAGAGTCTCTTAATACAGGTCTAAACAACAAAGTTCAAGTCTAAATCCAAATCTCCACAATGAATTCTGAGCTGGCATTTAGGCTCAACCTTTCACAAGAGACAATGGTCAACACCCAAGAAACTTGTACCACAGCTTGAAGAGTTTGTTTCAAACCTTCTCTGAACATAATGACAGTTTCTTTCATTTCAGTATGATCCATTTAGTAGATACAGCACCTCACACTCCCTGAATTTCAACAAGGTGGAATTTCACTGGCTAGTAACAACTAAGCTCTGAGAATAAGTTTTTTTTAAATCATCAGTAGTTTCTCTCCAACTGAAAATCAACCTCTGACCTAGTGAACCACTGCTTACTCTACATGCTTTACTCCTAGAATGTACCCACTGACTGCAGGAGCTGTGTGCAAAGATCAGAATTTGGAGTCTTTCCTCTCCCATCTTTTGTGTATCACTTGTATCCATAGCTCCAAATCACTTCAGGATAGAATAAACTTCCCCCCTCCCAAGCCCTGACCTGTTTATAATGTGGACTGGACATAACATACAGTCATAATTACAGTAATTTTACTAAACAATACCCTAATTTTTTAGCCCAAGAAGTACCAGAAGTAAAAAAAAAAAAAAAAATCTGTAAACGTCACGTATTAGGGCTCAACTAACAGTCTGTTTACTTCAGTTTTATCAAGAATTGTATTTAAACTGTTTATTGATATCACTGGAATTGTACTCAAGGAGGTCTGCAGTAACATAGGAGAGCATTCAATCTGAAGCTCTGAGTCTGTATAATGGGATCTTGTAGGTAACAGTATTTTTCTTTCAAGTAAACAATTTCTGTTTCAGATCTTCTGCTTTTTCTGCCCTATTTTACGTCTAAATTCTTTGCTGAGATACAGAAATCCAGTTCATACCAACACTGGAAGGACAAACACATGTGAACAAGACAGGAGAGATTTAGTCCTTCCTCATTGTGAAAGAATCTTAATTAATCCATGTTTTCTTTGATACTACAACTTGCATGAAGAGAAATTCTGATGTATGAAACGTGTACACCAAGAAGATGGCCAAATGGCAGTTTTCTCCATGTATTTTCTCTAATACAGTTAGCTAGACCACAACTTAAACCTTTAATAAAACAGTAGCTCAAAAGTTTATAGAATGTTTATATGTAATGTCAGGGTAGCTCAGAAGTTTATAGAATTCAAGGCTTTTAGTGAAGCGGAAATATCTTCCCCCCCTCCCCCAAAATGAACTGAATTCTTACATATGGAAGACTTCAGTTCACTCTTTCTACTGATAAAAATGAATGAGATTTCACATAGGTTCACCTTATCTTGGATAAAAATAATTTAAGAACTTCACAAAATGTCAGACCAGTTCACTAGATAGTGGAAAAGCACTCATGCTGATTTACACTAGACGATGATCTGACACAGGACTCTTAAAAGTCACAGCCAGAACAGTCAGTTTTGTAACATCCCATGCTGTATAAATGACATTAACCATGATCAGCCATCAATTGTCTTTGATTCCCATGTAGATGCTCAGTTGGTATTCATAACATTTTTCATGCAAATCAAGGACACTATTTTATCTTTAGAAGACACTACATTTCTCTGGGTTTTATGAGACTATGCACTATTCTAGAGTGTGAAAAAGGATCACCGAGAATTCTGGAAAGATGTAGTAGACCAAATCCCACGAAATTTGTCTCTTTTAGGCTGCAAATCTGAATGATCTGATTTGCTGTACTTATGTTGAGCCCCGGACAAATCAGTGAATCCATCCATACAAAGCTCATTGAAGGTTTAGGCCTTTGGACACTGAAAGCGCAGAGAAACAAAATCTACAGTGAGCATCCTCGCCAGGCCCTGAAAAGGCCTTGGGACTCCCAGTGGAAAAGTATAGAGCACGTTGAAATAGGCAAGGAGCTAGAACTGGGTGGCGGAAGGAGCAAAATTAACATCCACTGTGGTAAACAGCCTCGTATTTCAAATTAGAAATTAATTTACAATCCGCTTAACAGAAAATTCCTCACTGCAATCTCTGAGAAATATTTTAAGAAAATCAGGAACTCCATATGAATTTGCAATTGTTCATGAGTAACCAACTAGGTGCCTGAATTCCTCAAAGACTGAATCTTGTAGAGAGAACAAGACAGGCCCATATTAAAACTTTTAATGACTTTAGTTTAAAAAAAAAAAAAAAGAAAAGAAAAAAAAAAAGAAAAAAAAAAAAGGTGGAACTTTGCAGCCAGCTGGCTCCATACCGAAAGCCAGGCTGCACAGCTTGAACTTAAAGCTATCTTAACATAATGAATAAGTGCCAATAATTAGCATATGTAGTGTGAACAGGTTTGCTGGCACAAGTAAGTGAAAAACTCCAAGGTAAAGTTATTATTAGGGAGTAATTAGCTCTGTGAAGTAAATGAGTGAAACAATAGCTGCCAGCACTGACAATATGGCTAACATCTGACTATGTGGAAGATAACATTGTAAAGTATTGCTCCCTGAGCTAGAATCTGTTAATAACCATATGTTAGTGTAATTAATGCAGAGTCTTTCTGACCTGTTGTCACATAAGAACAATACTTTCTTGGAAACATTCAAACAGGCAGTCCTACACTCATGGATAGCAAAAAATAATTTGGGAAGTTGCTTACAAACACCTTTTCTTTTGCACTTCTTTAAAAATAACTAAGAAACAGTAAATGGGGTGGGGGGTGGGAGAGAAAAAAACCCCTACTTATGAATCAACTGCTTTCAAGGTTGATGGCAAAGACTTAAATCCCAGATCAGGGCTTTCCAGACCAACTAAATCAAACCCTAAAGAATATTCTTGGATTTTAGGGGTGCTTGTAATCCATGCCCAGACCAAATTCTGTAATTTGATTATTTATATATACCCTTTATCCAAAAAATACTTGAACTCCAGAGTGTTCAAATCTAAGACTGGGTTCTGAATTTTTTGGCTTGAGCCCATTTCTAAATTGAATAGATCCCTCCAGGTGTCTGACATTCATCAGACATTCTGCCAAGGTCTTAATATATTACTAGATAGGGAAGGTCTCCACTGGTCTCCCACACAGGACATTTTCACCTCCAAATGAGAAGATTCTGTGACTACAAAGTGCAAGGCTAAAGATAATTTCTCCTGAGAAGGTAGTAAAAACAACGCCCAGAACCTTGGAATTTTCATAATAAATGGCACCGATGTAGTATTTTCCTCCCTTCATATCAACAACCCAAAATGCTTCAAAGAGGTTTAGTAAATATAATTACGTGCCTTACACAATTACTGTATTTTCAAGTCACGATGCTGATGTAGTGTATCCTACAGAATACGCATATCCCATAAAAAGCACCCTGTCTCTGAAGTTCCCTGGTACAGAGACCTTTGTAATTTAATTTGAACACATCTCTCTTCCAATTGAACATCTCATATGCACCTTGTTAGAGCATGCAAACTCATTGGCTCACAGCAACAGTTTTGTTGAGAGGGCAGATTGCGGTCACACATCCCAAAAGAATAGCCTTCATTTCCTAAAGAAAAAGTTTAAAAACTTATAAAACCTGGACCTATTTAATTTCAATTAAAAAAAAAATCCCACATTTAATGCAAACTTGTTAGTACTTTTCTTTTTCCCTTTTTAGTGGGGCAGCTTAAAAAAAAAAAAAAAGAAAGAAAAAAAAGCTTTTTAATGCTTCACAGGCTATTATGGCCAGGCAAAGGAGCTCTGCATGTTTGAGATCTCACACATTCATCTTCTTGCTAAACATCTGTTTAAGGCTTGTGTGATCTACCTGTCAGCACCAGTGATCCATAAAGTGTTTGAACCTCCTGTCACAAACCTCAGTGCTGGTTTGATCAGAGTCTTTGTGCACACTAATCACCACCTTTATCTTTTCTAATGTTAGGAGAAAAAAAACACAGCAAGGCTGTCTTCCAAACCTGACTGTAATTAATCTTTCCATGGGGGAACCTGCCTGGTTTGAAAAAGCAAGATCTGATGGGCTGCTGCTCTTTTTCTGCAAGGGCCTTATTTTTCCTACCAGGCATCTTTACACTTGAGTGCTACCCTTTTACAAAATACTTTAACTATATCCCAGTGACAGTGAAACAGCCTTCAAGATAATCTTATGAATGAAACCACTGGTAACTTTGCTGAGAAAAAGAGACCAATGAAAGGAGTTTGTCAGAAGCATGTTTAAACGGTTCTCCCTTTTTAACTGCATGGGAAAAAAGGGAACCAGAATAAGAACTGGTTCCCTTTTCATGTCTCTCCTAAGCTGCTCTTTTCACTAATAATCCCACCGCTACCTTGCTTTTACTCAGCTGCACACAAATGTACTGAAAGCTGTAGGAGTTCCCAAGAGGGAACAGATAACATCAGGTGCTTTTTTGTTTTATTACAGCATGCCTTTTGCCACTATTTGCTTTCTCTGGCATAAGGGGAATGAATGCTGTGTGTGATACAGGCTACAATTTAAAGTGCATTTTCATCGACTTTAAATTTATTCATGTAATTTCTGATAAAGGAAGTTTCCACTGCTTCTCATCATTTCTCAGTCCACATTTTGGTTGCAACTTCAAAGTCTAGTGAGCAGACCGTAGGAAGCAGAGACAAACTGATGCTGCAAAACCAAATTTGGGTATATATTTCATAGCAATCTTCAATCTAAATAATGTCACAAGCCTTGAACGTATATGGGCAGATTGAACCATGAGTAGGTAGACAGAGTTCATTTTAATAATTATCTAACCAGAAGAAAGAACTTTGAGGATTCATGCAATAAAATAGCAAACAATCAGTGGGAGGTGATTATCACGATCACACCGATGCCCTATATCAACCAAGGCTCTTCAACATGAGGCTGTGTCACAAAAAAGCACTAATTCTCAGTATCCAGGTGAATTCAGAGAGGGAAGTAAATGAAGTGAATCTTTTTATTACTGTCATCATTTATTAGTTATATTGTGAGAAAGTTCAAAGGACTCCAGAGGTCCAACATCTGACTGTGAATGATCAAAGAGAGTCCTGCACATTCCTTCATCTTATTTTAAGACAAGATACCACAAGTGTGAAATATGGTAAGGTAAAAGAAGGCAAATATTTACCAAGATAATTTAGGGTGCTGTGCTTGGCTACAGTCTAGATTTCTTGGATTTGCTAATTGCTTGCAGGTAACAGCAACATTAAAAAATGCAGAACCGCTTAGGCAATACAGAAGCTTGGATCATTCTGGAACATTTGGGGCACTTTGAAATACAGTGTAAGGCAGGATAGGAAAAGTGAATAAAAAACCATCGAGGTGAGCATCACCAGCAGAACAAGTCAGGATCAGAATGAACTACAAGAGAAAATATATGGGCAAGAGATCTGTGAAGAATCTTGGGGAAAAAACACCTAACTTTAATTTCATGTTATGGAAAACAAGGAGCCTAGGCTGAAGGAAGAGGTTGGGTCCAGTAATATGGAAGGTAAGGATGATGGTGTTTGGGGAATGTCCCGCCAGGGAAGCGAGGAGACAGTAGAAGTGTCATGACAACAGAAGACTCGACCATTAAGTCACAGGATTGACAAAGATGTGGTCGAAAGTTTTATGTAGAAGAAAAGAAAAAGTTAGATTTTAGAAATGCGATAGTAAAATATTCAAGAAGGGACAAGAGGTCATAGAATCATATGGAAGAAGGAGTCAAAATGATTTCTTGGAACATGAATCTGCTTGATAGGAAGGAAGATGATGTTGCTACCAATAATACAGAATAAAAGAAACAGAAAAGCTTTGGGAAGACAGCTACTGAGTTCATTTGAGGTTAGTGTCCAAGATTGATGTTCTCTCTAGTCAGAGATTAAGGCACTTGAATCACAACTAATTTATCATCTTTCTTACTTGCTGGCCATGGAGAAACATCTGGTATTCCAGACTGGCACCCTATATTGAAGCTTGACAGCTAACTGCCTAGAGTCCATCTAAATTTGATAAAAGACATAGGTCACCATTCAGACAAACTCTGTACCATACAAACTTTTATTACAGAATGAGGACAGGACTAAACTGTTGTCTTACTCAGTACACAATCCTATTGGTTTAAATCTAAATCTCATTGAGTAATTAAGAGTTCAGAAGGTCTGACATTCTATAGAACATATAATGTGCTGTAAACAGGATCTCGGGCTTGGGCAGGATTAGAACAGTATTGAAGAACATCTGAACCATAGTTCAAGGAAGAAAGGGAAGATATATCCATTCTTTATGATGTCATTAAAATGCAATGATGCAACTAATAGAAGGACTTTTTTTACATTTTGATGCCTTATGCTTTCTAGTCCTTAACACTCCTCCTCAGGGTACGATCATATTGCTTGACAAAAAAGAATGACAGGATTTGTTTAAGCAAAGTAGCTCCTTCAGAGATCACTGATCTTCCAGTTGGCCACGTCTGAAGAAAGACGTGGTGGTGTCTTGATTAGCTGTTAGAATCATATTTCTGTATTTTAACTTAAACAACATGACTAACTCCATCAAACTTCACTTTCCCATATGTTTAATGAGAATAATGCTTATGCTCAGTGATGTCCTGGGAAGCTAAAAATAGTTCTGCCTTTGCAGAGTTGTGTACGTGTGTGCACACGCACTTGAAGACAATGGGATTCTCTTGCCCAATACCCTATGAAATGAAATCTCCTCGGGTTTATTGGCTTTGCAGGTGTACCTGCAAACACTCATCCAAAACTCACATCCAAGTTTGTACTCAGTAATTTAAAGCCTACTTCCCTGCATTTCTAAGGATAACCGGCTGAAACCTTGTCTGCAGAAGTAAAAATTATCAGTCAAGCTAGATCATACAGTAGCACTGGCACAAATAGAAGACATTTTCCCTGTAGAATTGAGTGAATTAAGAAGTTACAAACATTGGTCCCTCCACTGATTTTGCTTTCTTCCTATTATTCATATCTCTTCCAGTCCTCTGTGATGGATATAAACACTGCAATACATCATTCAGCAGCACTATTATATCCAAGAAAGATGTGAACCAACCCATTTTATTACGCTACAGTCTAAGGAAAAATTAAGCAAACTGCACTTGATACACTCTGAAAATTATTACAATTAGCATAATTTCTATCCTAGTGGTTTGATGAATTGTCAATGCTGACTTGTACATGCACACACACAAAATGCCTAGTATAGAGATGTCACCCCAGTGAAAAAAATGCATTATGTTGGTGACATATAATTTTTTTTCAGTGGCAGCTATAAATAAAGCACTGACGAGTAAATCTCAAAAGGTTGGAAATTTCCGTAAACATCTAAGCCTCCTCTAAAATCAAACAGGCAGTCTAAGAAGATCCCAATGTGTTTCATACGTCTAGCTGATTCTGACACCAACTGAACAAGAAATTAATTCTCATCCTGTTTTTCTTCTGAATCCCAGGAGTACTTTCATCCCTCTCATAGTATATCAGACTGCTAAGTAAAATCAGCATATGTTGTGAAGTAACATAAATGAGCTCCAGAAATGCAGAGAAGTATGTTTGTGAGTATGCGTATATTGAGAAGGCAAAGAGCATGCAAAAGAGCTTAAAGAAAGTAATAACCTTTAACAAACATCCAAAGGCTTCTGTCTTGACCACTTGTCTTACTGAAATTTAATCTCCCAAAACAATGCCCGTTAAAGACAAAGGATTTTATTGTTTCTTTTAATGGGTGCTGTAACTATTCCCTGCTTTCTAAGACTTCCTGCTTAAGATGCTTATGGGTAAGAATCTTACTCATTTGCTAAAAAAAAAAATAAATTAAAAATTAAAAATTTAATCAATACAACAAGCTTTTATGCCTTAGTCTGCTGACTACCCCATTTTAAAATGTATACTGAATCCCTTAGTTTCCTGCATGAATTCAGTGAAAAGCATTTTACCCCAGCAAACCTGATACTTCTACAATCAGCAAGACAGGTATTGCTGTCTTGTGGAAAGACAGCTGCCTGCCCCATGTTCACCTATTTCCCATAGCACCAGGAGATTACAAAAACTGTGGAAACTGGAAACAAGCAGAAAAAAAAAGTGAGAGCTCACTAAATTGTTTCATTCCAGAGGGTTAAATAACAGTTACAGTTAACAGTTTTACCTGGATCTGTCTGTCTTCTCTGACCAATATTTTCAGCTGTAGTTGGTAGAGATGAAAGGACATAGTTCTCATAAAGAAGGATACAGTTCTTTCACTTGCAAAATTTAGAACTTTGATTAGGACTGTCAGCATCATTTCTGCATACATACTTTCTTAAACTGTCAAATATTGTGTCCCTATCTAGAAAAGCAGCATATGGAGCAGGTAGAGACAGAAAAGTAGACAGGGACAAAGCAGGAAGTGTCAACATTGATAACCATACCACAAGGCTGGAACAACTACTTTATTTGCCATTCAACAGCTTAACTTGAATTAGGTGTTTAATTAACTCAGAGTGGCAGTCTAAACGTTTAGCCTGCAGCAGCCTGACAAAGGAAAAAGTATATACGTACAGCATTTGCAGATTCAAAGCACTGGACATCAGAAGAAAGTGTTAAGTGCACAATGCAGAGAACTCATACGATATGCGCATAAAAGCATAAAGATGGAACTCCCAACATAGCTGTACCAAGAACTTTATGCAAGGCTAAAGAGCCTAAAGAATAGAGAAAGAGGGCACTTATGACTAAAAGCTGTTTCCAGAAAACGAAGTTCTACTGGATGTGAAGTAACTGATTTCTTTCATTAAAAATACAGAATTGCAAACTGAAGAATGTTTTTTTACAAAAACAAAAGCATGACACATTCAGAGGAGGATGAAAAGGATTACAGATTTTTTAAATTCAACCCAGAACACCTTAATACTGGTTTAAGAAAGGATCGAGGCTCGCAAACACCTAACAGAAGCTGGGCATCTTACTATGAAGATGGGAAAAACAAGGAGGGTAACGTATATCTGGCCTTCACTGCTTGACATCCTATTCAGTGTCGGAGGCACAGATTTAGACAGTCCCCCCTCTTGTTTCTCGAGGACTTAAGCAGTTGACTAATTACTTTGAATATTTGACTTTCTGCCCATCACCCTGCAGAACAGGTATACTCCCAGCATGCAGGGATACACAGTGACCCTTAAAATCAGATGGTCCTCAAATATTTTCTGTTAAGGTATACTCAAAGCTTTGGCAACGCAAAAATCCACCTCCCTCTTTAGTTTATTATACGAAAAGATTTCATACTGTGACTGTTTTAATCAGTGAATAAACAAAGTGCCCAGCACCTGTCTTGGCTTTTATTATCATAATAATTGTTTTGTTTTTTAGTTCTAAAACATCAGCAACTCTCCCGTAGGTGAGCATGTGTTTATGCCATCCCTACTGTTGCCTTTGTGGGTTCATTATTAGCATGCCATTAAACGAAAAGCAGAAGAAGAAGGGGTAAGAAGGGAAAAGCAGGCTTGAGGCGCAGTCATTTGTGCCTGTTAAATAAAACAAATTTGCCTTAGGCAACCAGAGCCCTGAGACTGGCATAAAAACAGGTTAAGTATCCAGAAACTGAAATGAAAGCAAGACAGTGAACGAACCACTCAGAGTTGGAGCAGATTAACCCAGGACACAAAACCTTGGGCAAGCATCCTACTGACATTTAGTACAGCTTAGCAGATACAGAATGGAATAAAAACCTAACAGTAGTCAAGGTGAGGAGAGGGTCTGTGCATAATGGCTGTTGAGTGCCTCACACTCTGATTTGTTTAGGTGGTTTTCAAGAATCAAGGGATGCTTGAAAAAGAAATGTATGTGCTGACAAAGTCTTGGCTTTGTTGCAATCGATGAATCTAGAAAAATTTAAATACAGAAAATGTTAAAAATGCAAGGAAAATTATTTTCTCGCCTTGAAGGGGACAGAAATTGATACCTACAAACTTTTTACCATTTATTCACTCACATTTTACTGACAGATCAGGTCAGATTTTCCACATTACTGATGTGATTCAGTGGAATGACATCAACACAAACCTGACTCTGCAACTACCAGATTGTTTCCTGCTTGCTTCCCTGCCACTCCACAACCACTGCACTCTCTATTTGATTTCTATCACTGAAATGCAAAATTCTTCAAAAAACAGTAAAAATTGAGACAGAAGATAAAAAACTAAAACGCTCGAATCTCTGAAAACTCTGCACTTCAGTTCACATTTTGTATTGTGGCCCAATGGGAGATGACTGACAATCTGGGTTCTGTTCCCGGTTCTGGCAACGAGCTATAGCCTAACAATGTGCAAGCTGCTTCCCCTGTCCTCAATTCCCCTGGCCTGAAAAACAGGATGCTTTAAAAAAAAAAAAAAAAAAAAAAGAAAGAAAAAAATAATTCCAAGATGTAGTGATGATGGTGCTACATAAGATCTGGATCACACGATAGTATCTGTGCAAACAGTATCTGTGCAAACAGGCTGTGAATCACAAGTAAAACTTTGCAACTCATTCTTATTTTGTAGAGCTATAGGTAACCACGAGGGATGAAAAGGCAGAGAAGAATCGTACCTGGCAGCTATGAAACAGGGGATGATGTTTCCAGATCAAAGTTTCCATGCACATGCAGCAACATTTGAATTTTATGTCACTAGAGTATTTTGACATCTCTTTCTACTATTTAATAAGCAGTAACAACAATTTATCATAGTTCCTCTAAGATATGTAAAACAAAAATAGCCAAGCATTGTGGGAAATCTACATTGCCAAAGCTTTCTGCAATAATCTGAGCGAAGACAAATCACGAGTTCAAGAAAGTGTCCTTCATGTAAGTATTTCAGTTTCCTTCTGAAGCAGTAAGAACCTTAGAGATAAGGACCAAACTTCCTACCCTAATCTTTACTTCTAAAAAAAGGGATTGGGCAAATAGGCTCAACATCTTAAGGCCCACTTTTCCCAGGGACTGGATAGAATTAGATCTGAGTAGGTTTATCTCAATCGAACTAGGATAGTTTTTATTTAAAAAAAAAAAAAATCCATATTTTAACCAGCAAAGTTTAATCCCTTCTTTTCCTGTGAAAACTCAGATAAGTTTGATTTTGCGCCTCTCGCTGTCTCCATATTCCAGGTATTATGTCATTGCACATTAGACTGTGTCAACACACCGTGACTTCGTTCCCGCTAATGCAAAACCTCAGAAAACATGGAGCCAGGAGATAATTTCAGAGCACTTTTTTTTCTCTTTTTAATGTAACTCGGTATTTATCCTTCCATATTTCTGACATTTCTATTGAGTGATAGTCCCAAAATGAAGAAAATCAGTCTTTCGCATGCAAAGCCGTCTTAAAGCAGACTGTTGAGTAGCAATCTTTCTGGGCAGGTGAGCTTCACACATGTCTCAGGAAGCGTCACTGTCTTGTGAAATCCAAGAACAGCAATGACAGGCTTCCAAGGGAGCCCCCTCAAGTCCCCTGTTGGAGGAAAGAAGGCTTAACCTCCTACAAAAGGGCACCTCCTGAAGGACTGGGGAGATGATGTTTGAAAAAAAAATGGGTGCAAGGCTCTTAGAAAATGTGTCTGTAATCTAACAAGAGCTGCCTGTGAGTGAAGTTTGCGTGCCTGAACAGAGGGAATGGTTGTTTTCAGAACAGTTTGATCTTTTAAAAGCCTACTTGCTTGTTGCCATTTTAAAGTTTTGAAACTGTGTCTCAGGTTCCTTGAACATAGAGAGAATTAATACAGAGAAAAAGCCACGCGGAACTTGACAAAATTGTTACGTCAGGTTAATGTCTTCCACATCTCAGTCCTCTGTTTCAGCATAAAGTGTCTCCAAACGCTCACATTCTGATCTTACGATGTTTTACACTTGAAAAGGGAATCTCAGGCCCCTGCCATCCATGTGTTAAGAAAAAAGAAAATAAAACTTCATGGGTTTCGAGTCAAGTAATTTAATGAACTACGTTTATTGCACTATGGAACAAAACACTAACAAAACAAGACAATGCATTTTAAGATAATTGATTTAAGAAACCCATATTACACAGCATTATTGAAGTCCCATCTTCCACTGTTAACTATTGCACGCTAAAGCAAATGTCAGCTTGAGGAGGGGCTTTAATGTTTCTAAATTAAACGCCCTTCAAACACGCTTTCTGACAGTTATCTTCATATTTTCCACAGATGCTGCCACTGCCACAAAGTTAGGCACTAAAATAAGATACAATGCTAGTGTCATGTCTAGGCTGTGCTGATACCCCTGCCACTGTAACTGCCGGTCGGTCTGCACCAGGAGGAAAAACAATCTTTATATAGAGAGGATCTCAGAGGCACTGCAGATGACATTTGGGGAGTGTGAACAACTGATCAAAGCAACAGAAAGTCGTCAGCAGAAGGTACGTCTCAAACTGAAGGCAAGAGTCCATCCATATTTGTTCCCTAGATATGCATTATCTCTGGTACATTGAAATGAAGCAAGATATTTGACTTTTGCAGATTCACAAAGCAGCCTGTACAGATGTAGTGTTCTCTAGAGGTTTTACTTACCCTGTAAATCATTATGCCTATACTCTTAATTGTTTGGCACAGCTCCCAGGACATCCATTACATCTCTTCTGACTAACACATATTTGTATCTGTTCACCCCCAGGGCTTCTCACCAATAAATGTCCTGGCATAAAGAGAAGGGCATGAAAATAATGCATTATAGGTGAATAATATTCCATCAGGATACCTGAAAAATGTGGCCCAAGCCACTAAAATACACGGTAACAGCCTTTTGCCCCCCTTTGGTTTGAATTGCTTCTTTGGCTGTTGTAACATCTAGAGAATCAAGAGGATCGTACTGGAGAGTGGGGAAGTCCTATTCTAAACAAAAACTAGAAAGAATATTAAATGTTCGTTAGACAAGTTGGTATAGCATGAGGCACTGAGTTACATATACCTTCTGCATACAACGCATCTAAGCTCTTGTCACCATTGACAAGGCCCAAGCCAGGAAACCCAGTTTAACAGAGGTGAGTCCTCCTCAACAGCAGGTGAGATAGTGTGAAAGAGAAAACATGGGATGGAAAATATCTGCACTACCTATAAGCCATCGGGCTGAGACCTCCTCCAGTAGTTGCAGAAAAAGTGCCTAGTTTCCAACCCTTGGTTCTCCATGGAAAAGCTCTGAGTAAGGTTCTCCTGCCATCCAACAATGGTATTTGTGGAGGCAGCAACAAGACACATTGGAAAAAAAGGAGTTCTTTTTGCATAAACAGTTTGCTCTTTTAAAATCAGTCCCATTGCTGTATGTAGGCTCTGAGGGGAGGGCAGCCTCAAGAATGGGAAAAGGAATCAGCTCTGTGGCAAAAGACAGAAGAAAAGGCAAACACACCCATACCAAAACAGAGACAGACTTCAGCAATGAGGGCAGAGGGATGGAGGGCATTTGTGTAAATACAGATTACATGTGCAATTCATTTAAAGGCAGTGGCATTTTGATCACAAAGAAGAGTTTAATCAAAGTCTCAAGAGATCTGCCATAAAGGAAGCCCTTGCCTTGCTGCCTTGGCTGTCTGAAAGAAACACCTGTTACGCACAACAAAAAAAAAGACAAAACAAACAATAGGTATAGAAGGGAGGCCATGGTTCAAACAATGAGAATCGGAGAAGCACAGTTTTCTCTAAATGAAGGGCTAGAGTCCTATCAAATGAACAGCTGGGGAAAGCATAATTCTTTCTATTTGCAGGGAAGTTGCACAGATTATATGATGGCAACAAATACAATATACGTATCTCAGCTCTGCTTCCTAGGCACCAGAAAGGACAGGAACCTCCTAAGATATCCCTGAGTGGAAGAATAAACTTGCTTGAGCCCAGCTCCAGGAAAAAAAAGATAGCCAGCTTTCAAAAGAACACAATGGACAATTTTCCTCCCACGGGGCCTTTGCAAGAGTGTCTGCTAAGAAACACTGCTTTCTAAGAGGATACTGAGCTCAAACTACCCTCACAAAAGATGCAGAAAGTAAACTTATGATTTCAACAAATCCACGTCAATGCACAGAAAGCATGTAAAGAACACCTAAAATGGATGTGTTTATTTTTAAATAAGAAGTCTGAATGTTATTAACACAGAATGCAGAATACTATGTCAGTATATTGATTACAATTTAAATTTCTTTATTTTAATTGTACTAAAAAGACAGGAATTCTCAACTGTGCAGTAAGAAATAATACAAGGGAAGCTGACATGTCGCACCCTGAATCTCATGACACACAGAAAGCTAAAACTCTTGAAAAATAACATTTCAAATTTGTCTTTTATCTCAAGGAAGAAGTACAAGTAATAGAGCTTAATTCTAATTCCTGCCCCTGTAACACATCAGCTCTCCAAGACTTTGCTTCCTAACACAATGGCAAAGAAACTCCTGGATCTATTAGGTATCTGGGGAGCTATCCTACCCAGGGAAGCCTCCTACAGCCAGAATCAGATTCTATAGAAGAACAGAGGCAATCTTTATAGAGATATTTACAGCTATAGAGCTATCCAAAGAATCACAGAAGGGGAAAAGAAGGAAGCTTGAAAGCTTTATTTCCTTAAAGTTTTACAATTTCAAATAATTCCAATCCATTTCTGATTACTTTATAACAACCAGTGCATCCATCAGTCCGTCTGCAGCAATGGAAAATACTGCAATGATCAGTGTCTTGATCTGAACTGAGACTTCTCTCTGTTTGCCATGATTTCAGAGGAACTGTCAGGAGGGCTAAAGAATTCATAAAGCCTTGAAAAATTCACATCTGAGTTAAGCTGTAATTTGGTATTAATAACCCATGGCTTTCACATGGAAAACATCCCTATTCCTCTCTCCTAAAATCCTTCAGAGATATTAAAAAAACATGTCCAGAAAACAGTAATCAAGTTTGTAATTGATATCTGCACTGGGGCATTCCAAATGCATGCATGAAAATCTGTGCCCAAGCGTGTATAAGGCAGCTTACTTTGGTCTATAAGGTAAGAATGTAATCAATCAGCTGTTGAATATATGCTTTCTTCCTCCTGGACTAGAAATTTGGACTCCGCAGTTAAAGAAACTGGAAATGACACTTAATTTAGTGAGTCTCAAGGATGAAAAGAACTTAAAACTCATTATACACTGTATATAAAAAAGCCTCTCTTGCTGACACACTGCAGCTCAGTAATGCTTAAATCTCAAACAAGATTCTACATGCAGTGTGCAAGATAAGAAAACATATTCTCACCCCACAGAGCTGTAATGGGCCAAATGCTTTAACCAGCTTCCATCAAATATTCAGAGCAAGAGATTCCTTACCTAAATGATCTGTGGCTTTGATTTTGTACCTTCACTCTCACTTTTTGTCCTAATTCATAAACAGTATGGCAAATTAGAAGGAAAAAAATTGATTAGTGGTGACTTGTGATTACAACTAATCTGGTCCCAATCCCACTGAGGGAGCAAACAGAGGTTGTTGAAAAGGAGTCAAACTCCACTTTCAACATAGCCAGCTCAAATTCAACAAAGCTTCTGAAGCAGTGTATCTCCCTTTCCAAGGAGGACAGCAAGAGAAAAAAAAAAAAAAAGTATTCTCTGTTTTGATGGAGATCAACATAAAAAAAAACAAAAAAAAGGAAAAGAACATGACATAGAAATATAGAGGGGCTTTGTAGTATGGGCTCCAATTCACCACTGCCAGAGAAAAGTTTTCTCCTGCTAGTCCAGGAGAACATACCATCTCTCCTGTAACTCTCTTTTCCCATGCTGACATTTCAGGTTTCAAGCTGTGACGACAATGAGCTGTAGGTGGTTGGCATATCAGTCTTAGGTGCTTTTATGGCCATCAAAACCACACAGAAACACAGCTAAAATAATATCATTTTGGATGAAAAGTCAAGAACTCAAACATTAGGTAATGCCACAATAAAGGCTGGAAACACAATTTTAATTTTCCCTCTTGGGAACAGAGTCTACAATTATATTATCACATAATTCTGCTCCCCTAGGATACCATTTTTTTATTCAATATGTATGATAGAGATACAAGGGAATAACATAAACATACCTACTTAACCTAATTTTGGCACTTGTAAGTTTCAAAAGCCTTACTTTTGTTACCTTACTAATGTTTTTTTTTTGTATATAATTTTCACAGCATACAAAAGCATTGCAATCTCTTGATCGTTTCCATCCAAATCAATTTTAAATTGCTATCTAGGAACAATTACGTTGAAACTATCCAAGTCTCAACTTCAGAATAATTTGCTGAATATTATCACTACTGTCTTTCAAAGAAATCAAACCCAATGAAAAGTATTTAGTAACACATACACTAAAACTAGTTTCCTGATCATGTCAAATATTTTTAAATTCCAAGTATGGTGAATTAAATTTGTCCCATTCACTTGTTATTATCTTTTTCCTTTTTGTTTTTATAACTTTACTACATTTATCTTGGAATCTAAATTCTGTTATTTAACTTCTAAATAAAACAAACTCACATACACCTCTCAGCCTCTTCGAAGCATACTTAAAACCCATTTGAACAAAACCATGAAACGGTTCCTTGCAATTATTCACCCATTACACATTTTATTCAACTCATGTACGTGGAAATTGAACTTAAATGGACACTATATGCAATATGCAAAATAAATTTACTCTTCTTGCAAATACCAAGCATAAGTAACTGCACCCCATTTTAATATATACAACACAATTCAGTGGCAGATAACCAGCAGAAAGCAGACAATAAAAGTAAAACTCTTCTCCTTGGCCTCTTGCATGCTATTACCAACAAAGGTGAGCTCATCTTGTCTCCTGAACAGGCATCACCAGCTTTCGAATGCCAAATGTCTGAGAAAAATCCAAAGTGGTGAAGACAGGAGAAGGAACCATACTTTTCTCTCTGAATCATTTTAAGCCATTATTACAGCACAGAATTTGAAGTGCTCTATTTTGAATGAGTCATCAAAATGAAATTGTGACCACTTAACATGGCACAAGAATCAGAAAAGCAAGTCATTGCTAGTAGAAAAGAAATTATTATCAAATTTCTCACTCTTGATATAGGTATGGGTGCTGGTAGCAACTTTGGAATACCAAAGATAACCTGTATCTCAAATACAGCCACTTTGGTTAGAAAAGCAACCATTTTAGATGGGTTGAATTAGATGGGCAGAAATTAGATGCCCAGATGCAGTGCTCAGAATCACAACAGAAAGTAATGGTCTTTATACCATTGAGTGTACCCTCAGCAGTTTGCTGATGACACCAAACTGGGAAGACTGGCTGATTCCCCAGAAGACTGTGCTGCCAGTCAGCGGGATCTCAATTGGCTTGAGAGTTGGGCAGAGAGGAACCTCATGAGGTTCAAAAAGAACAAGTGCAGAGCTGGGAAGGAACAACTCCATGCACTTGTACAGGCCGGGGACTGATCTGCTGGAGAGCAGCTCTGCAGAGAGAGACTTGGGAGTCCTGAGTTGACAATAAACTAACCATGAGCCAGCAATGTGCCCTCGTGGCCAAGAAGGCCAATGGCATCCTGGGGTGCATCAAGAAGAGTGTAGCCAGTAGGTCCAGAGAAGTTCTTCTCCCCCTCTACTCTGCCCTGGTGAGGCCTCATCTGGAGTGCTGTGTCTAGTTCTGGGCTCCCCAGCTCAAGAGAGACAGAGAACTTCTGGAGAGAGTCTAGTGCAGGGCCACCAAGATGATCAGGGGAGCATCTTCCTTATGAGGAAAAGCTGTGAGAGCTGGGGCTGTTTAGTCTGGAGGAGAGGAGATTGAGGAGGGAACTCATTAATATTTACAAGTATATAAATGGTTGGTGTCAGGATGTTGGGGTATCGCTTTTTTTTCTATGGTATCTAGTGACAAGACAAGGGGTAATGGGATGAAGCTGGAACATAAAAAGTTCAATTTCAACATAAGAAAAAACTATCTTATTTTGAGGGTGAGGGAGCCCTGACACAGGTTGTCCAGGGAGGTTGTGGAGTCTCCTTCTCTGGAGCTCTTCAAAAACCTGCCTGGACGCATTCCTGAGTGACCTGAACTAGGTGAACCTGCTTTGGCTGGGAGGTTGGACTAGATGATCTCTAAAAGATCCCTTCCAAACCCTACCATTCTGTGATTCTAAGATTCTGTACATTAACACTGCAAATGTTGCTAGAATAAGAGGTAGCAGGGTTTTGTTTAGGTACTACTAGAGGACACAGGTCAACACTATGTATCTCCTGTCCAAATTCCAGTTTGGGAGATTACACTCCACTTGTTCGTATCTCCTTGTTCTGCCATTTTGCATGAAGACCCATATCCCATCTCAGCTCTGAGTACATGCAGTTGTATTTCTACATCTTCTATTCATGCTATGTATCACTAAAAAGCATAGTAAATCCTAAATAACCCTAAAAACCATTTTGTGAGTTTAGTTAAAGCCAGGCAATCCCAAACACATTCTGTAATACTGACGAAGAAATGAGATTCAAATTTGGCTTAGAGTTTAATTCTCTTTGGGATCCTTCAGGATGTTGCATGCTATATATACCAAACATTGCTCGGCCAACAGGGATGAAAACCCCCAATTTAGAGAAATCACTAGAATGATACGCAGTTGTGAATTTTCAAATTTAATTTTGTTCTGGGGGGTGAGACACTCTACAGTAAACGCTCTCAAATTATGCAGCTGAGTCATTTTGCAACTGGTGACCCTTATAATGATGTTCTCGTTTTCAGAGCCAATGTGATGCCACACAGTGATTTGTCTGTTAAATTGAATCTTTGCCTCTAGATAGATAGATAGATATAAAGTTTATTTTGAAATGTCTGCTAGTGCCTCTGAGTCTGACTGATGTGAGATGTTATTTTGAACATGCCAAAGCATCTGAACGGCTCCAGTCCTTTCTTTTCAGTGTGCATTCCTCGATAAGTGGCAAAGCTTCCCACTTATCAGTCATTCAAAGTGACTGTGGCTGTCAGTTGTGTACAAAGCGCAATCAGTTTGGAAGCAGAGACACCGGCATTTTTCTTCTCAGCTTGAAGCAAACACGTTTTGACTGCTAGTCATTCAATTTTAAAGCATCTTCAATTAGGGGCGGATGAAGATATAAAGAAAACACATCCTAAACACCTCTGCCAGCCAGCAGTAAAAAATTTATTGTTATCTCCTGCTTTACCTTACTGCAGAGGCAGCAGCAGCAGCCTTTTTTGGCTGCACAACAAAAGTGCTCATGACTACCCACACTCCATACGGACAAGATCACAGCCATAAAGAGTTCATGCTCAGCTTCTCAAGCCACTAACACAAACTACTCAGGTACCTTCTGCTCCCATACCTCTGTTGCCTGCTGTGTAAATACCTGCACGGGTACAGAAACGTGAACATAGCTCACATGCACACAGGTACACCACCCCACACACTTTGAACAAAAACATTCACAAAATGACATCTGCACATGCTCTATAAGCCAATAAAGCACCAACCAAAACCATTAAAAAGACTGTGGAAATAATGACAAGGAGGGGAAAGCAAAGGGAGGGCTGTCAGAAAGGAGGAGTTGATGTGAGAAAGGGTGAGCAGCTGTGTCAGAAAGACTGCCCAGTACCACAGTATCAGGGAGCTCTAAGTGGAAGAAACTGGTCAAAGTTGTGGGATGCCTCAGAAAGATGCAAAAATTGGAGAGAGGATCTGAAAACAAAAAGAAAGACGGGTCTGTGGAAAGAAAGGTCTGCGAAATAATGTTTGCTGGGGTGGAGAGCAGAAAGATTGAGAAGAAGCCTTGGAGTACAATGTTGCCAGCTGCGATGGCTGTGTGTGGCTGCTGGCATTTTTCTTACAGTCCTAGCTGCTGGATTATTTTGGGTGTTTCAGTGTCCTGTTTTTTTAATAAAAATAAGTTTCTGGCTCTCCCTTGTGATTGTGTGAGAGAACTGGAAAATGGGAACACTGAGAGCTCAGTAACAAAAAGGAAATTAAGAAAAGATGCTAAAATTGCAAGGAAAAAGTCATGAAGTTCAAAACAATCTCATAATTTTAGAACATTTGGACTGGTTACACTGGAGAAAGTTTCATTATCAGCAAGCGCTGCTGCAGTCATGTAGCTCGACATAGGCAAAAAAAGCCAATTTATCTCATGAAAACATGCCTTTGCAATCTCAATAAATTCAAGTCGTACAAGCCTCATTGTTTGCACTGGTGCAACTATACCAGTCTGTACGTTTGGATTGTAGAAGAGAGCAAGAAAGGCCTGAGATCGAACTGCCTGTAGATTCTTGCTCTACAGGTAATATTTGGAAATAAAATCATGGTTCATGCTGCTCTGCACAGAAATAACTATAGGTAAATACCTAACCAATCTGCAGTCTTTCACGTAACTTTATGGTAATGGAAGGAAGTGAAGGCTCACAGGTTACTCTAAAGTACATGCATCGTACCCTTCAGACAAGCACACATGTTATTTGCTGAACTTAAGAGGACAAAAAGCAAATTAGCTCATTCTGACTGCTAGTCTAGATTTTTCTTTTCACTCCTCCCTTTCCCTATTTCCTCCCCCAACCTTGTGTTTTTTCTTGTTTTGTGCATCGTTTTTTGGGTTGTTTTTTTGAATAGTTAATTTCCCAGGGGCTTTTTCCTGCTCAAGGGACAGGCAAGTTTTTCTGATAACTGATAGGACATCAGCTGCAGAGCTTTTGTGAGAAACAATTGTTTAGCCTCTTTGCCGGCAACCTCAGTTGTTTGGGAAGAGGTTGCAAAGTCATGGGAAAGGCTGCAGTGTGACTCCTTCTTGGGCCTGTCTCACTGAAACCAGTATGCCCATGTTTATAAGTTGCAGGGAAACAGCTGCTCCTGACACAAGATGAATTTGGACAAAATGTCCCTGATCTATGAGCCTGTTCGGCTTGACAGTGCAGTCACAGCTTGTCATATCCACACTGGCAAAAAAAAACCAAAACAAAAAACAAACCGTCTCAGTGGACGGAGCCTGCTCTGAAAACATTTTGCAGATTGAGAAGGAAGATACTTTCTCACAGTTTCCTACTGAAGAAAAGTCTCATTAAACTCCCACTAATATGAATAAGAGCCTTTTCACTATTTTCAGTGGGAGTTGGATCAGGCCCTCACTTCAACAGCTTTATTGTCTACCAAGGAAACCTTTTGTCCTCACCTCTCTCTGATATGCAAAGAGGACTCTAATTACAGAAGAACTAATACTGTTCTGCTGTGCAATGGCTTGCAAAGGGGTCGTAGCACCATGAAGCACTGTTCTGCTGTCACTGACTTCTTAGAAAATCAGAATTCCCAGGGAAAATGGTAATACAGAAGCAACAGACATTACTAAATTTGTAACCAAGCACGTGTATAGTGATTGCTCATTTTTGTATCTCAAGTGAAGGATTCATCATGTACAGCCCTTTAAAGCCTTCTACAGAACTCTGGGTTACAGGCATGCAAGAAGCTGGGGACCAGGAAAGAAATGTCACGAGTTCTTGGAGTTGCACTGAGGAGACCTCAACAGGGCAAGGATTAAGGGTAAGGATCTCTACCCTCCTTATTATAGGCACAAAGTACTCCAAGTTTTTAGCTCACGTTTGCTGTACAGCAGTAGACAGAAAATGAATGGGCTGTATTGGAAGCATAATTTAGAGTGTGATATTGTTAAGGCAGACAATAAATCTTCATAGACAAACGGTCAGTGTCATCTCACAAGAATAAAGAGAAACCGGCACTTCTTACAACTAAACTTTCTGATATTTCTGATATCAGTCAAAATCTTGATGTTTTCTCAAACAAGAGAACACAAACAGGCCTGAATATCATGCAGCCAATTCTGGATAACAGATGATTGCTCACCTGAAGAGTTCAAAAGCAACAACAAATCTAAACAAAACCAAAAATTATCACCATAGATAATTGTGTGGGTGAATTATGATATCTAAAGCATTCTGGAAGCAGGTCTCTTTACCAGTGTTTTGGAAGGCTGGAATCCACTCAGAAACTCTTGATGCTTGGAAAGTTTTGACAAAAACAACTGTGTAATTTCAAAACTTTGCATGTTAAGCTTCAGGAGTATTTTTCTGAACTTCTGTGTAGCTCAGAAACTAAAACCTTTCCTCCCCCAAAATACAGCTATATTTTGAAAAACAGATCTGGCTACAAAAGGGACTACCCATCCTGCAGGAAATTCCAAGTGTTCGAGATTTTATTACATTCCAAATTGGAACAACACCTGAAACCTCAGAACTTAATGAGAATGGGAATATTCTGATTTGGGAATTTAATAGCACAGCCAGGTCTCTCCATCTACCAATACAACTCATGGGGCAATGGACACAGTCAGCTGACAGCGGATGGGGAGGACAGAAATCTGGACTCAGACTCACAAAGGAAAGCCTTATTTGGAGCTGGGGTGATAATCCAGGACAGCTGAGGGATTCAGGAAAGCCAAGAAGCTTGCAGCCCAAAGGGGCACAGAGTCTGGAGGGTCGTGGTACCCATGCTTTTTGACAGACAAGCAGCTAAGGGTTTGCAAATCTTGAAGCCATCAAAGCCACAGTAAGCTTTTTGCCTGAGAACAGGGCCTTTTGACATGCCTGCCAGGTGCCACCAGGCTCTGGATCTGCTTGTACCATGCAGTCAGTCATATTCTGCCTGGCATGTGGAGCAGGATAAAGGCACACCTTAGCTTTGCCTCAGAACATAGTCAAGACCCTGTCATTCTCCAGAGGTCTGAAGTTTGTAATAGAAAAGCTGTCCTGTTGGAACATCTGCTGACAAGTCTCTATCCCTGAAGAAAAAAGTAAATGCTCTATTAAAACACACAGTCACCAAATGGTTGCTCTCTGGCAGGAATCGCTCTCAGGTTTCAGACAGCGCTCAGCTCTTGGGCTTAGTACATCACTCAGAAATTAATACGAATTAGTAACAGAGTACTTACAGTATTAAACTAAAAAGTCAAACAAAACTGGGGCCCAAATGTTAGAGACATGGTAAAACAGAGCTGTTGCTTCTTGCTGCTTTGAGATCTTAGTTTTACATTATTGGCAACTTGAAGTGTTCAAAGATCTTGAGCTAGGCTCTCCAAAAAAAATTTTGACTAAAAATCAGAACAGTTTAAAAAACATTTGGCCTCCGCTTTGTTTGCCTTCTAATTTTGGAACTTGAAATGCTCATGGTTTCAGATTTTGCCTAGAAATATGAAAGCTGGAAGTTTACATTTTGAAGAAATGAAAGCTGGCATTTTTGTCATCACATGACTCCAAGAGCTGGGGCTTGAGGGAAAAACATAAAACATTGTCAGGCTTTCTACAAAATTGTGAGATTAGCAGAGTTGGTTTTAGCACAATTTAGGCTGCAAGGTTGACCTATTTTATCAACAGTGCCCTACTGAATGTGAATTGCTCCATGAATTTTAACAACCATATTCCATTTTAAATATAGTTCAATTAAAATAACATTTGTCACTGAGCTTCAAAGCAAACTACTCAATCGCCAACTTGGCCTAGACTTTTTCTCTGAGCAAGTGGAAGGTGTAAATCATACTCACAAAACTTTGCACCTCAGAGACACCTCTCAAGGCAAACACCATGCAACACTCATTGCCTGTCTTGCAGCCTAGCTTGGCACCATGAAAAAGAAGCATCTAGCCTTCAGGTTTCTGTCACTCTCTGCCCACCTGATGTGACAGCTATAGAGGCTCAGACTTCTCCATGCTCTAGAGCAAGAACGTGAAGAAGCAGACTGTGGCTTCACAAAGAAGATGAGAAGATCACCATGAAAGTTTCCCTGAGGCCCTGAAGGATAAAACTAGATTTAGTCCAAGAACTTCTTGAGCTGTACTTGGTGACTGCATGCTTTTTCCTCAGCTTGACAGAACACACATTCCAGTTTAATTCCTGGTAAAATAGCAAGACTGAGATATGCAGGGGAGAAGACCTCAAATACTCAGCAGGCAGAAACTGTTTAAAAGTGAAACTTTTTCAACACATATACACACAAAATAGAAAACAGTGTGCATGGCAGGATGCATCCTAAAGTGGCAAAAAATAAGATGAGGGAAGGGTTTAGTTAATTATTCAGACAAATGCCAATCTCTTCATGCGCTAGGTCTAGAATATCCTGAAAAGCAGAAGAAAAAAAAACCCCAAAAATATTTGCCAAAACACAAAATCCTGTCTAGATCACATTTTAGTGTTTTGCGGTCATACAGATTCTCAAATTTAATCTAATCTGCATCTCTTCTCCAGTTTAGCATTACCTCTTTGCTTAAATCTCTATATGGCAAGCTGATTCTTCTGCGTTAGTGACATCTCCTTCCAGTTAATTCAGAAGATTTAGACTTGAAAAAGGCATAATGTCAATTAGAGAGAGATCGGGTGTCAGCTACATTTTTCTAAGCTCAAGTAGCTAACGCATCTTTCTACGGCACCACAGAGGTGGCTAGTTTAATTGAGCTGTAGTTACACTCAGCATTTGCAGTCCTCTAAGGAGCAGAGACAGGTTGCAGTCAGTCTCTGCTTATATATTGTGTGCGTCCCAGTGATTGCATGCTAGGGTAAGGAGAGAGAACTGTTTCCAAGTTAGCGCACTTAGAGAAAGGAGTCATAAATCATGGGGTCAGTCAGGCTGTGCATTATTTTAACCTTAGGGTATTATGTTTTCAATACAATATTTCAATAGCTTTTTTTTTCTGTGTAATAATTTATCTGGAATTATGGCAACTCTTACAAGCTTAGAAAAAATTGGCTCAAGTAAAATGAATCCTTTGTCATAAACAGGTTGTGTTCATAACTGCAGCCTAATTATTCAATTGCACATAACTCAAATAGTTATCCAGACTTTGTAGGAATATTTCTCTGTCAATAAATCTAATGCTATTTAAAAACTCTGGGCCAATGTGACAGAAGCCTGTTAGATTAATTAGGGTAAGGTCAGAAAAGCTGAACTCACCGTTATATTCATGTCAGAGTTTTGTTCCACCTACCATAACCTGATTGTAAACTCACAGACCATTTTAAACATGGGCATGTTAAGGTGACTTCATTGTCTTCATTTACATACAAAGGCACATTTCATCAGGAATTGTTTCTTCTAACAGTCAGCTAAACATGCAATTGTGAAAAAATGTTTTGCTTTGTATCCACTGTCAAAAAGGATTTTAAAAAATTTTTGAATGTTTTTTCCTATCAGTGACTTCACAGTAATTGGACTGCAACCAGGGTTCATGAGACTTCAGGACCATACAGGTCATGGAATTGTTGAGAGGCAGGCAGTATAATCAACATTTCACTACAAACAGGTCATTTCTGTGGGAATAAGAAAACAATATTGTCTCTCTGCCTGTTCAATTCTTGACCTTTATCATGTGACAATCCAAAAGCAGGGTGCCCTATATCTTATGGGTTTTGTGTAAAGTGGTCTCAGGAGGTGAAATTTTGACCTCATCAGTGTCAATATTGCATCTGAAATCCCTTGAGACAAATCCTCAAATAATTTCTTAGCCTTGCAGCTTGTATCAGATGGTAGCTAGCTGACTTTCATTTACTACTGACTTAGGTCAAACTTGGACCAGGGATCATGAGATGAAAGGCTCTATATCTCATTATCAATAATTAGTGTTCTCCACTACTCTAAAAACAACATACTTCACTCTTATCTACAAGGCCTTAAAACTTAAAAGGGTTGGGGTCAAATTATATTACTTCAATTTATTTTTATTCACTGCTTATAAAACAACTTCCTCTCTCACTGTCATATCTAAACGCTAAAAATGTAAGTAATTTCCTTGCTATTGTAGAGGTTTTACTATTGTTTTTCTTTAAAGTCTTATTAAAGATAGAGCAATAAAGAAAAATCCCTCCCACACACACATTTTAAAAAGATAAAAAGCCTAAAAACAGAGGTCAAGGCCAAGCCGGCCCTTACCAATCTCAACATTATTTTCAGCAAAGCACATCTTGTATAGAACTTGTCTTATAACAAATGGGTGGACCTTCCCCAGGAATTTTTCAGTCACCCAAGTCTTGATACTAACAGAATATCCTCTGAAACAAGAGAGCCAGTTTTTTCTTGTAGTGTGAAGCCATATAAGTTCTCTGATTTTTGCAGGAATTTTCATAGACTAATTACAGATATGGCCCATAATTTTAGGCAACTATCTCTGAAACACTGAAGAGAGGCTTTGGAAGGAAAATCCTATTGTTACTGAACAAAGAGAACATAGCATCCACTTCCACAGTGATTTGCAATGCTCTATACCTAACTGCATACAGACATGAGATTTTACCCCCCCCCCCAGTAATTAAACAGAATCAATAGCTTGAAAAGAAACATTTGCTTGCTTTAAGGAAAAAAAGAGGCTATATAAAGTTTAGCAGTTATGCTGGGTTAACTTTTTTCTACTAGTAGGAAAAAGTTTACACCTGTAGATACCTAGGACCTAATTGCTCTCCTGAATCTAACCAACCTTTTGACCATTTTCTCATTCAGACATTATGTCACTCGAAGTGCTGAAAAAATCTGGATTTTTTACACCTTGGACAGATGGAAGGAGGTATACTTGACTACCAGTCACTGAAGAGAACCTGCTTCTGCAAAGCCTCAAGAACAGAGACCCATTCCAATCCAATGCCTTCTAGCAACACTTGTCACTCCTTATCTACAGCACAAAGAGTATTTGGTCCTGCAAACCCTTGCTCACACGACCAGCTCCTCTCACATCTACTTCCTGATCTTACAGGAGCTGTGTTGATCATACAAGGCCTTTCAGAAACCGAGGTTTTTTTGATTAATAACAAGTAACATTCTCATGTGTTTGCACAAATCAGACATAAACCATCTGCAGAGATTCTTAAAGAAACTATGGCAATAATGGCTGAGGGAAAGCATGGAGAAATGGAAAAAGAGAAAACAAAGATAACAGGAGCACTAGTGGAGACGCAGTCTCTGACCTGGATCTGTTGCTGAAGAAGGTTAATTTTGTGTTGTTGCTGCAGGAGCTGCTGCTGTTGTCTTGCAATCTGTGGAGAAATTGCACAGAAGAAATATGAGATATAGATCACCATTCCTGGAGTGAGTACGTAGGAAACTTCCTCCCTGCTTGATTCCTTAAACTTATCTATGAAGCTAAGAAACTTTCACATGTGAGTGGCAGCAGCCTGGACTGACACTGAAGTCTGGGGCACATGTTCAAGGGTAATCCATTCCAAATACTAGTGTGAAAGGGAATCTATGGAAAATGTTATGCTGGATATCAAGAGAAGGACTGATGCACAAAATTCTCTCACCTTCTGAAATGACAGTACTAAAGTGACAGGCTCACAAAAGTGAGCATTCACTTTCTCCAACTTGCTGGAGAAAGAACAATACTGGCAGAGACACTGGAAAACAGTAGAAGGCAGGAAACGCAAATAAGTAGGATGGACAGTAACACTCTTTATGTTTAGCACTACCTATTCAAAAATTCCAAAGAAAAGGAAATCTGACACTCGGGAGGAAGGTAATTGTGTGTGTATTTCCTCGATGCAGAAACAAAGTGACTGGAACCAGGTTTGGGAACATCGTTGACTCTTCAACATGTGTATTAGCTGAAAGAACTAAGGGGGCAGTGCAAGGCTACAGAGCTCTACGCTGAAACCGATTTATAGATGGTGATGGAGTTGTCATAAGTCTCCTTTCAAAGTCACACGCATTTTCCATAAGGACTTCCATCCTCTCTCTCCATTGACTAAATGACTGTGAAGTTTACTGTAGATACATTTTACATATAGTGAAGGAAAAGCAGGCAGTAACAGAACCAAATTACAGTTCTCAGAGGACTGATCCAGATAAACCATTATACACCTCAAAGTTAAGAAGCAAACTTGAAAAACTTTGAGTCATCACAAAAGCTCTGCTCTCATGAATAGCTAGCACAGCAGTACAAACATTAGAAGGAGTATTGCTCTTCCCCTGTGGTATGTGTACACATCTCAGGGTCAGATGGGAACTTATGTATACTTACTGGGAAGAATTTTGTGCATTCTTCCCCTTAGGTATTTTCTTTTGCTTCTATTATTGAACTATTAGCATAAGAAACACTCACTCATAGTTAACTCCAGATCTAAAAAATTAGTGTTCTCTTTCTAGAGGATCTCTCTTTAAGCAACCAACATAATTTTTATGAAAACATTTTTTAAAAAAATTGTCATTTTAATTCCTGTGTTAGGCAGAATTATACACAATTTCTTAATTTTTAAGAAATCCTAGTTATTCTCATTGCCTTTTTCCATTTGCTCCATTTTCTTTTTCACTTCCAGATCATCCAGCCATTCTCTAACAGTCATGAGTTTAAAAGGCAGAGCAAAGGAAATAGCTCCTGCAAGATGTCTCCTCCTGATCTTGACAATTCCACCTTCACATCTTCATCTACCTTCTCTATATAAACAGTGTAATGCAAATTCTCTAGTTTAACACATAAGTCACTTTTCCTGTTCTCTCTGTGGGATTTCAGGTGTGAGGCCAAAATACACAATATGTAACGTAAGGTTTTTAAACAATCAAAAATAGGGAAAATCTGGGGCTAAAATGTCTGAAGATGTCAGCAGTGGTTAGAATCTGAAGATATGCTTTGTACAATACAAACATTGAAGTATGAAAACTATGACAGATTTCAAAGAATTTTATGAGTTTCATAAACATAGCTGGAATACTATGATATGAAATCAAATTTCATTGCAAGCTGAAATAAATGGTCAGGCAGACCAAAACTCTTTCAGATAAGAAGTATCAGGATGGACTCTTGACAAAACTTTAAACCAGATGTCCACAGATGTGTTTCACACATCTCTGCTCTTATTCAGGTACAAAAAAAAAAAGGACAGTCATTTCTGTTAAAACTTGCATGTTGCAAATTTGTTAGAAAAGTCACGTCCTTGCATTAACTGTCCACTGTCCATGTATACACATTGGAATTGTTCATGTATGAAAACACGTTTGCATTTTAGAGTGGAGAGAATATTTGCAAGAGCTGAAAATCAAGCCTGTCAAGTGTGGAAGAAAAAAGGTCACACATGGTCACTGACTTTGTATTCTTCTCTCCTACTTTTTTACACAGTTGGCAAATACAGCCTTTTCATTTCTCACATTACACGTGCTGCATTTTGTTCCTTCTATACCTATTCAGCATCACTGAATTCAAGTAGGATTGGAAGATTATTCAAGAAGGGATGAATTTGCATGCTTATTTACACGTATTAAAAAAAAAAAAAACACTATTGGAAGAGAATGCCTCCAAAGTGGAAGGTGTATTCTTATGAGATATTAGTTATAAGTTAAAGGTATATCATTATAAGAAAGATAAAATTATTGCAATTGCAATAACTGCAAAAACAAAAGGGAAAAAATTCTGGGTGGACAGCAAACTTGAGAGTATCAACCCTAAAAGATAAACCACTGTAAAGTCCCCCTAGAAAATTATTTAAGCTGAAAGACACTATATTAATCACTCACCTGTTCTTGTTGCTGCTTAGCCAGCTCCATTTGTTGGCGTTGTTTCTCGATCTGTGATGCAGCCAGTTTCTTCTGTTCATCATGAGCTGCTAGCAGCTGTTCTCGCAAACTGGTCAGCTGATTGATCATACCCATAAGCTGTCTTTCCTTCTCAGCGAGGCTTTCTGGAGTCCCTGGGCATCATATGGTGAAAAAGAGAGAAAAAAAAGGGTAGAGAGAAGAGAGGAAATTTAGAGCCGGCCAAGTTTTTATTTTGCAGCTTCACCGTAAGCAAAGTTTCAGTAGAACGAAAGAACGGCAGCATATTGCAATACACTGCACATTAAGACCAGCCCCTCTACAGGAAAATGAGCTACAGAGGATAATTTGGTACATAGACTTTGATCTGGTGTCCTCCTTCAGTGTTTCCTTGGCCTTTCATCTACTTTCTGATGCCTTTTAATTAGATTAGATTAGATTAGATTAATATGGGAAAAAAATATTGTCTGTTTTGAAAGAGTTTAAAATTTTAAACATTGTTAACATTTCATGGGGATCGAAATCAACACTCCCAGTTTTGAAAGACACATTTCTGTCACAAACTTTTGACAAAGCACATCAATGCTTTGATGCCTACAGAAACTGTAAGGTGTGTATTAACATCCCCCTGTAATCAAGGGGAAGTCGAGAAGTCTCCTGTTTGCTGGATACCTCTAACTCCCCACACCCAGCCTTCTCACTGTTACTAACTCAGCACCCAACACCCAACAGGACACTACCTGTTATATTACCTGCAGTTGCCCTGATTAGGATGAAATCATCCAATAACCACTATTGCTGTTGCTTCCACTGACAAGTATTTTTGAAGGAAGAAGTCTTGCATGAACATGTCAGAAAAACTGAGTTAAACAAAACTCACCATCTCTCTCATTTGTACTGTGATTAGATGTTTTTAATAGGAGAGTTCAGCAGACAGACAGTGGAACTGACTACCTTGCTCTCATAAACCATCTGTAAAAATTCTTCTACCCAGAAGGATGGTAGTTACAAGAGAAGGGAAAAAACCAAAATCCAAGAAAAATGAAAAGCTATGATTCATACAGTAAAACAAAAAAAAGGTAGTATTGGTATACCCATGATGCTTTGACTTTAAATTTAGAAGACCAGAAAATGTGTAGCAGCTAATCCACAGATATCTCCAATACCACCACAGTCTCTCACGAGTCAGATCCTATGAATCCTTTTCTCAAAAAAAAACTATAAAAAGGTTTAAGGCTATCGGTGTCTATGTCTCCTCTCAAAAGAGACAACCCTGCTTTTGGGACAACCCTGCCACACAAACCTTTCTCAAACACAGGAAGCTTTCTGCCAATGTCACCAGCGGTCTCCAAATGGGGTGGGGGGGGTGGGGGGGGGAGGGGAAAGGATGAAAAACTGGCGACTATACTAAATATGTTTCTAGCCAACTATCAGTCAGACATGGAAAAGAGCTACTGGTAATAGCTTGTTTAGTCTACCCCCTTGCCAGTGCAGCAATGTTCCCTACAATGTATTTACTACCGCTTTCTAGATGTGATTGAAAAGTCTGAAATGGTGAATCACCTTCTGCATGCTTTGGAAGACTTTGCAACAGCCTTAGAGGTGTCATTTCTAGGGCTACTTGCTTGATAGTTATTTGAATTTACATTCACTTAATTTCAACCTTGCGCTTCCAAGCAACATCCCATTTCCTACATCAGTCAAGTCCAAGTGCTTAAATGCACTGGAAGACAGCCACAAGTAAGTGGGAAAAACACAAAGAATCAACATTTGCATATAAAGGAAATGTTCCTTTATTATCTTTTTATTAAGATGCTGGAGATTTATGTGAAAATAGTCTTGTGAAATTATGTGAAAATATACTCAGATATAGTCTCAATAAAAACATCTGTGGTACAAGCTGGAAACTTAAGAAACACAAACCATGGGACTTTAAACCTGTTCTGCTAAAAACTGTAAGAAAGAATGAAACTCAGTGCTCCAATACTACCACTGCTGAACTTTTAACTTATGATTAACCACTTTTAACTTATGATTTTTATTTCAAACATTGGGGATAGAGAACTTGTACAGGTAATGCATTTGCCACCTGGCCAAACAATTAATCAGAAATGTCTATTGCCATTCTTCCATCCTTCATTTGTTTTTCCCTAGGAAAAAAAGGATGCAGTGTTTCGAACTGGCATAGAATAATTCTAGAAGCAGACTCTTCTTTGTCTTATCCATGGCTAGCATACCAGTTTACTGTGATGCACATCTAAAGGAGATTAAAAGTATACTGATACTGGCAGTATAACATGCTGGGCAAGCTGTAAGATCTGAAAACTAAGTATTTTAAGTATTTAGTCAGTAGATATTTTATTCCAAACTTGGTTACTGTGCGCACAAGAAAGAGAGTGAGAAAGACCTTAGAGAGAGAATGAATGCACAGGATTGGCTTAGTCCTGAAGTTAGGGTAAGCAAAAAGAGATCACTGTCAAATAAACTGTTTGTCAAATACACCGACACACATCAAAGATCTTCAGCCAGTACTGGTTCATCAGTGTATTTTGAGCTCCCACAGTAGCTTTCAGTTGGGAATCAAAAAGCACTTTGTAAAGTTAAATTAATCCCCACCACACCTTTCAAAGGTGGAAAAATGTTTCCATATGTGTAAACTGACAGACAGAGGGGGTCACAGAGTTAGTTACCGACAGTGGTAGAAAAAGAAATGTTGATATCCAGACCTGTGCTCCAGAGCTCAGGCTGTGCTTCCCAAGAGAGAGAAAAACATTCCATGTGCCCCTGCCCTGACCGCAACACGAAACAACTGCACAACCGCCTACTACAGTTTCTTCTTTAATCTGATTCACCTAGAGAGGAGAAAAAAACTCCTTCACCAGAAAAACAACAGCTTTATTTAAACAGCAGGAACAAGAAAAAAGCCTGGATGAACGAAGACCAAGTGGTCAGGGCAATGTGGTGCAGATGTCAGAGCTGTGGACACACCACAGCCATGCAGCTGGGGACAAATCCACCAAACTCAGTCTCTTTGCTATTATTCAGTTTTTAAGGAAACGTTAAGATGCCCAAAGAGGGTGCTTTATGTACGAACTTAATACCTTTGGCTTATAAACTGGACTGGAAGTAGTCTGACAAAAGGCAGTCTTCTTGCAGTGTATTTCCTGACCAATTTCAGTTTGCTAATAAATCAAAAGGGAGAATTTATCATTGTCAACTTTAAAAAAAAAAAAACTTTTGTTGGAGAACACTTTTTAGAAAATGTGGCTTAGTAGGTACTTTATTTTCATGTGATTAGGCCATCCTTCAATAATACCTGATTTTAGAATTACAGAATCATTACAGTTGGAAAAGACCTTGAGTCCAAGATCATTGAGTCCAAGAGCTAACTTCACACTAAACCAAACCATATTCCTCAGCACCTCATCTATGCATCTTTTAAATATATCTCGGGTTGGTGATTCCACTATCTCCCTGGACAGTCCTTTACAATTTCAATTCTTTACAGTATGATTCCTTGCAAAATAAGTTTTTGGATAGCCATACTCTCAAGCGAAACCAGAGACTAAAGAGATCAGATCTGTGGGTTACTTAAATCAGACTGACCATAATGTAAATTGTTTGCATTTATGTTACCCTTATCACTTAGCACATCTATTATTTCTTTTGTGGAAATGGCCAACAAAACTGTCATTTCACAGTTGTCATTCATAAATTACTTAGCTTTCTTAACAAATGGAAGCAAAATACTTGGTGTTATTTATGTAATGGTGAGCAAATGCAGTGACAGGATTTTTAAAAACTACACTGCAGAATTAGATCATCAGTTGCCATTTTTTTAACCCTTTCTAGATGCTGTAGATTGAGGATAGGATAGTGGGTTTCTGTTCTGTCACTATTATTTTTTCTCTCTTTACGTGAATGACATCTAAACTTTAATCATCGTGTGACATGTCTTGGCAGCTAAGGGTTTTCATTTTAAGAATTCTGGAGCTTATAGGGCAAACCATTTAAGTTTAATCATCTACAACACCAACTGCATAAAAATAGTGGCTTTAACTTGGTGCTACTGGGGAATTAAGGAACTACCTCCATGGCTACTAACACTGCTACAATTTGGGAGGTGGTGTAGAACTCAGTGAGGACAGGCCACCATCCCCAGCAGCTACATTTGGCCACTTCAATATTAAACTCACTTAAAGCTACTCCAAGTAGTAGAGAGTTGGGAATGAGCTGGCCTGTACTCTACACACACTAACCATACTCCTGCAGTGCTTTCACTCTAGCCATGCAGCATGGCTGGGAGAAAAAACAAGTGCCTATTATCGAGCATACAACTCGACTGCAAGCTTGACCACTTCACATTGGTAAAAGGACGGTGGCTTACATCAACGGCTGGCTCAAAAATTACTCTTAATTACTGTGAGATCCACAACAAATAGATATTGTACATTTTGTGTTTAACAAGGCTTTTAACCATCAGGCCACCTTCCTTTCAGGAGATTGCTGTAGGTGCTCATACTGTTCTCTCCGTATTCTATCACTGCAATGGCAAAACCTGGACTTTTTTCACAATTTATCAAAACAACTGTGGCAGGAGAGCATCAAAGTATACGCTATGGGTTGATACAGTGGATAGCCCAAGAAAACATGCTTTCCAGATGCATCAGCTTACTTTCTATCAACACAAAAAGAGATTCGAGAAGGAAAAAAAAAAACATGTTTGTGGATGCAACACCCACAGCAGATGGCAATAAAAGAAGACTCAAATTAGTGGCGTTCTGTATCGCCAAACCTAAACTTCATCTCAGATCAACACTATCCATAATAGTGTTTAACTAGTAAAAGAAATTTACTCAAATGTGAAATAAACTATTACACATTCTTAGTTCTGATTCACAGTCTCAGACTGGCAGTGACAGTAACATTTTAATAAACATTAGAATGAAGACACCAATATGACCAAATGACACACTTAAAGTGAGAAAATGAACAGGAGAAACCTTGGCATATCCACCCAAAACAGAACCAAAGCAAAAAAAAAAGGCAGAGAAACCGCTTTTGCGATCAAAACAGTAAATACTTTATTATAATTTATTAGACAGAATGAGAATGTAAATGAGAAATTAGGAAAGCCAATATTTTCTTTAACAGGCATTTTAAGCTTTTGCTGCGAATGCTCAAGCGATGAGGATGCCTGCTTGCAGCCAGCCTACAGATCCGCTCACAGCCGCGCGGCTCTCAGCGTCTTCTGCGAGGGTCAGAGACGTGGCAAGGCTCTCCTCAATCCCTCTGACATGTCTCAATTAAATTGCTAGGAATGTTATCAATCAGGGGTGCTCGCATGCACACTCAAGCACACCCATACAGACGGTGAAATTTATCCCCCAAGTCAGTTTACAATCAAAGTAATTACGTAAATAGCTTTTGAACTGTCAGCACTGTCTTTCAAAGAAAAATCAAAGAAACAATGTGTGAGTACAAAGTCTGAAAGACAGGATAATATTGTATTATGTTCATATCATTAAGTACGATTACGAAAAGAAAAAAAAAACTCTCTCCTGTATCTACAAAGCTTTTTTTTGGAGGGGGAGGGGAGGTGGAATTAAGAATATTTTTAAGAACTCTGTATTCAAATAATGTTAAGATGTATAACAGTAATTAGAGCATGCAGTATAGAGGATTTTTTTTTTAAATTTCAAAGCATTCGCTAACTGATCGTAAAGGCTGTGAACAGGCAGAAAGGCAGTGGCATGCATTACCTTTTTAAAGAGAACAACAAGACATGAATCTTTTAGAAACTTGCCTAAAGTCATTCTTAACTTTATACACTGGAAGCCTTTTTATTGCTGACCCTGCTGAAGATATCATCAAAACTATTTCAGTAAGGCCAAGATTTGTCCCACTGACTAAAACATGTAAACACACGTTAAATAGATTATTAAATCTTTGCTTGATCCAGTTTGATACTGGGTAAGGTTCTAGCTGAGGGACCCCATGAATGAAGCAATTCTTGCCAGCATCTAACTAACCAAGCAACAGAACCATGCCACAACAGTTTCTGTGTAACTTTACTCCGATGTAACAACGTGATGAGGATGTAAGTACAACCCACATATTAGCTAAAAACTGAGTCACCTCCACACGTTTTCTGCAGCAGTGTGTTTTCTCAGTGTGATTTTTAAGTTAGGGGCAAAACAGTTTTTATCTAAAATTGACAAAGAGATGAGAAGAAGGTTTTTCAAACTAAGACTATTAACTCAGCCATCCTCAGAAGAATTAGACTCCTACTAGCACTAACATTATTATATTCAAAAATTTAAATAGCAGCAGTCCACAAAATAACTATCTTTTTTGAGGGTTTTATTCCAATATGTTTTCTTGAGAGTTTCATTCTTGTCCCATAGTCAACTATTTTTCTTTCCCCATTTCCTTCCCCCAGTTTTAACTTTGTCACATCAGAAATCCAAACCCAACATTACTCTGCTCAGTAAGGAAATCGGGAAAGTAACATAGACAGGCCATGTTGCCTCCTTCTACTTAAATGCAAACTGTTATGCTCTCCCTAAAAAAAAAAAAAAATCTATTTATAACATCATAATTTTAAAGAGGAGCGCTCTTCCCTTGTCTGCTTCGACGGCTGTGCTGCTGACGTCACCCCAAGTTGTATATGTGAGGCAATGGGGAGCTGATGTTACGTGCCCTCAGGAAATGTAGTCTGATAAACAGATCTAACCAGCTGAGGTAAGTTCAGAATTTAAACTCTTCTTTTTTTCTCTCTTAGAGTCGAAATGTCAAATGATTATGACCAAGAAATGGGTATATTCTTTAAATTATTTACTTGCTGGTATGTATTGGTGGGTGGATATGGGTTACATGCTTGCACACGTGTACAAACTCCCTAATCAATACTTCAGTGTTTTATTGTGGACTGGCACATAGCTTTTCAGGGCAAATAAATCCTGGAGCTGTCAGGACATAAACATCTAAAAACTGGCATTTTTCATTAAGTATTTAAGCCAACTTCACTACACAATGTCTGACATCACTTACAACTACCTACCTTGCTAAATTAAATTACTTCATCTTATTGATATGGGAAGTCATCATAATAAAAGAAAACTTTCTGACTGTTATTTACGCAGTAAGCCACAGCCACCAGAAAAAGAAACAAAGAAAGAAAAAGCCCAGAATTCAAACTGATTTCTCTCTACCTGCAGATTTATGTAATTAATCTTTTCTGACAAATAAAAATCCTTTTTAGAACAGCAAGCTAGGAGAAATTTATTTCAGCATAGGGACAGTCTTAATCTTTTAGTTTTCAGTGGAAGATTTTGCAGAATGAATAAAAACAAATGATGAACAATTACCATATTTTGCCATTACTACCCTCAAGAACTAATATTCTGTGGGGACAAAACCTTAGCCATCTGCTCTATAACAGACCAGCACATTAATATTTCGCAATGCTGGAAAGAAGCTGTCACTGAGTATTCTTTATTTGCTGTCAGAAAAAGTTTTGGTACAGCAGACTGCAAACAAAGCTTGCTATTCAACCAGGTTAGCAACTTATTGTCAAGGTTACAAAAGGAATAGACAATATTTGTATTGAGACTATTTCTCAGAGGCTATTCATTGTTTTACCGTCTAGACAACAAGCTAGAACTAGGCTAGAGAAAATGGAATTTGCTGCTGGAATTTCACGCAGTAGCGGAAAAATCAGTAAAAAATATGTGTATGTGTTTTTGCTTTGTTTTCACAAACTGGTAGTTGTAGCTCAGCAACATTCATCTCAGCACATCCTTCAGGTGATTTTAGTACAAACAAGAACTGCTTTAGGTCCCTTTTGTCATGCAACCCATATGGATGATTTCTAAACAGAGTGGTTTGGCCTCCTTATGTTCAAACAAAATAAAGCCATTGGCATTTGCTACTTTAATTAGCTCAATTTTATTCTATTTTCATTATTAATAGTCACTTCTTAGAACTGGAAGTTTTATTTGACTGCAATAGAACTGGATTTTTTCTGATCAAATTAAATCCAGAACAGCTCAAATTTGCTGCTTTGTCACAAATTCACTTTTTTTCTGCATTCTAGATGCTTTAAGAAAGATTTATCCAACCCATTTTTCACAGATATTACCCTCAACCAACCTCCTGTTCTAGGGTCAGATAGGAGCAGCTCCATCCAGTCACCATCTCTGCTCCAGGCTTTTATTTGGCCTGACAGAAGTTCTACGTTATGTGGCTCAGTTGGCACCGTCTACCTCTCTGCAGCCTCAGTATCATACTGCATTGTGATTAACCTCCACTATTTCGGCAGCTGCCAAATTTCCTCTCAAAAATTAGGTTCCCCTGTGTGCCATTGGACAGGTTCTCTCCCTTCCCCCAGCATTTCTCAAATATTAACCAAGAGCTAAAGCCCACTGACAGCAATTTGCTTTTAAACACTCAAAAAATAAGCACAGAGAAGATACTAAGTAGTTTGCAATAAATATTGCATTTATCACAGTTAAAAAGCCAACAACCAGACATTTCTTACCTCCTTCACTTATGACTCTCTCACCCTCCTTCTCTCCCACTCCATATACAATACTATCCAGAAAAACCAGAACCATAGAATCAAAACATCCACATCTGACACAAGTTTGCAAACATTTTTTCAACCATTAATTTGCAAATGCAAAATTCACACAGCTCCTAGGAGAGTGTGCAGCTTTCACACAACTCCTGGAGATCTGTGCTGAATTAGTCAAAGGTATAAACCCAGTACATTCTCCAGGAATAATCTCTCTCCCCTTCCCCCTCCCTCCTCCCATCCACATCTAAATGCAGAATCCCCAGCTTCCTTGTCTTCAGTTTACAGATTACATGATCCAAAGTGTCACTCACTGGATTATTGCACATAACCTGAGCACTAGCCGAAGCTTACTTGTCTTCAACTTGTCCAGCATTACTTAAATGGAATTATCCATCACAATCCATATACCGAATGTGCATAGCCCACTTATCTCAAGATTCTGTGTGTCACCTACCAGATTATCCGTTTTAATCCATACATTGAATCTACATAACATATGTCTTTAATTCATGGGCTCTGATGAGCCATAGTATCGCTGAATGGATTATTTCTCTTTATCCATTATTGGCAGTTGTAAAAGGGTTCACAGCATACTCTCTCGTGCCCCATCTTCCCAACATATAAGCAAAATTAGAGTCTTCAGCAAACACAGCTCTATCACACATCAAACACACCTTGACATAATACCTGCACCGATAGTTCATATAACTTGGAACCCAGTTTCTCACACAGAACAACCGTCTGTGTTATCATGCATTATAAATTAGGATTGATAGGCTAATCTCGCTTTCAATTACACTCATAAATCTGTTGTTACTCCATTTCGGTCTTTGGATTCACTTAGATCTAAGTGCAGATGATTTTACCATAATGATGATCATTTTTGCAGTGAGTACAGAAAACACTTCACCTGAGTTATTTAGGAACTAACTTATACAACAGAAAAGGACTTTCAAACAACAACAAAAAAATATCAGGTTCAGGCTTGCCCTGTCCTTCCTGAGAGACTCAGGTGTAATTACAGTTAACAATGCCTTCACCTGAACAGAAAACCAATTCAGAAAGATTAGAAACAAAAGTCTGTTTAGCCTATTGTTCTGCACACCTATTCAAAATTAGCTAAGTGGAGAACATAAAAAATATGTATTATTATTTCTTGGCAACTTTCGATAAGTAAGAGATGGATGAGATTAGCAGAAGGGCTTTGTGTACGCTATGGAAGTTTTCAAAAGAGCTCTCAACGTCGTTAAAAGTTCCTCACTCACATCAGCACCAGCAACACTGTGCACCTCAACACACACCTGGCCACCCAGGTGGCCAGCACTGTTCACTGAAGTCTGCACAGGGGAGGCCCAATACCACTGAAACAGAAGTTTTGTGTTAATTTTCTAAGTATAAAGACGGCCAATGACATCAAAGAGCATGGAAATGTTACACCTCTTCCTATCAATGGCTCACCCTACAGGACACATACGTAGCAGTCAGTAACACTGCCTCAGAGGAAAGCAATCACTTTTAGTATGCAATACAAAGGTATTAGGCAGTTCTGCTGCAAGCAAAAAGGAAATATAATTTTCCTTCTTCTAGATGATCGGTTTGAGACCTGAAGTTCTCTCTGCTCCACTGAATCCAATAAACAATATTATCCATGAATAATCCAAAGGCCTTTTGGGCCCTGTTCTTGAATATGATGGATATAAGAGAGTCTGAACAAGTTTTAATTAATTTAATAGACAGTTTTACATTTTTATTGTAAAATATTTGCATTTAACAGAATGTTTGGAACTCATTTTGAACAGAGTAGAAATTCTATGGATTTCAAGACAAAATTTCTTAAGAAATCTCCAGTGCCAAACTTCTATCATTTATTTAGCCCTAGACTACCTCTCTAAACTGAGACATTTCAGTTAAAATGGCTACAGATACCACAGAATCTTAAGGGTTGGAAGGGACCTCAAAAGATCATCTAGTTCAACCCCTCTGCCAGCGCAGGATCACCTGGAGTAGGTCACACAGGAACCTATCCAGGTGGGTTTTTAATGTCTCCAGAGGAGACTCCACAACCCATTTGGGCAGCCTGTTCTAGTGCTCTGTCACTCTCACAGTGAAGTTTTACCTTGTGTTTCTTTGGAACCTCTTACGTTCCAGCTTGTACCTTTTGCCCCTTGTGCTATCATTGGCCATCACTGAGAACAGCCTGGCTCCATCCTCCTGACACCCGCCCTTTATGTATCTGTAAACATTAATGAGATCACTCCTTAGTCTCCTCCAAGCTGAAGAGCCCCAGCTCCCTCAGCCTTTCATCATGAAAAGGTTCCAGATTTTGCCCCATTAGAACGGTACTCCCTTGCAGTACCTTCCAGTCAAGCCCTGGAGTGAAACACTACATTTCCTTTTCCATATATAGATCCTTCTGACTGTGATCTTCAAGTTTGCAGCTAAACCTGTGTGAATACTCAGTGATGGCTCTCCCATTTTACAGACATGCAGATGAAGAAACAGGAGCTTAAAGTAGCTGTGGAAAGTAACAAAGCGACTAAGAGGAATAAGTGAATACAAAACGTGGGGGTGTCTAGTGACTTCCAGCCACTCACTATCTCCCCTATCTTTAATAAAATATTACAGCTTTCTAACTTAGAAGAAATAACACTAATAAACACTAATAAAGTCTTCTGCCTCATCTCCCTTTCTTTTAATCTCTCCCAGAGAATAAAACTCAATGGTAATAACACAGACTTGGGCATTAACAATATGTAGCCTAGTGCTGTGACTTTAGCACATGACGTACTAAAACTTCCCCAGATCTAATGAAAAACACAATGAAATTTTGAACAGTTAAATGGAAAAACCTATTCAGCACATGAGACAGTTGGGCAGTACAGCTTCTAGTGCTGTCCACATTCCAAGGTGCTTTAATAATAAGACACTACTTGTGCAGGGTTTCCAAATAATCACTAATAGAGAACTGAGAAGAAATGAAAAGAGAGAAAATGAAAAGAACATGCGGCTGCCAAGCTAAATATAGAGGGGAGTTAATTAAAAAAATCACAACTGGAAAACTTAATAACTCTGCGTTCCTACAGAAGGACAAAAACCATTTTCTATCATAATATACGTGTGTTTGTACACGCGTACGTGAGTATTAAGCAGCTCAACTTGCACACCTTTCATGTTGCCTCACTAAATACAGCTGCGATACAGCTGAGCCATTGTTTGTTGGCGGCTCAAGGCTGGCGGTGCCATGAAAACTGCATTCCTGGGCACTAAATAATCAGCCTGCCTGACCCCCCAAGAACCTGTAAGTCAAATTCATTTACCCCCAGAGGGCAATGCTCTATTGTATCCTCCCTCCTTTCTAGCCACCTAGGAACAATGGACAATAATTGCAACTGTCACGGCAGTCAGTAGGAAAAATAAACCAGTGCCTGTTTTCACAGCTTACTGCCAAACCTGATCCAAACACCTAATAACCATGCCCCCAACCATAGAACCACAGTTGCACTAAAAAGCCTCAGATGTGAGGCTTTTGAACAGAACTACAGAACAATAACTCGACTTGTGTTCAAAATATGAAGGTAAAAAACAAAAATTAAAGGAAAGCAAACTCTTCTTTGAGGCTGTGCTGTTGCTCCCCATCCTCCCCCTGGGGCAAGACTGAAAGGACTGTTGAATTTCTTTCGTGCTAGCATATAGCTGCTGCTGCTGCTTTCAAGTTTAGCTTGTGAAAGGGAAAGAGAGGAGAGGAGAAAAAAAACATTGCCCTCCAACAGAACAAGATCATAGGGACTGGGAACAGACCGTCTTCTCAGCACACAGCATATTTCAGAGCAGCTTTGCAGATTCCAAAGACAGAGGCGATTCACTGGGAGTCCTTCTAAAGGCTCCAGTATATCAGGAGTTAAAGAGGCTCCAGACAACATGCAAGAACTGCTGAAATACACACCCAAAAGTGGTTATGAAAGCTTCCTTCTTACTTTGGGCCTGAAACATCTTAAAGATTCATCAGTTCAAGGCAGACGATGATGTTATTTTAAAAGAATATGCTTTTAAAAACCAGAGCTCGCAGATAAGCCCAGTGGCTACTCTGCCTTTTAACGACCTGTTGCTTTACGCACATGGAGAAAACGTGCTCAGTAGGAATAGAGAATCCAGGCTTTGGCCCTCTGTTATAACAATAACAACAATAATTCAGCCTATTTGGGGCCGAAGCACTATATTCTGTTATAGTCTACATATGTAATGAATATATATTTTTGAGTTACAGCCTCTGAGGGAGAAGCGAGGGGAAGCGAGTGGCATACTTTCCTACTTGTGTAAGTCAGCAGGCTAGTGCAAACTAATGCCGGTGGCTTATCTGTGACAAGCTGGAAGGCGCATATAATTAAAATAACACTATCTTTGCCCATGTACCAATACATTAACCTCTAAGAGCATGTTGTGTTGTAGTCTTTACTGATTACTGCCCACCTCTTGTGCAGAAGGTCTTAAACCTCTCGGGCAGGAGATCTGGGAGCCTGCCTGGATGAGGATCTCAGTATCACGGACAACATTAGTAAGCAAACAAAACAAAAATAACAGAGAGAAGTAAAATCTAGTTTATAAACATTAAAAAAAAATCATTTAAATCTCATTCCACTTTCACATTTCCGAAACAACATTGGCTTGAATTTTGCTGCTCCAGATGTACATTGATATAAATGGGAGAAGAATCGGAGTTATCATTTCTTTTCAGTGATAATGGCTATTCTGAAAACTAGAATTTTTGACATATATGTACTTTGAGTCGATTCCTCATTGTAAGCACTGAGGAAGAGCTACAAAAGTATTAAATTATGTAAAAACAAACAACTACAGGTTCCCTAAAATGACCTCACATACAAAAAATGGGGAAATATTTTGGCATGGCAGAAGCTACTGCTGCTGGAGAGTGATCAAATTTTGTCATTTTCCTTCTGGAGTACGGCTTTAAAAGAACATGCTTTAGCGCACAGATGTTGTACGCTGTCTTTTAAAATCTGCCCTGGCTAATTTTAGTACCTAGAGGTACCATTACACAAACTTTTGATTTTTTTTTCCACCATACATGTAGAAAAGTAAATCAAAATCTACATAATCAAAACCTGTCCAAATATTAACAAGGGCTTTCAGAAGCTGAGCTATTCTATACTCTGATATCACAGAAGCCCAGGTTTGATATGTGAATTGACTGGGTTTTTTTCCAATCCAGCAAAAGGATGTGTCCTCTTACAACACAGAATGATATATGCAACAAAAGCTTTACTTAAGTTTATTCAGTTAGGGCAATACACCATTTCATTTATTTATATTACCACGGATGGACAGCATATACTACAGTTCAGCCTCAAATTCTGGTATTTCAAGGGGAAGGGAAGAGGAGCAAACAAAGTTTCATAAAGCCAGTGATACATGTATATTCGGTCTCAATTTGTTTTAGCACAGAAAGAGCATTACCTTTTATTTCTCCAAAGTTCCCTGATCCCATGGCAAGAAGCTTGTCTTTCCAGTCCTTTGATAGTAGCTTTTCAATACTGGGAGTTTCTAAGTGAAGGTGGGGGGAAGAAAAAAAGTAAGTAAATCAACATGGCTGTCTCCACAAAAGAAGTCATTAAAAGTCTATCTGCTAAAAATAAGGCCAACCCTACTCTGGGCCCCAGTTTGTAATGACTTCATCAACAAACTGATAAGAGGGGAGGGAAAAGGGAAAGAAAAAAAAAAAAAAAAGTTTTGTCACCTGCTGTTTCAAAACCATTAGCTTTTTCCTCTCGTGGAACAAAGGCCCGGTAATTCTGTATGACAATGGGCACATATAAACCTGCAGTTCATTGTTTTTCAATTTGGTGAACAAGTTGCTGCCTATAATGGATGCCTGTCAATTTCTGGGTGTTAGTCTGCAGTCAAAAAATAATTATGTTGATAAAATGCAGAGTAAAGAGAGAGAGAGAAAGAGAGACAAGAGAAGCAAGGAATTAGCTCCTAAATCTGCTACATGTAATTATATCCCTCTGAGTGTTTACAATTACATCCACTTTATAATGTGTGTTTAAACATCGCGTGGTGGTAAGCATACTGTGGAAAAGATTTTGCGGTAACACGCACATTATAAATAATAATAAAAAGTTGGGTATGAAAAAAGCTTTAAAAGATTGCAAAATTCTGAGAGAGAAAAGGCACTGCTTAGAATGGAAACCCATCATTTGCTCATTTCAGATTCTATCACTTCCTTTAAAAAAAATAAAGTATTTTTTCAGTATTTTCAGGAAAAATGCAGTGAGGGTGTGGATGGGTCTGATATTTATGTCTGTAACTCTTGTATTCTGACCTCTTTTTGTGTAGAATTTTAATGCATAAGTAAATATAAATGCTAATAAAATTCAGAGGACATTAAACTCAATTCCAAACAATGTAATTGTATATTCTTGTCAGCATTTAGATGGGTACACAATTACAATAGCTTTCAATCCCACGATTAGCACTGCATTCAGTTAGAAAATGGAGTGTACTAAAAGATAAGTGTCCCAGTATGCGCCATCTAAATAACAATACCCACACTTATTATCTGGATCTAAGACATATACTGCGATTCTCCACATTTGTGTTTATGTGTATTTGTATTTGTTCAGGCATTTGTTTACCCCCTACCAGGAGCATAAAGGGAGTACATGTTAACTTATCAAAGGGACCGTCTGGCCTACATACAATTATTAGCAACTGGTTAATTTTCCCCACAGTAAAAACTATTATGAGCAACCTTCATTATCTCGTTTGGCTAATTCTGCCTCCTTCCTCGCCGCCCCATCGCCGGGCCGGGCGGGGGCCGGGCGGAGGCGGGGCGGCGGGAGCGGAGAGGGNCCGGCAACATCTTTATACACGTTGCAAGAGTCCCAGTTTGCTCCTCTCTGAGGGTGTGAGCGGCGGGCTAGCGACGGACTCGGGCTCCCGCGGTTGCCTGAACGCACGTTTTTCTGTTAGAAACCCCTAAACCTGCCAATTAAATCCTAACGAAATGGATGGGAGACGCTGCACTGCAAGGAGCGTTCCCGTGCCGGGGCTGACGATACGAAGGTGCCGCCGCGCTCTAGCCACTCGCACAGCTACTTCTGAAGTTTGTACGTCCCCTGCAAGCACCCACGAAGGAAACCATTTTGCCAAATGTATCTGAAGAGGTCAAATAAACGCCGCCGCCTGCTTGCCCCTTCCCGCCCCCCCCGAGCTTTTCAGAAAATTCTCGGGTAGCGTGTAAACAGGCCAGAGCAAATGCGGTATTTGCAGTACAGGGCTGTCAGTCATTAAAAGCTAACAAAACTTTGCAAAGCAGGAATGCGGCGATAGAAACCCATTGTGAACTGACAATAGGCTCCAGAGCCTCCAGGCACCAAAAGCAGCCCGTCTTACTTTTAAGTCTATTGTCAGCAAAGTCCACGACAAAGCCTTTCCCCTGCAGCTAGACAAAATATTCGCCGTGGTGCGCTCCTAAAGAAACAGAAGTCTTCTGTCTAACTTGCCGCGCGTTAAAGCAACAGTAGCCGCTCGCCCGGGGCTTCCAAGGGCCCCTCTTGACCGGGATGCGGCACAGCCGCCGCCGCCGCCGCACGGGCTACCTGCCCGCCTGCCTCTCTGCCGCCCTCCCCGCCAGCTTCCCTGCCTACGCCCCACGCCCGGGACCGAGCCAGCGCTCGGTGAGCAGCGCCGGGACGGGCCCGGTGTTGCTTTACAGAAGGACGGTGGTTGCGGTGGTGATGGTGGGGGTGTCGGCTTTGTCAAGAAAATCTTAGTGACTTAGCGGCGGAGCCCCCCGAGCGAGGGACTCATGTTACCGATAAGTAATCCCCGCAACCTAACTCCGACGGTGATTGCGGGAGAGCTGCGGCAAACGAGGGGAGAAGGATAGCTGCGATGGACGGCCATGTATCAATGACTGAAATTTCTGAGAGGATGGTAAAGATCTCAGTAGGAAATCATGATTAGAGATGTGAAAGGCCAAATGGCAAAATCCCAATAGTAACAATGCATCTGTTCATTAATGTGTGAATATGAGTAATATGAAAATTTAACACAATTATAATCCCCTCAGCAATCCTGATGGCATAAAATAGATTGTGGTGATCTAATCAGCATTTCCCCTGTTGAAATACTGTATGTTAACTATTTAAAATAATATTATATAGATTTTTTTTTCCTTAAAAAAACCCCATGTAATCGTATTTAATTGATGTACTAACTTCATTTCAAACCTCCCTTGACTTGAACTGCATTTTTTCCATAAGGCACTACAAGAGAATTCTGATACAGAATCAGCATTAGTCCTTTTGCTAATACTAAAAACGAACTTTAATTCTGAAAGACAATAACTTCCCCACCGCTATAGCTTTGTAGAGCTAAAGAGCTGTAATAAGTTATGGCTTGTTTAATTATATTCTATACTGCGTTAACATATTGTACTTACATAAAATATGCTATTCATATACTCAACCTATCACTTTTCACTAACTGCTTGTGAAATACATTATGCACTCTATCTTGGAAACAAACATTTATTATGTCATTTATGTGCCCCATGAAAAAAAATTTCAAATTTACACATCTTAAATAAAAATAACTGTTTAAAGGCTTACAACTGCAGCGCTTTCATGAATTATACAGAAATAAAGTCATCTTTTGTTCAGTTTTTTTTTTTTTTTTGAGAATTCATTGGGAAGATGATGCTCTCAAATTAAGAAAAGAAATAAACACTTGCCAAGCACTTGTTCTCTGGATTCATTAGAAAGTCAGTAAAACTTTTAATGCTTGCACATGTAACGTGCAGCTTGAAATCGGGAAATACGGCCTGCACCAGGAACTTCTATTCCTGAGCCCTACTCCAACACTTAGTCTCTTGGATTCAGTGGATTCGGTTCCTACACCCAAAGTCTGAGCTATATTGTGACAGATTTTGGATGTGCATCAGTAGAGTTCTGTTTTATGACAATCTGTATTTGCATTTCCAAAAAGCTATACATGGCATGCTCTGCTGTTCTGGGTATCACAATTATTTAGAATGTCTCCTAATTCCAGCTTTGAGAGGAATCCAGGAATAGCCCCATTTCTTCTGGAGCCCTTGAGCTAAAACACTCCCCCCACCCCCTTCCCCAATTACCTATTTGCAGTGTAGGTCCTATGGCACACAGTAAAATAACTTCAAGGCTATCCACAGCACAGTGTGAACACATCTACAAAAGGGTTTTTCAGGGGTTGTTTGTGAGCAGCAATTCATTAATGTTTGGGAAACATTTTTTGTTCCAGAAACACTATGAAAAGTGTTAAGTGTTGTTATAGAAAAGGATTACGGGTAGGGCACCAAAGAGAAAGACTGAGATGCAAAGAATAACAGGAATCATTAAGTGAATGCTGGCAAAGGGAAGACTGACTGAATTAATAGAGATACAAATTAATCCACAAAAAATGATTTCTGCTGCCTCTATTCAACACATTTATCAGTCATTAGCTCTTTCTAGAGATATTTACAGTGCATTTTGTTTTTCTTGTTTCACCCTTGCCTCTGTTGCTTGCATATGCTTCTTCGAATCACTGCGTATGGCAATACCCACCAGTGAATGGCCCTCCAACTGTGCCAGCCATTGTGGCAGCAGCACAGTGGCTCCTTGGTGCCCCCCCCCCCCCCCCCCCCCCCCCCCCCCCCCCCCCCCCCCCCCCCCCCCCCCCCCCCCCCCCCAAGCCCCACTGCTCTCCCTCCTCTCCCTCCCTCCTGCACTGCCGTGCCAAGCACCATGGAGGCTGACTCCCTCATCTACAACAATGAGACCTGGAGAGCGATGCCAGCAGCCAGCAATTCTCACACAGGCCTTCAGTGCGCAGAATTAAACCAGTTTCTCGGTGGTGTAGTAGTCCCACATTAGCTGCTCTGATTTGCATGTACAGATGCATGTGTGCATCAATCTGTACGCATTGGGCACACATATACATATGCTGAATTGCCCTGATGGTACTGGAAAGCAATGCATCTAAGTAAATTAACATAAAATGTCTTTTCAGTGTAACTTTTTGTATGCTAACAAGCATGTCATTGTCCCTCTACTTCTGTATCTGATGTTTAAATATAGCTTCATTGACTTACTTGCTTAAAAGCCTTAAAGTTTACATACTGAGAAAGGTGCAATTTGTTTCCAAGAAGTGGCTGGGGCTACATTGCCATAGTAAGAGGCACCATTTTTAGCATTGTCTGCTGGACTCCTATTTCATTTAGTCTACTTCCAGAAGTTGTCTTAATTTTTTCAGGCATTTTAACTCCCATTTGAGAGTGAAAGAATCCTGCTCTGAATTCAATGGCAGTGCAGATCCACATGTACCTGAACCTGCCTTGGCAGCCATCCAAAAACTCAGTCCCACAGTGCAGTGTTCCCTTCAGGCCTAGCCTCTCTGGTAGCTCTTTCAAAACCCAACTGAACGAGTTCTTGTGTGACCTACTCTAGATGGTCCTGCTCTAGCATGGAGGTTGTACTAGACAATCTTTCGAGGTCCCTTCCAACCCTTAAGATTCTGTGATTTTCAATCCATGCTCCAGGGTCACAGTCCTGTAAATATCCATGCAGCTGTCTACTTGCAGAGAAAGGCACGTAACTTCATCATGCTGTAACAAGGTGCAGTATGAAGGCTATCTGCATAAGGCATTTCCTGAAGAGCCTGATTTGAAGAGGAAAAGGGAGAGCAAAGCTCTATGACAAAGAAGAGGCAACTACGGTAAAAGGGATGGAGGCTGAAAGAAGTCGACCACAAGTTAGAGGAATAATACGAGTCCTGAAGCCTCCCACTTAAATGGTGTGTGGGTGTCCAAGCATGGGTGCTCTCTCAAGGAGATTCCCAAAGGGCTCCCTTCTCTAACTATCGTGAACGGCTCTTGCCCTGGGATGAAAGAGAATGACTCCCTAAAACAAAGTAAAAGAAAGATATTTGGCACCAGCAAGGATGATGACATGAAGTGTAGCAAAGTGGAGAGAAGCCAGGAGTTGCTCAATACCCAGCCAGACCACCAGACATTTCCTGCCAACACATGTCACTCCTAGAGGAAGGAGTATTTGGTCGGCACAAATGATCGTGAATAAACTTTAGTATTGGCTGATATACCTTCCACTTCTGGCAAGCACCTTCCTTTATATTATGAAAGAACTGGCAAATACCCCCCATCCATTATTCACCCTTTTCTTCTGCTGTGGTCATAAATACGTTACACCTGTTGGCCACAGTTCCACTCACTGTTTCTACAACCCTCACGTATTGACATGCCATGCTACCGGCACTCTGTTCCACAATAAACTCGTTCTGGTTTAAACTGAGAAACAAGATTGAGGGCAGACTTCTACTCTTCCTTTAAAAGAACAGACAAACACATATACAGACACAAGAAATTTCTCTTTTTATGCACCTGTTTTTTATTATGAAGGTCTTACCTATACAAAATCAGATACAATTTTCATAGCAGAAGCCAAAGCAACTATTGTGAAGAAATGGTTGGTATCAGCAGGTTACATAGACATACAGCATCTGCATACACATATGGTTCTCCATCAACAGAATCAAGCTTTTAGGGAACTACTTGCAGCTAGGCAAGACACTATGAATCATGAGCAGGCACAACACAGAATGTATTTAAATTTGGAAATCAAAGACCACACAATATACATTTTTCTCTTGCCTTCCAGGAAGTACTGCAATTCTTTACCAAGTCTGAAAGTATTTTAAACTTTAGCAGAAGATACTAGGAAACACCTCTACAAATGCAACTGCTGTTCATATGTAGGACAAAGTTCAGGTGTGATAAGCAAAAATGTAGTGCTAAGTCTACTACTTGGGGCTACAGAATGTAGTATGCTGTTGGGTTCTTTGGTAGTTTTAATGCATGTTTTTTGGTCTTTGGGCACAAACTCACAGAACTATTCAAGTTTCGATGAGGTATTAGGAATCTATGGTGCTCTGGCCAGCACATCATAGTATGGCTCTTACTATACCACTCCATCACAACCACTGTGCAGAAAACAGCTGGGCTACATATGTCCATGGATGGCTTCCAAACCTACTAAAAAGCTCCATTCTCTGGCAAGTATTACCAGCCTTCCTGGTTATGGAATCTCCAGTCCCACCCCAGCCACATGTTAGCTCCCACAGCATTTTATTTCAGCAGACAACATCAACTTCTGTATCCACAGATGACCATGGTTACCTGTGGTGCACAATGACATCAGGTTACCATAGTATTCTTGGTGTACATACTTGCATAATTTTGTGTATGCTTAAAACTACAGTAGTTGTTTTCAAGTTGCTGTCTCTCTTTTGCATTACCCATCATGCTGCATTAATGAAGTATATGCTATATGAATGATAAGACATTTTTATTGTGATTTCTGGCACTACTGCCTCTTGTTCTAAAAAAATAATTCACATAGCCAGCAAAGGTTCTATAGCACAAAAAAAAATAAATGAGTCAAGATTTTAAAAGCAAAATCACTAATCTAGGAATGCCACTAAAATAATGATTTTACTCTACCTACAAATATACAAGCAGTTATTTTTACAACTGCTCACCAATGCATACTGCCAGCCTTACAAGAAAGTTACTTAAAAACACAAGGATATTCATTAGGAAGAAAAGGTTAGAGTAGTCTTCAGATACACTATACTATGAGTTGAACTAATTATCCCTTAGGATATATGTGAGGAGCCAGCAAACCACAGCACAAGGCAGGAGCACATGGCTAAGCAGGACAGGGGGAGGGCACGGGGATTTCTTAAGCTACATTTATGGCCAAAACCAGCATCTCATTCAACTACACTCTCAGGGGCAGCCAGGCTATTGTCTGAAATTTTTAGTTTCCATCTCCTGAATGCACTGGTAGTTGCACCATTAGCTGTGTACTTTTCAGGCTGCCTTGTTTCAACAAATGGTTAGTCACCTACTCCAGGAGCAGTGTCACACTCCAGATATGACACGTACAATGCAAAGAAATCAAGCCTGTCATGTAATACCTTCTGCTAGTCCTTCAATATCCCAGGAGCACAGTCTGTGCTCATTTTGGGGTTTTACAGACAACAGTCAAGATTTTCTCTGCCTTTATCCCCTTTATCGGTATGTAACTTCAAGACAGAGTCTGCCTTCAGAATGTGAGAAATTCACCTATTTCTAAAAGATGTTACTGTCATACACTTCTCTGGACTGACAATGTCTATGTCAATAAAATGTCCATGATGCTTTTCTGAAGTCTGCAAACCCAACAAAGCCACCTTTTGTGCAAACATAGTGTTGAGTCAGGGAACAACCCTGTGTTTCCATTCTCACCTCAGAGTCTCTAACAGGGACCACCACACTAACTCATACAGTACATACTTCATTGCCTTACATACCTTAATGGCAACAAACTCCATCAAGGCTACTCAGTGTTCATTTATTACGCTTTAAGAATCTCGGGTTACAAGGTGCTATATTATAATTGCCGTCCATTTCACTGTTGTGGGAGAGGCATTCATATTTGTGTGCCAGGGCTGATGGACAGTGCAAGTGCTCCACTCACACCTCTGTGACTTTGGCCTTCCACGTCAAGCCTGGAGCCGCTACTGGCTGCCTCAGCATTGGAGATGGGGCTGTGTTACTTGCAGGATACCCTCAAAACCACTACCGCTTAACTGTTTGGAAGCAATGCTGGAACAGCATAGTCTGTAGTCACTGCTCAGTTACTCTCCACCTAAATCCTTGTCCTTGCAAATACACAGTAGGATATATCCAGTTCAAGAACTAATCCAATCTCCGCCTTTCCCATTTCTGCAGCAATGCAACTGTGTCCTCCAGAGAAAAGTGCACTGACGCACTAGATGCCATGCACAGGACAATATATCTTTTGTCACTGAAATTTGTTAGGACTCAGTGCTTTGGATTCTCAAAGGCATTCAGGAGTATAAATCTCATTCTGGAAAGGAATTAGGCTCTGACTGCCTTTGGAGATCCAGGCCAGTGAGCTGGCCGAAACAGCTAAACGTGAACACAATCTGCCAAGTGTGGCATTTGACTGGCAAAACTGTTGCTGGAACATCTTTTTCCAGCATACGTAGTCTTTAGAATGATCCCAAGTCTCCGTTCAACCGCCTTCTTCACCCCTAATGAAATTAACAGACAATAAAGTCATTTAACCTCACCAAACTTATTTTTTAAAGCTAAATTTTAAAAATGTTCAACATACTTTCCTGATACTAAAAAAATAAATTAATAGGTGAAACATAGTAACTCACTTTCGAATACCTGAGCAGCAGCCTTTTTTCTTTTTCTTTGATGTTACAAGTACACCAGTAGGAACCTTTATAGAAAGAAGGGCAACAGTAAAATAAAAAAACCACCCCTCTTCTATGCATGAAAAAAAGAATTTTGTCTTAATCTGTGCTCTCCAACCTTCTACTGCCTTTTTAATTCCTGGCATCTCTAAATGAAAGAAGGAATTGATTTTCTCAGGAGTGGTCCACCCAGCAAAAAAACCCCTGTGTCAGTTAACAGAAGGAGGCACTATACAAAGCCTCAGCTTCACTGAAATTCTGAAACCACAAAGATGTTTTAATATTTCCAGAGACTATTTCAAGAGTAACAACACAAAAACAGAGACATCTGGAATTAAATACCATTAAATTTCACTTCAGGTTTATTTTTCTGTCTCAGGTGGACAGAGATACTCCACTGAAATACGTATTCCCCTGAAATACATTTGTGTATTAGTATACCAACAGAGCCAGTTTCTAAATAAAGTGCCATAATATCTTGTTAATATCAACAGAGGCCAATGTTTTTGGTCTGCTAATTTTCTACATCTTCAGCGCATCCTTAATAAGCAAGAAGGCTTAAAAAAAACCCCCATTCAACAAGATAACTATACACTAACTTTTTATGGGCACTGACACATCATTAAAGATGTTCTGGGGAGATTCCATGGTTTATCCTTTGACAGAAAAGATCTTTTGTGCTGATCTGTCTCTTTTTAAGTAATTAAATGCTTTCACAAAAAAAAAACCCTGCTAAAACAAAGCCCCCAGAGAGCCAAAAAGTATACAATCTAAATAACTGTAAAACATAAATTGAGAACTACAGTGTTTGGCTAGGATTTCAAGGAAATCCTTCTGACGCTCAACCACTCCACTTCTCAAATCCTGAATTCAACAGCAACAATGTAACCTTTCACATACAGTCACTAGAGCATTTTTGCTCTAAAATCTCAAAGCAACTTAATTTTTTTTTAAGAGTCCTGAAGTGCTCACAATTTTCCTTAAAATGACAAAAAAGAGGACTACATGTGATGACGCTGAGAAGACAATTTTCTAAATAGCCTATCTTTCCACTCTTGCCACAGCCATTATTTCCCACTACCAAAAAGTTTGCAGCTCTGGCTTTCAGATATCAGCTGCAAAAGGAGCTGGTAATACTTGGGGCTCCTTACTAACTGGCCTTCTTTACACGTCACTTTTACCTTGGCAAAGGGGAACAGGAGCCTCATTTGCCAACACAAGAGGGCAATAACAAAACAAAAGTGAAAAAAAAAACCACTCGTCACAAAGCCACAACTTCCGCTGGTGCAGCCCAGTTTAGGGGATTTTTGGTTAACAGCACTGCTCTGGGAATCGGGCACACAATGCTCGGCTGCCTGCCCCCAGCCTGGCGAGGGCTGGGGAACACAGTCAGCAGGCTGGGGCTGTGGAGGGCAGGGCCTTACTTCAGAATGGAAGCCACAAAACATCCTGATGCAGCTGCACCAAAGTGCATGTTACTGAACTAATCATCGGTTTCCACCCTCCTCCCTCACCCTTTTTTTTCCTTTTTTTTTTTCCCCCTTCCTTTTTTTTTTGACAGCTGTCTTCCTATCTTCCCAACAGGTGCTATTAGGCCCTGAACAATGGCAAAGGCTTTTAAGCCACTGCTGTTGACAAGTGAAAGGGAACAACAAATGGCTCGGTAGTGCTCTTCTCCCCGGGTCACTCAACCAGTGGTAAGAGTTATTATTTTTATTTATTAGCTCTGCGGCACTGTCCTCCATTGTACCTCCTCCAGCCTCCCCTTTCCGTGACAGCAAGGAGCTTTTTAACTTTTAATAAAAATGGGCGAGTGCTTAGCTCCTGAGCTGGCTCCTTCTGTAAAGTGCACAGCTAATGAATGTTGTCCATTTAGATCTGGATAATTTATGATGTCAGCGGCGCTGAGATGGGGAGGGCTGGATCCAGATATGGCCATTAGTTACACTGCCAGGAGTGACAGTGAGAGTAAGAAGAGGTGGAAGTTGGATGGAAAGAAGAGGTTTCCACCGCTCCCCCATACCCCGTATTTGGTTTTGCATGTTAATTACAAGGTTCAGTGATAAATAAGACATTCCCTCTTTTAAGGTTAAGGTACTTTTCTGTACCCTCCTTAGCATTTCATTGACTGTATTATAATCCTCTTCAGAGAACAAAGGCAGATGGAAGAAAAGTTAATTTTCCATTAAATGAAAATGACTGCACCAGTTTAAATGATGCACTCAGACCTGTTACTGCTAGGAGAAAAAAATGTGCCAAAATGTTTTCTTATCCTGATAATGAATACATGCATTTGTACACATATGTTTACTAGTTGAGGTTACTCAATTAATAAACTGGATGTAACAGATAAGCTCCATCAAATGTAAACCCTGTATTGCCACTGTTCTAGAAAACCAGGTAAATATGAAGGCAATCAGGCAATTACATGTCCAAACAAAACCAGTAAACCAGCAAGTAATTCACCTCGAAATGCAAATACACTTGAAAGTTGAAAACATAATGCCAAAAATCATCAAAATATTGACTTATTACGAAACCAGTTGGGTTAGAGTCATATATTATCAATAAAACTGAGGTAAGAGCATGTACACCTATTGCTCATCTGGACCTATTTATTTAAATTATAAGTAGACATAACTGTGTAGCGAAAGGGCTACAGCCATCAGATTGTCTATGTACTTCCTAGGGTAAACGTGTACTGTTATAATTTGAACCTAATGATAACACTGAAAGAAACAACATACTCATTTGGGATGTTAATAAAACTATTAAAATGATTTAAACATTTGAACATAGAAAACTGAAAAGGATATCCCCTTGAAACAACGAAGAAAACACACAGCAGGCTCAGATTTCTATTCTCTTTTAAAATGAGACAGACTGTTTTACCACTGGAAGTGAGAATTAAAGCACATACGCCTGATACTAAACAACTACACATCCTGAACTCCTCTTGCACAACATATGTGAAAACAAAATCTCCATCATCGATTGCCAGATGCCAGAAAGATATAAACTATAATAATAATCAAAAAGATGTACACTATAAATCAAAGCTTCTGAAGAGCAGGTAATTTCACAGTAAATCATACTGCTAGTTGTGATGTAAATGATATTTGCATGGAATCATTATGTCAAATTAAGTAGAAATTATTAAAGCTAATGTCATCCCTGGGCTTGCTTAAAATAATCTTCCAAGATTTGCACACAGGCTTCTCCACCAAAGTACAGCATTCCATCTGCCTTGACAACTTGTTCTGTTTGTTCTCACTTGTCTCCATTCATGGATTTTTTGGACTCTGTTATTTGTGGCATAAATAGGGAGAGGAAACACATTGGGTTTCCGTTTGATCGAGCATTTTTCTTCCTGAGTTAGGGAATAACATCGAGATACATGGATAGTTCAGCCATGTCACAACAGTGACAGGTAATCCCCAAGTAAGCAAAGAGAAATCAGAGAAAGTCTATTATGCTTAGCTCTTTAACATAATAGTTCTAGACAAGGGGAAAGAAAAGTCAAAAAGTAAAAGCAGAAAATTCAAAAAGGGAAAAGAGAGACAAAGAAAATAATACTGAGAACAAGGAAAGAACAAGACTAAGAAAGGGGTCTCACATGTCAAAATCTCAAACATACTTTTATTACACAATGTAGTGAAGGAGTAGGAGAGTAAAGGTGATTCTACAATCACTCCTTGACTATTGAAAATAGTCATAAACACTGAGCTCCCCAGTTCCCCACACATCCAATAGAGAACTGCAGCAGCCCAGGCAAATGTGAAAAAGAGGTAAAAAGCTGTAACAAGAACTTCTGCTATCAGAAAAAAACCAATAGTATTTAGATTCAAGTATAAACTATGCCTTCGAATCATTACGCACACCCTAAATGGACAAAATCTTTCTGTTTTATCAGGGAGGAATCTTACTCATACCCTGCAGTAGGACTTTTTCAGACTATTTTAGACAACTTAGATTTCCTCCATTCACCTGAGGATGATAAAACTTCCTCTGCAAATAGATGTTCAGTTCCACAAGAAAGATCATCTGCATTCAGGATGGCTTCATGAATCACTGAGGATCAGTAAGGTGAATGCAGGGCAAGAACAGAATCCCTTCTCTCAAGAATTAAGGTCATTCATTGAGCAGCTCTCTACACAATGATGACAATCAAGAGGCACTACATTCTGCTTGGTAAAAAGAACACAGACCCCAGAAATACAGAGAATGTCAACCTTTCCTCTGATGAAGGGAGTTTACTTTAAACCAGAAGCAATCCCCTCACCTCTGTAATACCACTCTTATCAAACTCCACCTACAGTTAGTCTTCTCCCACTTTGTCCACCAAACTTGTCCTTGTCGCTCTGGGACCTAATTTGTTCTACTGAAAAACAAGGAAGGATGTAGGTGCACTCATCCCTCCAGAATCCTCAAACTACCTATTTGAGAAGGCCTACCTATAGTACTTGGGGTGACTGAAATGAGGTCTTTCTTATTAACAACATAAAAATCAGTATTTTTTGTTTGCAATGACAAAGCATTCACCTGTATAGCTCTATAAAACTGGAGAAGCTGAGGCTTAAACTGATCTGAAATAGGACAAAGTTCAGATGAAGAAAGAGCCACTTGGAAGGGACCACTTTTCTCTGCAATATCTGTAGTTCAGGATTGTACTCATTCTTCCCTTCTTAGCTGTAGTGGTAAGAGACATCTGTTTTCTGCAATAAATGGGCAAAAACTGCACTTTATCACACAAAAATCTGGTACCAGTGGTCTTCATATCTATGTTCTTATCTTGATCATTACCACCTTCTATAGCTACAAAAGAAAGAAGGCATCTTCTGAAAAGCTTGTACTGAAACCAGCAAATCACTTAGGTCAACCACATGAAGTTCTAATCACTGCCCGTCTCTCCTAAGACTCTGGCCTCATATTCAAAACCCTCAATGGGATCACATCTACCTACTGAAAGAAAAGTCAGTCCCAAACTTCCCTCTGTGACTATGATCTCAAACATTGACTAGGTTCTAAATGACTAGAGGATCAAGACAAAGGGATTGTAATGTACGATCTGAGCATTAGTGAGACAAATCCTTATAAGGAGCTAGACCTAAACACGGGAAAGTAATCTTGCAAGATCTAAAAATGATCCACCTGAGAATAAAAGTGGGTGTTTTTTTGGGAGTGATAGCTCCTTCAGTTAAAGGCCAAATCTCTATTGGACCAAAAAACAGATCTGTGAAAGAGCCCAAAGAGTAGATCTGTGCACTTATCTGTGTAGTTTTATTGCTGCAATTCCTGTCTGTCTTCTTGTGTCTTCGTCTTTGTGGGGTAACTCTGAATGTTGATCCAAACTAAGAAATTGAGATAAATTTTAATGTCTGCATGGAAATCACTTCAGCCAGAGAACTGTTGGTGCTGCTGTCAAAAAAGAAATCAATCCAAGTCCATTATCAACTGTACCTCTAATTTACCACTGACCCATATAAAATATGTTGATGAACTCTGAATAATAATACTATAAAACTGTTATATGGAATCATATCTTTTGAGATTTAATTTTGTGACTAATTGACCTCTCAGGTATGGCACATATGTCTCATTGCAGACACAGTGCTCAACAATATGCAGTTTACACAGAGGTTTATTTTGTTTCTAGTAAGACATGTTTGGATTCAGCTTTTCTTTTCCAGCTAGGGATAAAACTGGGGCTGAGACCAAAAGTATTTTCTTTTAAACCTACCTCTCTCCAAGTAAGACAGAGGTCTTTGAATAAACATATATAAAACATTTTTCTGGTGTGCACGTATGAAGGAGAGACATACTAAATATGCGCGGGTACGCCAAGCACAGAAAAGGACCCAGAGTCAACATCAAAAGTGGTGTGGGGAAACAGAGGACTGAGGGATGTGGGGCTCCTGCAGAGTGAGGCAAATAATGAAGGCAAATTCCCAGATTGCTTGAGAACAGGGGATCTGGGAAGGTGGGGTGTGGAGTAATTGAAGAATGGTGTAACAAGGAATTTAATAGATCAGAAAGGGTTGAATAGGATAACAGGCCCATTGTTCAGAAAGTTCTCTTTTGTGATCAGGCTTTAAGAGAATGCTAGAGCAACAAATGACTTAATCCTGGGGGGATGCTATGGCGTAAATGAAAGTAGTCTATGCCTTGAAAGCTGATGGAATAAATTTCTGTATCACATAACCACACTGATGACTGCAGCTTTCAGCAAAGTCCTAAGAGTTGCAATTGGCAAAAACCACACAATCATGTCCTCCCATGTCCCCCTTTCCCTCTTGATTGGCATTTTCCAATGTACTTGGGGTGCGGAGGGGGGAATAAGCCACATGAATGACAAATAGACATGGTCAAATGCCACATAAAACACAATGGTGACAGGGAAGAACAGAAGAGAAAGAAAGAATTATTCTGTGCTGGCTTCCCTTCTCTCCTATGTTCTAACCACTCAACTAACCTCAGAGCCTCCTAGTTATATGAACACAGCCATTAAGCACTACACCACCAATTTACACAGCTTCCTGCTCCTGTGCTGAAGAAATGGAAGTGCTTTAACAGACACTTGGTGTAAAGCAGAGGCTAACCTTCCAAGTCTCTCACAAAGCATCATATATCTTTGGGAAACTTCCCCATTTGCTCATGTATTTCTTGAGCTCTATTACAGCAGATGACGGAGCCAGAGGCTCCCATCTAATTTCTGATACATCAACAAGAGCATCTTTCCAGTTATTTCAACACAAGTTGATTCGTGAATACAGAAAAGGGAGCCTAATTAAAAAAGTAAAGGTCACACTCTATGGCATAATATAGAATAGGTTATGCATATCCTTGCAAGGATGGCCAGGTAGGTAGTGGGAAATGGAACAGTGTTAAAAGTGGCACCATCAACTTTTGCTTTATATGTAACAGAACAGCCAGAATATTGTATAACCAGAGGATTAAGGAAAATATAAAATGACACAGATAATGTGAAAATACATGCTTCTAAATCAACTACAGCTTCTTCTTGGAAGTGATAGATTCTTATTTAAAGAAAATAACCTTGGATCTCATTCTAACCCAGGCAGAGAATTGAAATGCAGAAATGTAATGCAACAATCCCAAAATCAAACTTGGCCCTAAAATTTTCAAATTCCTATTATATCTAGATGGAACCTATTAGTGGGTTCTAATTTTGGCAACAACAATTCTTCAAATCTTGATGAGTCTTAGGAATGATACTCAATTAAAAAACAACCAGTTGAGGAAAGTAACTTTGCTTTCCAAGAATTAAGAGTTGAAGAAGTGCAGCTCAGCTGTGATTTGTGGTTTATTTGGTAGGCAATGTGTTGTACTTTTTATCCTTTTCCCCTCTCCCATTTACCTTTTGCTAGAGAAAAAAAAAATGGAGCACCTTAGGTACGCCCTGCTAGGACGCTCTCCACAAAAGCGAGGCTTCTGCAAAGTCTTGATCTAAGTTTAATTGAAACATTTCTTAACATATATATTTCAGATACTTTTTGTAAGTTTAAAACATTTAAAAGCAGTTATTACCACTTTGAACATTTCTAACTCACTAAAAATAAAGGAATAAAAAGTTTCCTCCATCCTATTTAAATTACATTTAGACAGTTCTCTGTGGGGCTACTACAAAATCCTTTAAGCCCACTAGTCTCTTAGCTATATTAAATTAATGAGGCATCTCAGGCATTCACTCTTTAACAGAATGGCATAGATTCTCCAGTTGGACACCTACAATCCACTAAACTGGAAACATTGACCAAAGGGAGACATCAGTGCATTATCCTTGCAGACAATATTGCATTATAATGTAAAACACAGATAATATTTGGGGGAATTAAGAAGATGAGGTGTATGTTGAGTGATTTTTCAGTGTCAATAGGGACAAGCTTGAATGGACTCAGTGCAGTTCTCTTGTCTGCTAAACCATTCTAATTTGGCCAGCACGCAATACTCTGTCCTTTTCCATATAGACACTACAAACACTCGAATTTCAAAAATCCCTACTGCAATGTGTTCCTGCTACTCCAAACAATATTTCAATTAAGACTGAGCTACAGTAACTATGATAATAAAATATATATATATTTCCATAATGTCATTTTTTTTCTACACTGTTATAACTCTTCACTCCCAAACCTGTGTTTATAATGAGATGGTGTTGTGCGTTTTCCATTAAAAGCCTCGGCAGGAGTTTCTGTAGTTTTTTCTCATTTATCCCAAGTTCAATACTCTCTGCATTTGCTTCACAATAACCAGTCCATTTCCAAGTGATTAATTTTCTATTCTAAAACAATGCATTCCTTTCCCCTCTCATTTTGCTGGTGTAGGGTTTATTTTTCCTTTTCTTACCAAAAGAAAAAAAAAATTCTTTTTCTATGACATCATGGTATAACATTTTCAAAGCAGGTTTTAGCGGGAGATATGCAGATTGCTTTGAAAAGTTACCCTCATAAATAACAACAAAGTACTGAACTATCAAGGCTGTAACTCAGTCAAGAGGTGTTGTAACCATTTATATTATATGACCTCAGCAGAACCTCTTGATTGAATTGCAGCCTTTCACTAAATCAGGCACTCTGAATTATTTTCTCTGAACTAAAGTAAATCAGAATGGCAAAGAGACTAGCCCCCAAGCCCATCTCTTTGTGATCTAAAGTCATATATATTTTTAAACATTACCTCAATTTTATTTTGTAACTTAAAAATATTGTGCATCATCTACCATGCCAATAATTCCCTTCCCTCTGAGGTGGTATAGTTTAATGACATGAGAAAAATACTACTCTGTAACCTAGATACATTTAGAAACTGTAATGCTTGCAAATGAGCAAGATTCCCCTACTGAAAGCTAGATAAAAGTAGGGGGAAAAGGGAGAGGAAAGAGAAACAGTAGATGCCTAGCACTGCAGATTCATTCACAAAAAGCTGGAAACCAGAAGGGACTGTTAGCTCATCCAGGCTCAGGCTCATCTTCTATATATATTACTGAATATTCATTATTTCATCAACCAAAATCAAACCTTCTTCTGATTTATTTCTAACTACCATTTTACTAGAAGAGAAACAGCTGGCCTCTGAGTCAGGACATTCCATAAATATCTCCCTGCTTTTACTGGAAAGTTATCTGTGTAGGGATGAGGGTGGAGGGAATCGGGGTACTTGTACCGCTCTCTCTGTTCATCTCCAGCTGGCTTATACAATGTTGCCTCCATAATGCAAGAGACAACCTTCATACCAGCAGTTCTCAAACAAACCCATGACGACAACATCAACATTTTTGAGCTTTTTATGGAGTGGGGCCATGCAGGAGTTCCTGTGCTCATGCAAGCGGCACCGTAGCAGGTCTGTAGGACTCATTTCTCCAAAGACTGCTTCCTAGGTTGCTTGGTATGGCTTAGGAGACAACTGCACATGCAGGGGCGAGCATTTTGAGAACATGAGTCTAGATGTACAGCCTGTCTCTCACATGTTTTAAGAGAATCCAGTTTTACCCGCAGTTCATATCATACCTTGGAAGAACATGGCGCTTTCCTTATCTACCCGTAACGTTTCACAACGTGCTTCAGTTTTCCTTATTGCCTGGACTCTGCCTCCTTTTCAAAGCCCCTACATTTAACTCGGTAAGAGAAAAGCTACAGTAAGTCCCTTTTCCTATTTTCTTATATTTGTGTAGCTGTTAGACATTTTGCAAAGGAGGGGAGTACCAGCCAGCCTTTCACAACAAAAGGGCTACTGTCACTGCGCCAGTCCCAGACATGGTGGAAACCAGCCCACAGGAAAAGGCCTGGCTCCAGTGTTAGGCCCCGGCCGAGTACAGTCACTGCATTCACTCAAATTGGCAACAGGTCTCAGTGTTCCTGGCTTTGAGCTGTGAACAAGGGTCGGGATTGAATAACCAATTATACAACCGCTGACTGAGTTTATCCAAGGTTTGCAAACTGCTATAATAGCCCAGTATTCACTGACTGTTTTATCCTTTTCCAGATATAGTGTCATATCTCCCCTTGTGCTCCATTTACATGTCACTTTATTACATACATCCATTAAAAAGGTTAATACAATGTCACAGTCAATGCCTAAATGTTGCCATTCAGTATCCTCGCCTTGCTCCCCGGTACATTTCACACAGACACATTTCTTTCTGTCCCGCGCTCTCCTGCACGCTTGCTCGCAAGCTCACACAGACACACACACACACACACACACACACACACATACACACAGTCTTTCCTGCAGCAAGTTAAATCAATTTGCTGTCAAGAATACAGAGCAGTGCATGAACAAAACGGTAGCCAAGAGTCGACAGAGTAAAAACTGCACACTCCCTAAAGTTGCCAGTCATGGTGAGAGTAGCGTACCACTGCTGATCGGAATAGCCTTTAAAACTCTGAAAGTTCAGATAATTACTTAAAATTGTAGCCATTGCTGAGACTTTTTGAATCACCTGGGTCTCTTAAACTACCAGGAAAGTTCACTTGCTAAAGCCTTCTGAGTGACTTTTCTTACTTTTGGATAGCTGTTAAATATACAAGAAGTTGTTCTTCTCTGATTTTTAACACTTCCCATCTTGATCCTACCTATAACCCAGACACGTAGGAGGTTGGAAAAGACTGGAAAAAATAGAACCAAAATCCCCTACATCTTCCTGTGAGTGACTGATGGAGATCATGCTTAAAGTTAGTTTTGGTTTATTTTGTAAAAGACTATCTTCTCTGATCAAATTTATTATCTCTGTATAGATGTTTGTTTCTGAAAACAGCAAGAAATGAAAGCAACTAAAAATCTTCTACAGGCTCTTTTTTTTTTTTTTTTTTTTTTTGAGATAAAGGGGTTCACTTTTTTCATTCCTGTTTCTTACTGCCATATTAACACAAAATGGTAAGAAAAACCAAAGATGCAATTATAGCTTTTGATCTCATACTGTAGAACATAGGAAAGCTGTGTGGTTCAAAGTATTTTATCAGTGGTAAGACTGTTCCTCCAGACAGAGAGTCTTGTGAAGCGCTGTACAATAGCAAAGTGGATCACTGCTGTTTGCCTACACAATATCACTGGTACAAGTTTTGAGTACTATGGTGAGGAACCTGCAAAGGTACTACAGTGAAGCTACATTTATTTTGCAAATTGCAGTTTGACTCCTGATCAAAAAGGCAATATTCATTTAATATTGTGACTTTTTACAGTTAGGAATAGGTCAGTTCAAATAAAAGACTTAGGTCCTCACAAAATACTAGAGGATATTCTTTTATTCTTCCTTACTTCCTGGGCTTGAGGCTTCATCTTTTTGGTCCAGAGACCAACATACTAAACACAACAAAAACACACCTATTTCTCTAGAGTGTTTGACCATGTTAATAAATGGACACAGACAAAATGCTTTTAAAAAGACTGGGTTTGGTATATCTTCATAGTCAAGAAAAAGTGTGAAAATACTGAGTATCATCTAAACTGAGGATTGTATCAACTCATCACAATTATGCAAAGTCTGACTGCAACAAGATTTTTCCTAATATGCCTTGCTTCAAAAGAATATGAAATGTACTATTCGTATAAATTGTATGCTCATCCTAAAATGAACAAACCCATTCAGTCAGGGTAAGACTTAAAAAAAATGTTTTTGTTTGCTTTTTAATAAAACCTTAACATAGCTTTGGATAACCTGTATTTCCCTTCTGATGAGGTTAAAGGTTCTAACATCAACCCCTGATACTTAGACTGTTGCACGTGACAATACCAAACTGTGCTGTAGGGAGCTTAAATGATCTTATTCCCTCATTCCTTAGCCTGGGAAAAGTTAGGGATATGCAAAGCACTAAGATGAAGTGTTTGAGCAGCAGAACAACCCTGCCACACTAAATGAAGGGACACCCCAACTCTACTTAATTTCTTTGACTCAGTAAAAAAATGAAAATCTTCAACAAATCTTCTGTTACTCAATTTATGATCCTGAACAAGAAAATTATAGCTAAAACCTATTTCCAATGAATCACTTTCCTATCTAAATGCTTGTATGTAAAGTTCTTTTGTTCTGAGGGTTTTTTTTATGTCATGCCTTTTGAAACATGCACAATGCAGCTGCCCACTTTTGCATCATAAAAGATCTGTAGGCACCACATTGTTCACCTATCAGTAATAGACTCTTGATTGAGTTGGACTCTGAATGACACATAGTAGCAGCAAATGATAGAGCCTGAAGAAAACCCCTCCCCTCAATTTACCCCTAAACCAATTATCTGAAAGCTATGTGCACCATGAAATTCTATTAGAAAGAAATTATATTAGCACCGTTTATTAAAGCTATGACAAGTTGTTATCCAAAAACAAGAATTACATCAGAACAGAAGAGAGGAATGGGATAATTTTTTTGGCAAGTGGAGAAGCTGGTATTTTCCCTTCTGATTCCTTCTCTTGTCTAGTTGTTCTAATGAAAAAAAAAAACCAAAAAACAAAAAACAAACTAGGGCTAGATTTTGTTACCACGGTTTCTTACAACTTCATAACCTGACTTTGTACTACTCTAGCTAAGCCTGAAGCAAGGAGCTTCAGAATTATTTAAGGAAGAGCGATTCAGATGAGCCTCTTTGGAAAAGGACAATCTCTGAACCCTGACTTCTTTTTCCTGCTCATTCAAGCACAAAAAGGAGAAAATGGGGCTGGAATTTCTATGGCCAAAACCAAAACAACAAAACAGGACTTGATACACCTTGGCAAGTTTACAGGCTTTCAGATAGAGAAAGATGCAAAACTGCATTGCATTTGGACAAACACTTGCCAGAAAGAAAGGATTAAGTTGAAAATATTGTTATAAAAAAGTGGGTTTTTCTTTTCTGTTGGGATATTCTGAAGTTGAAAATCCCTATCACTCACTTTTTATTCACAAATTAGCATCTTGCAAGTGTCCACAGCTCTGTCACCACACAAAACGCTTCCTGACACACTGTTCTGTAGGAGAATATACTACCTCTGTGACATCTTAGTGTTACTTAAACAATGTTAGGGTCTCACACGTCAGAATATGATAGTCTACAGCTCCGTAATGTACCTACAGCAGCCTGTGCTTCTGTACTTGGAGGAAACTGATATTTCCTGAAAGACAGTGAGTCTTTCAAGTAAAACTGTCCTACTACTGATTTGTGGAGTAGTGTTTTCATTCCACTGTTAGATGGCTTCTTGAAAACATGTGTTATGTGTAACTGCAGAAAGAGGATATAGTACAATACTTACTGATTGCTAACTAATATTTTTGTCTCAAACCTCAAAGGAGCTCTCTCAAATGATGAATACAAACGACACGGATTTCATGAATTTGAACAGTAATCTACAGATGGTACTAGCAAAGTCTGCCTCACAGTCTATAGATTCTGAAAGATTTGTGAACACTCTAGTCAGTTATCAAAGTACTTTGCTATAATATTTTGTTTTAAAATAAAAATCTTAAGAATAATTGTTTTACTTCCTTCCAAATTAGGGTGAAAATTTGACTGGTTAGTTTCCAACTTTCTCATCACTCTTCCTTCCAAGACCTCTTTATTGTGAGTACACAAATAATTTTCAATAATATCTCAAGTGAGATATTAATTAATATCCAGCTATTCAATCCTTGATAGAAAAGATGAATCAGTTTGATTTCCTGCCTCCTTGAAACAGATTCTTAGGGGAAATAAATTAGGGGAAATTCAGAGATTAGAACAAATAGTATCTTATGATTTTTTTTCTTACAGTCACTCTGGAGTTCTTCTATTTATATTTGTGTCTTTTGGTATTCATGATACTTCCCTGCCCTTATCAAAAGAGAAGTGCAAAGAAGCAAATGTGAGGGCAATTTTTTTCTTCCATCAATTCTGATAGCTAGATGCTTTAATACAACATGCTTTTATTTCTATCACAGTTAACTTCTTAGTCTAGTGTTAGCAGTAGCCAGTTTTAAGGCAGGTCCAGTGGTTCTAGCTTGCTAATTTGTTATTTCAGAATCACATTATTATTATTATACTCAAGAAATAGAATGCTTCTGCTTTCATCAATCTTTGTTTAAAAAAAACAAAGCTATGAAATTCCACCACTTCAATTTTGACACTGCAGCAAAGTGCTGAATTGCCAGTGGTTGGTAGATAGCTTCTGTTTCAAACACGTATTTATCTGTGTTAGCTGCAAAATGATAGGGCTGTACAGAAGTAAAGATTCACTTGTTTCATGTTCCTAATCTTCAGCTGAATATCCTTCATAACTTGAGTATAACGGGATGGATTTGTTTGAATTTCACTTGTGTTGTCATGCAGATTTAAGAGCATTCCTAAATATATGAATAACAAGAAAATCTCTGAGAACTTTTACCTCTGAATGTGCAATAGGTATAATGAAACAGCCAGGAACAGTGAAACTTAGGGGAAATGTGACTTAAAATCTATCTGGCTATTAACATTTTAACCACCCTCAGTCATATTCCTGTTGTTACATTTTCAGGTTATTTTCCCTTTACAAGAAACATAAACATAAGTTTCTTTGATATTTTAAACCCCAACTTGGAGGCTGTTTTAATCTCTCTCCGACCAAGTGTTAACTGACTAATAGCTCTGCAGCTGTGGAAGAAAACATCTCTCATCTCCCCCATGGTCCAGCACCTTCCATTTATGGTTAGAATGATTTCATTATATTTTACCACTGCTGGCTGCCATATTTTTCCCCTAGCTCTCTCCTCAGTCCACTGTTAACTGTTATAAACCTTAGAAAAGATTGGGGAAGCTATCACTCAGAGCACTGCTGAGCAAGAGCCAATCACCTAGGCAAGGGAAGCCTTCTTACCTAAACAAACCATTATCGGCTCATCTCCTGTCTTTGTACTCCTTTTTTGCTATTACCTCACGGGATTAACTTTTATCTCTAATCTCTGCTCTGGCCAACTGTCAGGGAGCCTAAAAGCTGCCTGTCTTTTAATCTGTGTGTAATAATACTGCTGTTACTAACAGATAACTGTGAAACAACATGGAGGGAAGAAAACACACAAGGGCTGATTGTTAAAAACTGCTGTGCTAGCTTCTACCTGAAAGGAGAGCAAGACCACGTGTGATGGCCATATTGCATTCCCTTCATTTTCTCTTTCATGTTTTCCTTTTCAATCCAAACCCCACTGAAATGCTTTTATTTAGGGGATCTGTTCTTATTAACCAGCTTATCTGCTGTTCTACTTGACACGGCCAGGTTTCTAGGTCTTTGAGAAAATACCTACTTGCAACTTTCCATTAACAGACAAAAAAAAAAATCAGGATGGAGGACATGACAGAAAATTAAAAAAAGGAAAAGAAAATTAATTAGCCTACTGCAAAGGAAGATATCCAAGGCTTCAAAACAGTCAACATTTTAAAACTTGCCTTGAAATAAATGTATCTTACTGGGTGGCATGTTTACCAGGCAGTCAGGCTTTACTTTACTTGAAGTAAATTCTTTTATAAGCTCCCCCCAATACTACATTACACCATGTTTGGTAAAACAAGGCTAGAACTGAAAGAAAAACAAAGACTACTTAATTATAGCCAGGTGTGTAGGGAAGCAGTACTCACAGAATATGGAGTCTTGTGGGGTTAGAGCAGGGAGGCAAACTCTCATAAAAACTCTCTTACAGGGGTGTTGGTGGCATTTCTTTTCAGATTTTATTAAAAGCTTATTAAAGTTAAAAAACAGACCCTTTGATTTAAATCTAGTCTTTGAAAGAGTTTGAAAATCAACAGGGGAGAGGAATGAAGGAGGCATAGCAAAAAATCTCAGCAGAAGAGTTACAGAAACAGTATTTTAAGGAAGTGGTTGTAATGACAAAAAGGATACAAGCTTTACATGGAATCACAATAGCAATTAAATCTAATGTTGGTGAAAAATATTTTTTTTAATATATAAATGTACAGTTGCAGTATACAGCTCCTAGGATTCCAGTTCATTATCTTACTATGCCTCTGAAAACCTATAAAGCAAACTGATACACTCCAACTCCTCTCCTGACATGAAAACTTAAGAGGCCTTGAACCATACCTTGCATGATTAGCAAACTCAAGACTTAGGAAAGCTCAGAGAAGTAAACCAACACATTGAAATCTTCTCCTGGAAGGTCCAAGACAATTACTTTGAGGATTGTTACTCTGAGGGTCCCAATTAGAACCAATCAGGCAGTTTAGTACAGTGCTTTTCATCTTAGATCTCAATGCTTTACAAAAGAGGTCATTATCATTACAGTAGTAAGTAATAAGTAAGGGGAAAAGTGGAGAACTTCATTAGATCAGCCAATATTGACAGATTTGCTTGCCCACATCAAATCTGATGACAACTTTGTATGCCCTAAGGGTAATGTAATTTTCCAGCTTTACTTAGACATAATTATTCCCGATTGTGGAAAATAAGGCAGAAAAAGAAATGGCTTGCCAAAGGTGACCCAAGAAGGTCCAAGGCAGAGCCAAGGTCTACTATTCTAAAACTGAGGCAGGTACCAAAATAATCAGGACTTTCGGTCCCTCACTAGGACCTGGGTGAGTTGTGCCTGGAAATGAATGAGAAGCCAATGAAGATGTCAAACAGCAGGTTCAGTGTGTCCCCTGTGGCTAATGTCATCCATAAGAAATCAGAAAGGAATTCTGCAGGAGTGACTCTCTGGTTTGTAGTGTCTGAGAATCAGCTCTCTGAACAGTGTTTTGTAATAATCTCAGTTACAAATCACAGTGACAAGGATTACAGTGGTAGGGTCCAGATATGAAAGGCAAGGCTGCAATCTTCCAGCCAAGCACAAAGCTACTAAAGCCATCTGAAACTCCAGGAATAGATGACAGATCGGAGACAGTCCGAAGCATGTACTTTTTGGCCAAAAAGATCATCTTGAATGAGGAAGTGTGACTGGAACCACCCTTCATCGCATCTAAATGCTTTCCTAGCATCTGACACTACTCTCATCTGAACTGTTTTGGGAAGGGTGGTTTGTTCATATATGCTACTTCAGCAAAGACAAAAGCTGTCCCAGCAGCCAGAGCTAGCTGTCCTTTGACTTAAACTCTGTCTGAATCAAGTCATTATTCCTGACAATATTTTGAACTCCAATGAAGAAAAGCAGGAAAAATAGACTGCATTCTCTCATCCACTAATATGTTGATGACATCCCCATAACCAAAAAAGTTTTCTAGGAATTTTAAATAGATAACGATGGCATCCCTTGCCAAATGAACAAGTGACCACAACTGTCTGGGATTATGTTGAAAACAAAATAGAGGACCACTCAAGAGTGATACCTCAGGAAGTGATCACAGATGATTTAACAATGTTTGATGCTCAAGTATCAAAGGCTGCTGCCTGATTGAAATGTGGACTATACTGGTAAAAAACATCCTCGAAAAGCAAGGTAAGGAGCATTCCCTCTCCTTCCACATCTTGATTCTAAACAAAGAGGGACAAGAAAATTTAAGGAAATCAAGTTTATTCGAAATCCTGTTTCTCCCACCTGTTTCACCTGATATGATATCTAAAGACTTGCCCATCTCACCCTAATATGCTTGTACTCAGCCACAATATATGGGATCTTTGCAAGCATTACAGTATCTATTCCTCTGCTCAGATCTGGAAATGAAAACAAACCACTGTATCCTCTCACTGCCACCTTTGAAATTATTCTTCATGCCACTCTCAGTTTTGGTCACCCATTTCATTTCATCAGAGTAAAAATCTACATCTGTTCTACATTTGAGACAACATTCACAGTTTTTCAGACTGCCAGCACCAAAAACTAACAACCAAGTTCTAATCAGTGACAGAGATGCGCCTACACTTGCTGCCCACTCCCACTAAAATAAGGAATTGGGGACACGAACACTAGCTTTGACCCAAGTGCCCAGATTAGCAACCTCCCACTTCCCCCCCTCCAGAAATCAATATATTGCTGTGTTTAAAAATGGCTTGTTGAAAACTTCTCAGAAGCAGCCTGGTGAGGGTGATTATCTGAGGATCTTAAGTGAGGCTTTAATAAGGTTCTACTGTATACAGTACATCTAAAAAAAAAAAAAAAGCCCACTAAAAATAACAATGAGAAAAGATGACTGTAGAGGATCTCACTCAGCATCATTTTTAGCTTGTGCCCACATGACTACAGTAAAGATATCTTGTCAGGCCACAAGGGCTCGACAGGCCTAATCAATAGCTGTTATGTTTTCGCAAGTGCCAACAAAAGAAAAACATAATTTATGCCACACAAGATGCTGAAAATAATTCACACTAATTGGACTGCCTAAAATTCCCCTTCTGTCCTTCTGTTTTCAATTGCTTTTAACTTCACAAACTTCGACTGTCCACACTAAAATGCTTAGCCTCCGAGCTAGGAAAAAAAATGAAAACACAGGAGTAACAAGGGCAATATTACTTTCTAGCTATCTGACAGTTTAAGCTGCCATTTCTAAGCAAAATTTGTTTTGGATTTCACTGTCTAACTTTCTTCAACTATTTTGTAAAAGACAGCTGAACTGCACAAGAATGAAAAATTTTGTCAAGTGAAGATTAAATGAGTACAGATCTCTTTTAGTATTGTCTTCAGAGCAAGTCAGAAGGATGCAGACAGCTGTGACACACCTTAACATCTGTATTACATATTTTAATATTCAATAGCCTTATTAATCCTTGGGACTTGTAATAGCCCTTTGGAAGCACAGAGTCAATCTTATGGCTCATTGATTTTTCTCTTTTCATAACTGCACACATATATTACAAGCTAGAACATAAGAGGTTCCAAAGAAACACACGGAAGAATTTCTTCACTGTGAGGGTGACTGCGCACTGGAACAGGCTGCCCAGATGGGTTATGGAGTCTCTTTCTCTGGAGACATTTAAGACTCACCTGGATGAGTTCCTGTGTGACCTACTCTAGGAGGTCCTCCTCTGGCATGGGGAGTTGACTAGATGGTCTTTCAAGGTCCCTTTCAACCCTTTAGATTCTGTGATAGCACTACAGCACTGCAAAGGGGCCTCCTAGGTCATCAGGCATGTTCCTCTGATACTACAGTCAGCTATCATGTGAGGCTTTTCATTAAGTTATAGAGATATGTAAAAATAGTCTGGGTTTTGGGGTTGTGGGGTTTTTAATCTGTTGCTCCAGAACCCTACTGCTCTAACGATTAAAAAACTTTTAATTTCCAGACCACTTTTACTCATGGATAGTCCTTCTTGTTTAAGGGCTGCTGCCATGTCCAACATAAACTGTAGCTTGCTTGTGTCTCTTGAAAACAGACAGAGTTTGGGATAGTATTTCTTAGGTTCTAAGTTTAGCTTTGGCTTATTAGATGACTGGCAGTTGAGTCCACAGGCAGAATTTGTCCTGTATTTGCTTGAAAGCACAGTTCCTGTAGCTGACAAACACCATTTCCTGACAAACTAAGCTCACCATACACGTTCTCATCCCTTACACATAGGGAACACTTGGAAAAAATCTAACGTAGCAATTAAAAGTTATTCATGCAGAGAATAAAATACTGCAGAAAAAAAACCCCTCCACTGCCATTTCTCTGCTAAACTATAAAATATACTTCATGAACTGCATATTCCAATTAAACCCAAAACAAAATAGAAACCACTACCAGTTACTATTATTCATGTCACCACAGTAAAAGGTTGGTTGCCAGTCTCTGTTCTGTTTGGAGAACTTTGGATCCAGTGCAGTCTAACAAGGTACAGGCAACATTGTTGAACTTCTGTTTTTACCGAGTATTTTTAACTGTGGTAACTCAAATAAAAGGGTGGATGCTTTCCTAAAACGAATTAAAATGCATTCCAAATCCTAAAACACAAGGTATAAGCTACAAAAGAAACATACATGGCTGTCAGGCCAAAGCCATTACGTGAGGAACAGGCGGGTAGTAGGAGTTTGTTGGGAGGAAGTGGTAAACAATTAGTAAATTGTTCTGCATACAAGGATGATGGATGAGAAAAAATAAGGTGCAGTGAAATGAAGATGGAAAAAATGTGATCACTGGATTTTTATGAAAAGTCACTATTTCTGTAAAATTTTTCATAATTCCACTATAATCAAGCATACATATGCCCAATAAATATGATGGTATCTGAGGTTTCTTACTTCTTTAGGGTTAAAACCTGAGCTCATGTCTTACAGACTTGGAAACAGTTGTATGCAAACAGTCAACAGAAACAACATTTCAGAGTGAGCCTGTCCTATCCTTGACATTTTTGGAGAGGAAGTCAGTTTGCTCCACAGTAGAATGAAAGGGAGAAAGACCAATCAGTTAATACAAAGAACCAGTCAGTTTGGCTTAAGTATTACCTTAAGCCTTGAACTAACCTGACAGAGTATATGTAGTACAAATTTTGAACTGCAAATTTTCAGTCTGACTAGACCAAATGTCTGATGACCACCTTGTGATTACACAGCATGGCTTAACTCTAACAACATGCATGTGAAAATACCTGAGATGTACAAATTCTCACATACAAAATGTTGCTGCCACTGGCTTTATTCTAACACATGGCTATGCTGTTAAGGTACAAGCAGGAACAAAATCAATCCATAGTCTAATGCAGAAACTTTCAATCATTCACTCCTAAATGTATTCATTTTCAAAAGGGTTTCTACTGTTCTTCTGTCCAAAATGTCCATATGCACTTCCAAGTGAAAAACATGGGAGGTTATTTTGTAAAAGAGACATTTTATAGGGCTTTTTTCATACACCGAGACTTTAAAGTGCACCACTAACAACGTATGTGTGTATATGGAAAATACTTTCTATGCTTACAATGACTAAAAAATTCAAGCAGGATGGACAGCACAAGGAAGCACTTTAGAAAAAAAAAAAATCTAAACTTTCTCTTGTGGCTTTGTGGAGTTGTTCTACGTGACTTTGTAATGGAGTAAAAACTCCTGGACAAGCAGGTGATCAATTCAACTCATAAATCAAGAATGGGTTGAGTGTTCATTTAGTTCCCACCCAAAACGTGAACCCTCTGTCAGAATTTCTCCTAGCAAGCAAAGTTTGCTCTTTGTCAGTTCTGTTGAACAGTTTCAATAAATATGAGTGATAGTCATGTAAAGAAGCAGAGTGGCATTACTAACACAGAACTCTGAGAAACACTTGTAACCGTACCCCTCTGATTTTGCAGAAGTCACTGTTAGAATCACAGGTTAATTTACCTGTGGAGATAATAAACTTATAAAAGATCCAAGGAAGAAAATAATATTTACAAATGTAATAGCTTCAATGTCAAGACCTATAAGATTGCATAAAAATATAATAAAAACAGAGGATCAGCTTTCTATTGTTTCCAAATACACAGTAAATCAAATGTTACAGATCTAGACAGTGCTATAGACATGTATGAGAATGAAAATAAGAAAGATAACCACATACACTGAAGAACAGATAAGAATCATCAAATGCATTACCATAGTTTTGAACGATGACAAAAATTGCTCTTGAGTGAGATATTACCCTCCAGCTTCATCACACTCAACGACACATTTAATGTCAGAGTAAAATTTATAGGATATTGAAGCAAACAAAACCATGTTTAAAGCAATGCTAACGTTACTTTGGTGTTTACACACAAACCACCAGAAGTTTGCAAATTTCCACTTGACACATAGGCCTTAATCTGTTTTATAAACACAAACAGCAAAATTTGTAGGGAGCACATGCAGCTTGGGTGCAGCTTTTAATTTTGCATATGGATTTCAACTTCAGCTTTTCACTTCCTTGTCCAGGTTGTTGGGCACTACAAACTTGTTTCTATGACAAGATATTAAAAAGTATGACATTGCAGCTGTGAGGCTAACCGAAGTATTTAGAAACTTCTATGGCCAAGAATATTTCAGGGTATGCATGCTAAGCTAAAAGTGATCAAGTCATATGTTTTAGACATAAAGTCAACTAACCATCTGGATTTCCTGCCACTAACACAAAACAGCACACCTACATATGTGTATTAAACATTTATTGCATTATCTTCTTTTCCCCTCCATTTTTCTGCTTTGGAAGATCTCCCTGCTCGTCTGCAGTTATCAGGCAGTACCAGAGGCAAAAGACATGTAAAAGATAATAAATTTGCATATGGCAAACCTATTGTTTTTACAATTAAAATCCAACCAACGAAGTCCTCTGTATGTCAAAGTTAAGCAGCTCAGGTTTTAGTTCTGCAGCATTAGACATATCATATGAAAATAGCTACCAACACTTGTCTTACTGATGAGTATATGTAGCCCTAAGTCAGAAAGTCATTTAGTACATGCTTAATTTATAATACTTGCTTAAATCTGCCTTTGTAAAAGCGTGTAAGTGCCTCCACTTTAAGTGAATTTTATTCTAAACTAATATTGTCATAAAGTGGGTTTTTTTTTTTAAACAAACACTGACCAAATATGGTAATGGCAAAAGTCATGTTAAAAGCGCCATTCTAGTATTTTAAGAAGCACTTCTTCTAAAATAGTCGTATACGTTTGTGAAGAAGGATTTGGGGAATTTAGATAAACGCTCTTCAACAAGCTAAATCTTCATTTACATTAAAAAAATTAAAAAGAAATTATATGAACAGGTCTTCTAGTTCATCATTATTAGGAAATGTAGCAAATTCTGCTTTTTTCTTGTTAAATGCTCTCTTCTGTTGACTCTGAATGAGACTACTGGTGTAAATAAGAGTAGAATTGGTATGTGCTATTTATATCCACAATGCCACAGCTCAACTTGTTTCATTAACCAAATACCACTGACAAAGAATTTTTGTAACAAAAATGCAATCCACAGCTAAAAGTCTGTTACTAAATTATTCAACACACATTACTGTCTTACTCTTCTCACTTAGATTCCAGCCACACCAAAGACAGAAATACCAGAGCTGTTTCTTGTCATCTTTCACAAAAACTTGGTTAATTAGCATAGCATGGAGCGATGCCCCTGGTAAACACGTGACAATAAACACCCACACAATAATTCACTCTGCCACGTTCCAACTTAATTAGGTGTGGGCCCAAGCTGCGAGGTTCAAATATGAATCTGCAAATGTACCTTGCTTGACAGAATATGGGAGTGAGGTTGAGGTGTTCCAAATTCAGGTCCCCACTCTGTTCTGTTCCCCAGCTCACCCATACTATCAGACTACTTTTAGTCTATGGTCTCCAAGCCAAGAAACACTTTTTAAGTCTGCCAATATGAGACACAGTACAGAGGATTCTAGTCTGAATTTGCATCTGACAGGGTTACTGCACCTGGCATTAAATAAAAATACTGACAATACTGGGCTTAGGTGACAGATCTCTCATCCACAAGAATAAATACTATAGATCTGACACATTGCAGTAGTCAAGAATGTACACCATCCCTGGCCAATTGGTAAAATGACAGAACTTTTCTACAATAAGACTAATTTTAACACATTTTTTAAAATAGACATTTAACAATATTAATTTTGTTTGTTTCTCTAACCTAAGTGAAAGACACAGAGGATTACACTTGGCTTGAACAAAATACTAAAGAACTACCAGAATCTAACCTTTGGACATTTAAAACATGTGGGAGACCAAGTAAAATTTTAAGCTAAAGTAGAAACTCTTGGTTCTGAATTGCATTTGAAGTTGAAATGCTTTCATTATGCCCACCATCCTCATGCAAAAACCAGACACAGCCTTTTCATCCCTTTCAAAAACCTTAACACCATCATAGGGTTTTGTTGTTTTTTTTCATATCTCTAAGCTTCTAGGTGGTTTTTGTGGGTGGTTTTTTATTCTTTTTGTTTCTCTGAGGGCAAATCCAAGCTATCTGCATGATATTCTTTGTTCTTTCAGGTGGAAATGTTACTCTGCTGCAAATGGATGATGAGCCTTTCTGTACCTTTACACAGCAGCACTGTGTCAACACAGTCCCACAACATGCATGCATCTGCGCAGCAGCGTTGGGAGAATGTGAGGCTTTATAAGCTGTCCCAACGATATGGTATTGAAACAAAGGAACAGTCTTACAGGACACTGTCCAATTTTCTTTCTCAAAACTGCCTGAAAGGGGATGGCCATTCAATTGATGGACTCCATTGCTTTCAACATAGGCAGGATAAAGTGGATGAGACCTGGAATTTCAGTACTGGCAAATAGTGAGCAAAGAATATGTGAGCCTCAGCTCATATGCCATTGAGACTTTCTGCATTGCACAAACAGACTGAAATCAAACACAACAAAAAAAAATCTCAAACCAAACAAGAGCTTCCCCACAGCAGTCTTTACACAGGTAATGTACAATAACTCCATCAGCTATGCACTGGGTAAAGGCTCGACCCTTGACTTGGAGCAGACACTTCCAAAGAGAAAATACTTAAACAGTTTAAACTATAGGTCTATTTAATCTTTTGTAGTACTTTTAAACCTATGAATAATCAACAAATTATCTGAAATTACCTACCACAGAAGATAAAAGACAATATTGTTCATGTCCACATACCTACAGAAAAAAAGGAAAATTTCTCAGCTTTTAGTTTCTGTCAAGCAATTCCAATGTGTCTCTCAAACAGTAACCACAATCTCCATAGACATGAGGGGTTAGGAAAGAGGAAGAGTCAGGTGCTCTAGCACTCACAGTGCAGGCTGAAGATAAAAGCACTAGCTGCAGCGATCTGTTTTCTGGAGCACTGCCAGCATAGCCTTTGGCTTTAAGGAGTTGGGGTGACTGTGTCCTGAAACTATCACTAGATAATGTGAGAGGAGAAGTTGTACCATGTTGAGTTTGCCCTACAGGCAAAACTTAAAAGTCAAACTGCCTGCATCCTAATATTGTCTCATCATATCATAATGAAATGCCTTGGCACAATACATTACACTGACTCTGAAAATGCTTCAAGATCTTTCATTTTCTCTTGGCCAAGATTATCTAGTCTGCCCAATACAATCTGCATTTGCCATACATATGGAGGACAAATTAAAAGTTTAGAATCGCAGTTATGATATACTGTGGATGGCTGGATGAGGAGAAGTGTGCTTTGGCTATTTACTTTACACTCCTTTGTGTATCTAAGCTGATTTCAAGATATTTCAAGCTGGACAGTTCAGGGTTAAGTTTCCTGTGGAGTTAATGAAGTGGGACAGGTGTTGTCAGAGCTTGAATTAACCCACCTAAGTTAGATACCTGGCAGTATAAATGTCCTTCAGAAATACAGAAGAAAAATAGCAAGACAGATTTTTTTTCCATGAGATTTCTTCACCTTGTAATACAGATTTTTATGCTTCAAGGAAAGGGTTAAAATGGTGTCTTCTGAACCACAGAAGCCATTCCCAATACTTTGATTCCATATAATGGAAAAGGGGAAAAAAAGAGAAGGTACCCAGCAGAAGTAGTTCTACAGGAGGTAACTTAGCTCTAGAAAAAAGCTTGCATTTAACTTTTTATTTATTTATTTACCATTCAATTTCTTTCAGCTAAGTCCAAAAAAAAAAAAAAAAAAAAAAAAAAAAAAAAAAGAAGGGAGAAGGTTCTGACTAGATAGTTTAGAAATGGTTCTACAGTTCTGGTAATATGATCAAAGCAAAATTCCTGCATTTTACTGGTTATGTTTCCTGTATTTCACATTTGCACATAAACCTTCTTGTTCACATGTGTTTTTCTTCCACTGACACTCCTCAAAAGCACTGGTGGAGATCTCTAACCAGGGCAATTAACTAAGCCTCCTAAAACTATGCTCTACTCTTATTCCCTATAGGTGTAAGAATAACAAAATGTTCTCAGAATGCTCTATCTACACTTCTAAAAACAAAGACGTGACAACTGTAAAAAGGACCAATGAAAGGAAATAATTTATACAAGAGAACTACACTAATTGACTGGTTCTTTGGCAAGAGAAAAACCTTAAACTGAACAGTGTGCATAGAGTAGCATTAATTCTAAAAGGTTCATGTAGTTGACTTCCTAAGATGACAGCTTGTATTAGCAAGACACTGCAACCTCAAAAAGAAATACCCCCAAAGCACCCATGGACTTTGTCCAAATTAAAAACATCTGAACATCTTCTTGTAAGACAAGTTTTAATATGACCTTGCAGTACACTGGCCAGTCACTCGTAACTGCTTGTACACCCACTCTTACTCCACAGTATACATGCTAAGCTGTGGTCGATGAAAGAAGGCAATGCTGCATCAGCTACAGTAGGTAAAGACAAATCATTCAAGGAATAACCGTAAGTACCTGCGAAGTTGCAAATTTTTATCTTTACCTCAAGATTATTTGCTCAGGATCACATTCAGAAATTGCAGAAAGAGGCCATAATCACATATTAAACTTGTTTTAAAGTGGTTTTGCTCAAAAAGCTGTATTTACTCTTCCAGCTTAGCATAAAATTGTCTGCTCTAATTGTCTTAACTTGAGGTGAAGTACTTACAGGCAGTTCTCATAGTGAAAAATATTCTGAGGATAAGTCTAGAGTTTTTGACTGTGGTAAAAGGTGGAGAAAAATGGAGTGGGAGAAAAGTCACTTACAATTATGTGTTTTGTCGCTTCTTCATAACTCAAAAAGAAAGTCCACTTAAAAAGACAATATCCAAGGTAAAAATCCTTTGTCACATCAACTAGTCGGAAGATGTTAAGATTTTGGAAATTCTGAAGCAAAATTTTAAAGGAAATCACTAGGAAATCCCACCTTTCCCAGCGAGCTTTACGTGAAATGTACTTTTTTTTTTTTTTGTAAAACTAAGGTAATAGTTGCTGGTAAAGAAAACACAAGGTAAGCTCGGTTTCTGCTTCAATGAGTTTGTAACATTAAGTTTTAAAAAATAATGTAAATGTTGGGCTTCCTGCCCTCCACAGAAAAGCAAAAACAGGCATCAGTTTACATTAGCTTTTCACAGGAACTTAAAAACATGCACATGTGTACACACACAGAGAAATATACAGTCCTAATCTTAGCTCTGTTTGTTTGTAACCGCCCACCGATGCCACATAAATGTTTTTCTCAAAGTGCTGAAAAATATCATCTTCCATGTCCTAGATCAAATCAGAAAAAATCTAGACACGTGACCACTGACAAGCAGTCCACCTGGAGAGGAGAGAAACACTAACTGTATAATCCAAGACACTCATCCACAGTGGATGAAGTAAGTTTTGCTCAAAGGTAGCAAAACAACCACTTTATTATTGCAAGCAAAACATGTTTGGGAATCATGTCGTTACCACTGAAAACAGGTGCAGCTATTTGAATATACTTATTTTGAGGTACAGCTATCAAAGATAGTTGTAAGAGTTAGCATGACACAGAATCTTTTGCTTGCTTACTTGGAGAAATTTTATGAATTTAAGCAATACATTTATAATTATAGCTTTGAATGCAAATATGTAGTTTTTTCAGCTTAGCTTATAGTCCTTCCTAGACAACAAAGTAAACTGAAAATGTCACTCTTCCACTAAAATAAAAACCACCACACAGTAGGTCATGGCAATATACTGATAATTTTAAATTTGCACTTGTGGTTTTATGAATATAGGAAATTCAGAAGCATAGCTTACTATATATTTGGCTTAGAGAGCCATATGAACAGTCAAGAACTGCATTTAGTATCTCATCTAACAGAAATCACTGCCTAATTAAGAGCCTAGCAATATTCGACACTATACTGACATAACAGTGCACTTCACATAGTCATGTCCTGTTGATATCAAATTTTCACTATTATTTTTGCTCTTACTGTCACTTTTCTTGCTTGCCTTGGAGATGCTTGTTCATGCTCGTCAAATCTAGTTAATGGATGTTAATGAGCTCTTTCAAGAATACAAATGGAAAGATGGGAAAAGAAGGTAAAGGGAAAATAAAATATGGAACTGAGAGATGAAAACTGAAAGAGGAACAAATAACAAAAGATCAATTTTCGTCATGTTTTTTTCCTGTCAATTGTGAAAAAAAACCAAAACAACAATGAAGCAATGTTTTCTCCCCTCTCCAAAACCAGACTACAGGTAAATCTTCCTCTAATTACTCCAGTCACACAAGAAAGGAACAAATGGATGGACAGATGCTCTTATAAGCATCACAGGTCCCTTGAGTTCTGGGCCACTAAAGGGCTTCCTTGGCCCCTGGAGATGTGGACAGGCATTACGAATTCAGCAGCACTAATATTTGTGTGCCTGCAGACTCCTTCTCAGCCAGGCTAGAGCATTCCAATGCCCCCACCCTTCCCATGTGAGCTTCGTCTATCTTCTGAGAGATAATTGCCTATGTAGATATCTCTTACACCTTTGGATTGTCAAACAGAAATCTGTTGGCCAAAACTACCAAATGCAAAGTCAAAGAAATTTAAATATTGACTCGCATTGCAAAATTCAGATTTCGAATACCCCTAAATTTAGATTTGTAGGGTCAAGAGTTTAGGTTCAGTCCCTTACCTGAGAGGAAGCTAGTTGAAAAATGTGCTTACCTGTTAACTACCAGAATCATTAGTGTGAATAGACAAGGTTTTACTGCATATAGATAAGATTAATGGAACTTTTCAAGTTGCACAAAACCCTCCAATGTTTGGAAGTACCTTTTACTTTGAGTAAGCAAAGTAGACACACATTTTGTATGTTGAAGACATTGGGCTCCGATTAAGTCTCACTTATTTCAATTTTACACATACATAATTTTGCTGATATCACTGAAATTAGCTGTCTTTTACAACGGTGTCACGCCAAAGAAGATCCAAGCTATGTGTTTGCAAGGAGTTTGCGAAAGAGGAAAAAAATGATAAAAACGTGCAGCACTAAGGGGATGGTGACAGCTTTCTGCAGAAGCAATAAATCAAACAACAGTTCTGGAGTGAAAGGTGACGGGGCCGAGACATGGAAAGAGTGAGGACACAGAAGCCTACCTCATTAACTATGTCTGACTTCAAACTTCAGTTCTTTTGCAAACAACTAGGGGCATCTTCCAGAGCAGAAACTAAACCTATAGTGATAAATCCCTGTAAGCAGGCACAAACGTTTGACAATGCATCTTCCAGCATGACCTGACTCAGGTTTAAACAATGAAGTATCACATAAAGAATAAACTGACCAAATGAAACGGCATCAGAGTTGGAACTCTTTAATCTCCCTAAAACAAAATGCTAGGATTTTGTGTCGTAAAAGGTTTCTATCATAGTGTATCTTTTCTTTATTTTAATTTTCAATCACTTAGGTTTGTTTTTCAAATAAGCAGTATTTTATAGTAAGTAGTTGCTTTGATCTAAATGACATTCCTGCTTAGTAGCAGCTTCTGTGAAATCAGAATTTTAGATTAATAGATTACTGATTAAATTCTTACATTAAAGAAATTACATTAAACTCTCTACTGAAATGTGTCTGGTACTCAACTGTAGCTCCAGTATTTATCTATGCAATATGAGAGAGGCAGCAGAATTCAAGATAAGCAACCACAGCTTCTGCAAATGCCAGTAGCAATAGTAGCTTTGTGTGTGTGTGTATGTATGTATATAATTTGGTCTTACATATCCATAGCCTCCTTTGCTCCAATGCATCCTTCATAACTAATATTCCATATTTTCATACTAAATGAACCTTCAGTAATCATTTCAGAATCAACTGAAAAATACTATGATGGTTTTCTAAGGGATGGGAAATTTGAAGTTGTTTCATCTCCTACTTAAATGGTAGCACTGCTTGAGAAGAAAGATAATAATGATGGCTCTCCGAAGGACTGATGCATACTAATACAGTTATTTCATAAAGAATTCAAAACTTCTCTAGAAGGATAGCAATTTGGGGTCCTTCAAAAAACAGACACAACTGTACTGGAATTCAGGATGCTGCTTGGATAGCTGCAATTCTGTATTACAGGCTGAACATGCCAAAAAGCAGAGATACTTTTTTAAGGTGGAAATGGGATCAGCACCTGCTCTGCTGAATTAGATGGTACTTTGGCATTTGACATTTCCTTTTTATCTTTCATATAATTACTAAAGTTTTTGGCTTCTTTTCTTAAAACAATGAAGTTCTTCATCCAAGGAAAGAATGAAGAGTGATACAAAAATAATTATATTGGTATTATTTGTGGTCTACATTAACAGAATTTTCTTGAAGCAATTAAAACTAAAAGACAATGAAAATCTTAAGAAATGAGGTTTCAAATTTTGAAGTCTTTGTTTTACTACAAAACAAAGAAACAGTGTCCTTATTTATGTAGGAGATTTTTTTAAAGGATTTCTTTTATTTGTCTACATCATACTTGAAATCATCTGTGGTCTGCCCAGAAAAAGACTACCTATAGCCACTTTTTAAATACATCGTTCTCCTGGGAACATGCAAAAGAATGTCTGAATAATCCTTTGCAGCGTTTTAAAGACAGCTTGCAACATAAGTCAAGGGAGCAGCCTCAGTTCCATACCAGTTGAATATCTGGCCAGACAACTGTAATGAGTGGAAAACTTAAAGGCACAGAAAGCCTTCCTTGTCAGGATTCAGATCTGTGTAATCCACAAGTGCTATCTGACTCTGAAGCACTGGTAATGGACTATAGATCCTGACCACATAGGAATAAGTCACATCAGAGCGTGTCTACTGAAATCAATAACATGTATCCAATTTATGATTTTTTTCCCCCTTATAATTCTTAAGACTACCATGTGTATGCCATTAATCTAACAACTGAAAGGAATTTAAAATATTTTCATTACAAGGTACCTCCCGTTTAATGCTAGTTATGAAAACTAAATGTATACTGAGGCAAAAGGGAAAAAAAAAAAGAAGAGACTAGTGCTTCTAAAAAGGAGACTTTATTTTTGGCAATAAAAATTTAGAGCCCCCCTCCTCCCCCCTCCCAAACCCTCAGGTTGATTCATCTCTCATTCAAATTTAAAATGCACAGAGAGGCTGCAACAAACCCACAGAAGATTGATATGCGCTGCACTCCACACATGATTTAGCTCTTTATTTCGAAGTCTGGCATGACAATGTCGGGTTTGGGGATATTATTATTTCAATATATAATAAAAAGGGTTTGATATAAAAACAGTGCAATGCAAGTCCTCTTTAAAAAAAATACAAATTGTTACTATAGCGCTTTGAGAGAAAGGGAGCGAGAGATTCACAATGCAGGCTCAGAACTTGGCAACCTGTAAAAGTGCCCAGTCGAAAATTACTAACAGCTGGAGATGACAGTTGTTTTAACAGCTGAGCTGACAGGATTAATTTAAATGCACTGAAATCAAAAGTAGATAACACCTGTTTAGTCTTCCAGGGCCATTCGACAAGGTAGGCCAAAGGAAAAAAGCAGCACCAGAGCTGTCTGTATGAGCATGTGTGCGTGCATGTATGTATGCATGTATGTGCATGCACGTGTATGGCTCCCCCTCCTTTCTTCTCCCCCCTCCCACTGTGGAGGACAGAAGGACTTTGGAAAAGAATGACATACTTTGAAGGGTGTGCGGGGGAGATCCATGGCTTGTCACACAATAACAGGGAGGCCAAACCCCTCCTGTCAGCTTGAAACATCTGGTTCCCATTGTGCCCACCCTCCTGCTCACCCTTCTTCCCCCTTCTCTTATCCAAGGTCTTTGACCCAAACCCAACAATGGATAAAGATCACTGGATTTTAAAGCTGCAGTTTCTCACTCCTGTGTCCCAAAGATCCTCCTGGGTTAATTAATGCATTCTCTTTGAGCTCCAAGTCACTAAAGCTCCCACAGGCTCCCTCCCACTCGCTTCTTCCCCAAACTAAAAACAAAACAAAAAATTCCTCACCTTCCTGCCATGCCAAAGCTTGTAACTTTCATGTCCACAAAACAAATAGTGAATTCCACAATGCATGTCAGGAAAACCATGTGAAACAGCAAGAGGTTTTTTTTTTTTTACGTGGCAGGCAAAGAAGGGGTCATTTTTCATTTGTCTCTGCAATTACTATCCTTTACTCCAGCACGTTTGTTCAGTGCCCTGCGCCGTGAGGACTGCAAGTCCAGAAGGCCACCGTCTGATGTCCTAGTACAGCCCTTGCTCCAGGTAAAATCACCAAGAGATTCAACAAGGAGAAGTGTCTGGTCCAGAAAAGGAGAATCTAGGAGGAGGTATGGAAACAAAATCTTTTCCTAGTAGTATATAGCTAACTCAGAAAGCTACAGTGCCAACTTCACATTGCACAACAACCCTACAGGACCAGCTCTGCAGCTGCTCCCCTTGCACAAATCCCATTGAGGCAAAAGTAAACTCTGCCTGTGAGGAAGCTCCTGAATTCAGGCCAAAGGCTTCCAAACTCAACCTGCAATCTCAATTCTGATTAGGAAGACAAATGGGGACAAGATGTAACAGATACAAATTTCCAGCCAGCTCGTTTCCTCAGACCTATGTCTAGTCCTTTCTTGTGAGCAGGACCACTGTCAGGCTGCATCTCCCAAGCAGTAATGTAATGTCACCACTGTGAAGAAGTACATGGCTACCGTTATCAACCATGATTGAAAAACACAGAACTTGGACATAGAATTAAGCTCATGTTGAAAATCTGTGAAAAAAAAAAGAAGAAAAAACCAAACCACAACAAAAACCCCAAACCAGAAGAAAATGTGTTTTCAGACTTTGCTCTGTGCTTTTAGCCACAGGACCAATTCTTTCCTCCTTGTATTCCTCCAGGCATGAAAAAAAAAAAAAAACAAACCAAAAAAACAACAGCCCTACAGTTGGTATGATGATGCTCCAGCTGTATACTTCATACAACAAAAAGCTATGTTCAGCTTTTCTTTCTTGTTCCACAACCCTTCAGCAGGACGAAGGTGAACTGAAAAGCTCGTGCTCACTTCAGCTAACTGCAAGCCTATCCACTGTGCTGTCACATCAATATCAAAGCATGGTTGGCACCTTCAGTTTTCATAGTCGAAAGGAGAAAAAAAAAAAAAAAAGTTCAGTAGAATGGTTCAGAAAATGTTTGATTCATTGATATCAAAAGCCAGAGAATCACAGGTATTCTCTGTTACAGCATTAACCCTTGCCAGGAAGAAAATCAACCATGGTAGCTTTCTCTTCATTGCAGGTTTCAGTGTACTCAGCTTGTATTCTCTTTGCGTTTCAAGAGACTAAAGCTCTCACACACTCCCTCCCACCTTCCTCTTCCCCAAACAGCACAGAGCTTCATATAGGCTAATTCACCATGCCAAGAAAAACAGAACAATTCTTAACTAAACTGCATCTATATTTAATCATTTCAGAATCTCAGGTCTTTTTTTAGCATTTATTGTCCAGGTAAAATTATTTATCTAGACAAATGTAAATATTAATGGCAACTCTGACAGGACAAAGAAGACCCAAAACACACCTCCCAAGTTTGGGTCTAAAATTGTCTTCATTTTTTTTTCACAAGAAAATGCCAAGACACTTTAAAATTCAAGTCACATGAACTTTTCCCTATAGGGTACACTTCGGATACCAAATTAATTTTAATGAAGCTGTGGAGTGCCTTGTGAGAGACTGCACCTGAGTTTTACTACTGCAACCTAGTCTATACATGAGAGGATTTACTGTACTGTTGCCCATCTTGCCAGTTTTGTAACTAGGGAAGGAGAGCTGTACTAAAAGATGGACACCAACACTAGTTCTCATCTGCTCCTGGATAGGAAAGAACACCGGTCTAAGAAATATATACTTTTCTTATTCACTAAGGCATTGAATTTTTCCAGCAAACAAACCTACAGATTCCCAATGCATTACTAAAATATTGGGCTAATACCAGAGGGCATTTTCCCTGTTATTTTTCATGTCCACGAACCTTTGCATGTCTGGATTCTGGCCAAGTCTGTAAACAGAAGTGCCAAGGAACATGTGAGAGGCTGTTCTCCTGACAATTCCAATTTGGCTGGTCGCTGGAAGTGACAGAAATCCCCAGAGAAAACCAGCACTAACGATAGTTCACTGCCCAATATGCCGACACAAGATCCTTACTAACACACACACACACAAAATCACGAAATACTTCAAAGATGGGGGGCAGGGGAGGCCAGAAGGGATGAAATTGAGAAAACATATTTTAAAATATAAAGAGACCCTCTACTCCTCACAAGCACACAACAAATAAAGTAACAGCAGTGGTAGTTGTACTAGCAGTAATATTGATGATGATGACGACATCAAGGAGGAATGACCACCATCGTTTGTATTAATAGTTCTTTCTTATAAATTCTATAAAGTCTCTCTGCATTTCTAAATCATTAATTGTCATTAATATTTACAGGAAATTTTTCAAAGTTTTCAGTCTACTGGGCATGCGATGATAATTGCTGCTCTGTTCTGCTTAATGATAGTCTCTTCCCTGTACTAAATAAGAAGCAGATTCTTCCCCGCTTTTTATTTCTTTACACAACTCAGAGGCTCAAAGAAGATAATTACAAACAATGCCTGAAGAATGGTTCAGTTAATGTTAATTTATACAACAAACTAATTACTACCAAATGGTAAAAAAATCACATGTGGAAGTTCCTGTCTCCCACGCACACAACTAAACCAGCAGCCATCTGTCTCAGCCTGGGAGCTCTCAGTGACAACCTAGGAAAGCAAGGCTAAGGATGAATCCAGATACGCTAGCTGCTTCTTCTGACACAAAATCATGGCACTTAAACACTAGGCTCTATATGGTGATCTTAGCAGCAGCATTTCCCTCCCTCCCCCCTTAATTTAGAAAACAAACAAAGAAGGTACCGTGATTTAGAGCTACCTCTCTATCTAAATTTTATCCCAATCCCAATAACTTAAGACGAGATCTAAAATACCTTTATCTATCAGCTCTAACTCTTCCTCCTGGCAATTTCTATACAATACTCTTGAACGTCCTTAAAATTCTGCCTATCAGCGAGCATGCGGTGAGACAGCCTTTGAATCTGCTTACAGTATGTTAGACAACATGATAAAAAAAATGCTTTTTTTATTTCAACAATTTTTTTCACAACCTGAGAAAATAATTTTCTACAAAACCTTGACAAAATCAAAGTCAGTACAATTGTTAAACACTTTTATGGGATGCTCATTAAAAACTGACAGGGAGAAAATAGCTGGGGACAAATCCTGAAGCATTAGTTCAGTTTAAAGTCTCATTGAATTCAATGCGTTACTTTACCGAGGACTCCAATATCAGATCCTTTACATGAATAAGGACCTTGGCATTTTGACTGTTAATTATTCTCTGATTAGCTTGCTTCTAGTGAAACCATCTAAACACAGTATTATCCCCTAAGCTCTGTTCAAGAAACCTCAACTCCAATATTCTCTTCTCCCTGTGAGATCAGAACTCCAACAGTCATCAAAGAAAGTGCTATACATGAATAGGAGCAGAATTTAAGAGTTTAGATTCACAGTACAGTTTTCAGAGGGGAAGGTTTTTCCCTAACATGAAAACTTAGAAATCTTTCTATGTTTGAATATAAGACAAAATTCTCATATTGGCAAATGCCCTCTACAGATCTTATTTAGATGAGGACTCCCTCTCATGTTTATGTGAATCCCACACCAGTGCCTTATGACTTTATCAGAAAAAGACAACCCAGGATGAGGTAAAGACTGAAGATCTTTAAGTAAAGACTGTCTATGAAGTTATGTGTCTAAAACTTTATCTTTTCTCAAAGAAAGAATATGTTTCAGATGGCCTGAAATGATCACAGAAGAGGAACAAGTGTTACAGCAATTTAAAGCAAGGTCCCTGTAATCTCATATTCATAAAGTAACACAGTCATTATTTCTAGATGGCAAGAACAGTATCGACTGTTGAAGTAAACAAGAAGGAATCGTAAGAGAATCTACATAAGCAAACAATAATGCCTAATTATTCTTAATTCATAGTTCTTAGCAGAATTATGATAGTTTTTAAAAAAATTACAGGGAAACAACTCTTGCATACAGACAAAAGCATAAAATTTTACATTAAATAATATATTCAGTGAAGGAGAAAGAAGCAATTTTCCTGTTGCTCAACCCTGTATCATCTGATTTTTTTATCATTAGGCTACATCATCATGAGCTGTTTTAGATTCCTTCATAAAGATTTTGCTTTATTTCACAACATTTTCCCATTTTTAGGTGCATGGAGTCATCACTGCTTAAGTTTTCATTCCTCTTCTAGAGTGTGAGGTTGGAAATAATCACAATCTTAGTATACCAAGAAGTGGCTTTTGCTTAAGAAGTGAACTATGTGAACTTTTGAAAAAGACTTGGTGTGTGGAACAAACCATCAAGTGCTGTGTCACTGAGGGATGAGACAAGAAAGGGTCATTCACTACAGTGTGTGTTGCAGCAAAATCTATATCTGAGGGGATGCTTTAGACATCTTGTAGTCCTTGGGCTGTGACTGACGTCAGGCCTCTTTCACCCCAAGTAGCCTCAAGCAGCTCTCACAGCCAAAAGTCTGCCTCTAATTTTAGTTCCTACTCCTGGCACATGTTGTGTCCTAGATCATTGAAAGCCTTGAATTAATACACTAAGACCCAGTATTAAGCTAAAGAACTGACAGCTTTATGGAATCATTCAGCCTGAGAGGAAAGCTACCTAGGATTGCCTGAACAATCCCACTGCCCTCTTCCAGTAGTAACAATACTTTGAATAGAAAGAATATTTTAAAAATTAATCTACCAATCAAATAAATCCACACTAGTATTTTTACTATCCAAAGAGTAATCAGATTGCAAAGGTGCATCCTCAGCAAAAACAGAAGGTCAGAGGAATATTACAGCGCGTATTTTAAAATCTCTTAAAGGGTTATATTGAAAAGCTTACAAAAATTCTCTCCCTATCTTGTTTTTCCACAATGGTGCCCATTCACAAAAATGAAGATACCATTCTTCTCTTCATGCTTTTTCACCTGTCTTTTAGTAGAAGGTCCTTGTAGACTAAGAGCTGCAGCAGATCAGTTAAAAAATGGCCATTCACTGCATCTCACTTGCTTCTGAAAATACTTGGGATTGTGGTGGTTGAGAGATTTAATCTGATTTCTGGTGAACATTTATAATGTCCAGTATAAGCAGATCAACTGTTAGCAATGTCATGTGTGAAACCAAGGATGAAAGGGAACTGGCAGATGAACTGTCTTCCTCCACCATTTTAATGGGAGTTTGTTTCATGCTATATTTAAGCCATAAGGCCAGGACAAAAATCAAAACAGCAACAAGCATTTACATTGGAAAAACTGAGAAAATTCTGTAGTCTGGCAACATAAGAAAGCACCTCCAATTATGTCTTCTCCAATTCTTGTCTTCTGTGAGCCCCATTACATTAAAATTTTGAGATATGCATATCGTGTAGCATCCACTGAGTACTGTGTTCCCTCATTCAGTAACCTGTCTAGCATAACATACTGGTAAAAATGGTAACGTAATAGCATGGTCATTGCATGAAAAGATTGCATTTTTTTTCCATCAGAAAGAACAGGTTATAATCTAAACCTCAACATCATGTGTGTCATTCATCTAATAATTTTATGTTTAGTCACACAATGATTCCTAATGACAGTGTCCTCATTCCTCTGAACGCAGACAGTATTGACTTGGCCAAACTTGTAAACAAAGAAATGCATTTTGCCTGGTTATGTCCCCCACACCCCAAAGCTTCACAGGAGCTGTGAATCGATTAGATGACACAGCAAGAGGAAATGCATTAAAAAAAAAAAAACCAAAACAACAAAATGACTTAAAATAAAATAATCTTCAGTAAAATGTCTCCATATTTAGTTAAATAGCATTGCTGATTAAGGCTGTGCATGAGCTCAGTGTGGAATCCAGAATTGTTGCAGCTGAAATTCATTAGTGAAAGCCTGCTGTCCTCTAGTTTCATCTTCATATATTAATTTCCCATACAAGGAAAGGAAACTATTTGGAAATATATTCCTTTATTTAAATCTAGTGTATAGACATTGCAGCAAAAATACATTAAAAAGACAGGGATTTTACAGGATTGACTGAATACACAGTGATGACTACAGTTGAAACCATTTTTCTGGTTAGTTGTTGACTTTTTTTTTTGCCCCTAGTGTCTGACTCTGTGGGAGATAAGACAGCTACTGAAATGGGATATGTGTTGTGGGCAAAACAGAAAAGAAAAAAAAAAACTGATCCATACAAAACTGAGAAACTTTCTTCTTCCACATGATCTTTGTCTCTAGACTGCTTATGTTGAGATTGTCTGGGCTAATCTACAGTACAAAACTCAGGCAACATTCTGAACTGTATTCAAACAACAGGACACTTGGATAACCACTTCTAAGTTGGGACAGACACTTTCCTTTCTGATAAAGTGCTTAGATACCAGCTTTAACTTCGGGGTCGCATAAATACTGGCAGTCCAACACATTAACTGAGGGTTTTTTTGAAGTGGCAATGAAATGTCCCCTTGGGCATACAGGATGGGCCTTTGAAACTACACTGTCTAGATTCTTAGAAAAGAATTTTAATTAACTACCATGTAGCATGTTCCATACACAAACAATTCTCTATGATTGCAGGCATTAATAAAAAACACTGCTATGCTTCAGATCTTCTCCTGTGTTTTTATTTATTTAGAGAGTCAATAATTTAATTAATTATAACTAAAAGGCTGAGATGAACAACTGAGGTTCATACCCATCCCTGCATGTTGCAGTGTATGAACATGTGTGCTAAACTGCTATTTCTCCCTGACTGGGAGAATCAGGGTCTCCATGCTCATCTGTGGCTCCCCTTTCTTGTGCTGCATAAGCTAGTACTGCCTGTCCCTCCAAAACTCAAGTCTGGGCGCTAATTCCTCACACACTGTAGTACTTAGATACCAGTATCTCACCATCTAGGAAATATAAGTTTCTGGAAATTAATGACTGCACAGCCTGTGTTGCTGTTGTTACCTTTCAGTCTTCTTAATAAATGCTCTTTCTAGGAACAGACCTAATCCCTGTCTGTATAGGGATAAAAAAACAATTCACATTGGGTTCTTTAGAAATCCTGTATTAGGTCAAATGTTGCCTTCTTAAAGCTCTTGCGTATTCAGCAGGAGTTGTGAACTTACATCTGAAAGCAGAATTTGGCCTGCATCGTTCTGAAGTGTCTATTAACTCTCCCACACTCAGAAGTAAATCAAGATAGGATTCCTCTCAAGCACAATGAGCCTAAAATACAGGCTGTACTGCTCACATTGAGGAGACCAGGAATTCAACTTCAGTCATACTCTCCCTTCCTCCCTCTGACTCGCATCAGTAAAAAGGAGAAGAGGGCAGAAGTGGTACATCTCATCGCTGCTCTGTTTGCTTTGGTATCAATCCTCTTCCTCCAAGTTGATCATTCCTCCCTACCAGCCCCCAATCCTAATTCTTCCTTGCACAAACTTGGGAGCAATGACTCCTATCTACACTGTGTTGCAACCCTGCGTTGCCACCTGTCAATCACAACTCCATTTGTCTTCGAGAGGGTGAATAAAGAGGAGGGGGAAGGAAGAAAGCAGGAAGACCTCTGCATTGATCAAAAATGTTTTGGGCGGAAAGGATGGGGAAGAATGAGGGAGAGAGAGATGGAGATAGATTAGAGGGTAACAAAACTAGAGAGGAAGATAAACAAAGCCAAAAAGAAAAATGTCCTTTATTCATTTAAATAGCTCTCTGCTCCCAAGCCCTCTGCATGACTAATGCCACACTGTGGTGTGTAAACCTCTTGGGCACATAACGCAAACAAAGCATAACTTGGCCTGAACAAACAAAGGCCTAAGCAACAGTGATTGAATTCATCTTAAAACAACAAATCAATTCTTCCCTATTAATGCCCTAAATACCAGCGTAGGAGCACTGTCCTGTTGTAATAAACAGCCATGTGTTCAATTACCGTCTGTTTTCCCAACTACTGCTCTCTTCGGTAATTACACCATGCAATGCATTCTACATTGACATTATATTAATGTGCTGGGAGGAGAGATCTTAAATACAAATTAAATCAAGGCTAAACATCTCAGAAAGCCTTACCGAGTCACACAAGTGCTAACAGGACATTCTTCAGCAGAAAGAACAGACTGATTTTTTTCTTTGTTCACTTTTCGCTTTCATCCTCTGGCTAAATAAATACATTAAAACACAAGCATGAAAGAACTCCATTGCCCCAAAGACCACCACAGTAAACCTTCCATGAGCTCTCTAAACATCCACTTCACCTGTACAAGATCCCTGCTCAATAAGGAATGTTTCATAAGTGTCAGATTACCTCACTCACAATCAGCTAAACAGCAATGACAAAAAATCTTCAACAACAGACAGGTGACAACAAAGTGAGGCAAGAAAAACAAAAGCAGAAAACTTTCTGGACTGAGACAAACACAAGAGAATAAAGTTTAAGAAAAGGTTTCTTACTCTTTTGCAGAATCATCAAACAACTACTATTGACTACTTAATAGCACACAGCAAACAGACCAAACAAAAGATATGATGAAAGACATATTTACTTGTACGGGGCTCCTTCCCCCACCTCAACTTTCCTTTCCATTTCATATACACCCACACTGCACCGTTTGCATTGTGTTGTTAAATAACCAATGGCAACCCAGATGAAACAGTGGAAGGGTTTCTATGATGCTGTCAAGCACCAGACAGATGCTTGGCAGTGTCAATATGGTTCTTTACATTTGGGTTGTGCCAAGGTTTGAAACGAAAAATAAAATAGGAATAATAATACTGAAAGGTGGTAATGAGTTAGTGCATGTGCATGCAGTAAATTTTTAAATCAATGGAGTATCATCCTACCTGCTGGCTTTTACTTCAGTGATTTGAACTGTTATGGAAACAGATAAATAAGGCTTTGCTTTTTCTTTGCATACTGGATTGCAAGAATTTGAATACAAAGCAGAACCAAAGTTTGGGATGTAACAACTACAGACCTCTAGGCCCTCTAGAGTAGACTCGTAAGTTTCACCTGCAAAAACATGCCAAGTAAGTCTAACATAGGAAGTATGATAAACTTCCAAAATCTGTTTCAAAATAAAATGCCCTAGGAGCTGCAAAACTTTTCTGACTGAGGCTTCAGAAGGCATAAATTTGTATATTAGTAGTAAATAAAATTTTGAAAGCTTTTTTGATTAAAAATACTACAGTTTACCCTCAAAACCACAGCATATAACATTCGGATACATTTCAGTGTCTTTGTAACAACTGCTCATTTGCCCATCTAATGTCATTAGACACAGAAACACCCCTAAAACCTCTCCAGGTTTTGAAATTCATTTTTGTTTGACTAGTTTGAATTTTTTTCATTTCAGCTGCCAAACCAAGTCAGGGGAAAAGCTGTTTCCACCTGACCCAAAATGTTTTATTTAATTCTAATTGAAATATTTTCATTTCTGTTTCAAATTAATCATTTTATCATCTAAAAACAACAAAAAAATTATTTCCAACTAAAAATTTTGTCTAAAAATGTTGACTGTTCCAAATGTTCTACTATTTTTGGCTAAAGTTAACTTGTGAATTGCTAAATGTCATCAGTCCTTAATTATTATTTATCAGGTTTCAGGGTGTGTCTCCCCTCAACTTTCCTCCACTCTGAGTGCTTTTTGACTTTATACATTACAGTATAGAAACCACACACATATAGCATGTCTCCTCCTGAGGCAACAAAGTAATCACAATAAAATTGCGTGAAAAGAAAAGATGACGAAAGGAGTTTTATCTTCCCAGTACAGCTTATTTAGAATGCAAGAGATGTACACCGTTGTGTAAAACTGGCAACATTCAGATCACCTTAAAAATATCAATGTTAAACAGATACATAACTAATAAAAATAAGCAACAGCTTCAAACTTAAGAGTGTTTTTACAAGGCTATTTCATTAGCTAAACAAGCAAGTGGGAGTTGCTTCAAATGTTGCTCCTTGCCTTACTAGAGGCTTTCCTTTGCTTCTGGTAAACAGAAGACATAAGACTGCCTTGTGAATAGCTCATGGCACAGACTGAGATCTGCAGCTAATCAGACAGGATGATAGGTCATCTTAATCAACTTCAAAAAGCCAATCCACGTGCTTGTCCCAGCTCCTTGCCTCTCATTCCCCGATCGTGCTCTCGCTCATTTGGCCTTATTTTCCGCTTCCCCCTCCACTTACTTCACACAAATTGTGTTGTTAAGAAAGAACATGGGGAGCCCTTCAGGTCTCAGCATCCTGGGCGCAGGTGGTGGGGAAAACTTTGAAGTGAGCTCTCCACTAACTCTAGAGTTGGCCGTGCCTCCTCCATAAGCAGCTCTTATTAAAAAAACAGACCAAGTATCCACTAGAATAAAACCAAGCAGGCCTATTTAATTAGGGCAAATCTTGATATCCACTTCTTCATGTTAAACCACACAGTCATACAAGCCTGGGAGGTCTGATTAATTTTAATATGCACGGTCATGACAAGTGCCTCGGGGGTAAGAGAGAGGGGAAAAAAAAAACAAAACAAAACACAAACCTCGCTAGCTTGACAAATAGGTTTCAGCTAAATGCTGTGTATGTTGCCCAGATTAAGATGTTACTATTCAGCAATGGCTTGAACCTTTAACATGAGAGACAAGAGGCCTGAGAAACAGGTGGCTCACTCTTCACTCTTGAATAAATGACATCCCCGAAAGCTGTGGCACATAAGCATACAGAAGGAGCTGGCAAACTCCCTCATGTATATTTGTATATTACCAGCCTGGGTCAGAGGTTTTTCCAGCAGTGATCCAAGGACTGAAATGAAGCACAGAAAGCTAATAGCTTTTAGAGGGGATAGGGTAGTTTAAAAAAAAAGCAAAATACCAAACGAGAGCGAGACAGTGCGAGAGCAAAAAAGGAAGGCAGATTGTAATCTATTTGGAACATGTTGAGGGCAACAGGTACATCAAAATAATCTGGGGGTAAGAGTGGCAGCAAGTTTTGAAAACCCCTACTGAAATTAATCATGGCTATTGAAGAGTCTGGCTCCCTGGGGAATTAGCAGACAGAATAATTTTTTGGTCTTGGTGAACCAGTTATATGCTGCTCTGTAAAAGATGGGAAGTGAGAGATCAAGTATTTTACTTTGGCTGCTGCTTGTCCAATAGTTGAGTGAACATACCCTTGAAGGAAATTTTAATTATGGAGATCCATCAGAGAAGTCTTTAATTCTAAAATAGAGAAGGGGGGAGAGACTACATCTTCTCTCCAAAAGCACAAGTTTCCTGAATCTCACTTGACCGTAATGCTTTCGTCTACATTTAACATGCTGTATCAGCATCTCAGATGCCTTTATCAGAAGAGAAAAGAAAAATCTAAACGCTACAAACCTTTGAGGATGTAGCAAGAGAGACTTGGAAAGGAATCTAAGCACATTTTGAAAACATCCATTGAAATAAACCATGATTATCAGGGTAAACTATTAGGAAGAAAATAACTTAAAAATTGAAGTGACAAATGAACTAACTTCACTTTGAGCAAGTAAAAGCTGGCAGGGCTTCAAACTAGGCTATCTCTGTTCTAGAGTTAAAGCACTTGTTAATAAAGGTTTCAGCCACTGCAGCATTTAACAGTCTTCACACAAGCCTATTTCACAAACTTAATCTTTTAAAAATATTTTTTTATTTTTGTCAGCAGCATATGAATGCACATTTCCATATGGCAGGGTCTTTGAAAGAAGTGCATGGAAATTTGATGCTGCCTTGCTCCACCAAATGACACATTTTCTGGTGACAGACTGCATAGGTGAACATGGAACCACAATGCACTTGAAGCGTCCCTCCACAGCAGCAGGATTGTACGAACAAACCTTAAAAGTACTCAACTGCAAAGTATCCTTGTTTGTCCTTCAGCAGAGCAACATTACAAAGCCTCTTCAACATGTACATTGACAAAGAGATAGTGAAAAACCAAAAAAAAAAAAAAAAAATTTCAAACATCAACCAATTAGAGTATCCTAAGGCTTTTCCCAAATCTGTTCACTTTGTTTCTTCCCATTTCATCAGAAGTTATTTAAAAACAAGAAACAGCCTTTTCAAAGGCCTCCTTTCTTGTGCCCATTAATCGTCTACTTTGGAATTTCAGGCCTAGGAAAAGGGACACCTTGATTTCTTTATAAGATAGGTTAATGAAAAGTTTGATAATATTAGGATATATTCTGGAATATTATTTCATCTAGAGAGCCTGAATTCAATGCTACAGAACTGCTTAAACAGCCACCATTTAAATTACTACACAAACAGGTGTTGTGATTTATAATATAAACTTATAATATAAACACAGGCTTTGGGGGATGTTGGAAGACAAAAATCATGCCTGAGAGGACTTTCTCATCTCTTTCTTTCTGACAAAGAAATTACTTACAGTATCGCAGCATACTATAACATGTGAGGCTCTGCAATTCACATTGCCTGCTAAAGCCCTGTAAACATATGCCTATTAAACACTTGAGATTAATTGTTCCTGCTCAGAAAAATCTAAGGACTAGTAAAACACAATACTGAAGAGGGAACAATGTTAAACAGCATATATACACAATTTTTGTTTGTACATGTTTTTATATATGTCTTAATGTATGTGTTTCATACATGCTCTTTATATATATTTGCATCTGAATACATATATTTATATAAAATTCAATGCATTCATTTAACTGGCCAAACAGAATTGAGTTTCAGCAGTCCTCATCATAAAGAGCCATTTAGATGAATAAGTGTTACCCACATGTGCACATGCTCCTATGTGCAGTCTCTGTAGTCAGGTAGATGTCTATAAGACCCCCTTTATCTACAATTCCCACAGATTCTATGTAACTACATAGATCTGGGCTCAGAAGTCATGGTATGGAAGTTTTAAAGATAAACAGACACATAACCTGTTACAAACATAATGCCAAAACAGAAAAAGAAGGTTGATTCTTAATTAAAAGTTAGGAGATTTAAAGAACTGGCGAGTGTCCTGGCTTATTCTAAAAATAGGAGAGTATGTACTTGTTTGACTATATTTATTTTTTTCCAGAAACCAGGCCATACATTTAGAGGAAAGGCTACACAGATTTCAGAGATTTAATTTTCTACAAGCACAGGCCATAAATTAAAATACGGCAATCCAATTCCATTAATAGTGCAAGAAAAGCTAAGTGGCTGCTTTGGTCTTTGCTTTCATGAACTTGTGTCAAGCTCAGTGACTTCAAAGAGATTTCCATTTCATTTCTACAAATGAAGAGAACAGGCAGACAGAGAGTCTCTGCCATCCTCTGATGCTTTAAGAAAACAGAAGAAAAACATGCCTGTATCTCATTCGCCTAATGATTTTAGCTGCAAAAGGAATCCCATGGTCCGCAGACGACCCTCAGGGCAAGGGCTTGAGGTCTGTCACAGTATATAAGGCTTCTCCAAACCCACTCTATTATCTTCATTATTGTATACCAGGAATAAAAGGGGACTGACTCCTCTTCTGAAGTTCAAGTTAGAAAGGACAGAATGTTTCATGTAAAATAACATTGTGTGACTTCAGTAATAGGTTTATGCCTTTGGGGGCCTAATACTAAAGCTGTATATAGGGATTTTCTGCAGAATTTGAAAGAAAAAAACAAGCACTGTATTAGCAATGAGTAAAATTCCACAAGTTTTAGATTCACTGAAATAGTCTGTGTCTCTGTGTCAGCATGACTCATTGTCACTCACATACTTTCATACAGCAAACCAGCAAGTTTAGAGGAAAAAAAAGACCTAAGTATAAACCCCTCTAAGGCCCAAGCCATACACATATGCAACAAAGAAAAGGAAGTCACAAGTTTTTGGAAAGTCCTTAGGAAGGACTAGGTAGCATGACTTCCTTCAGATGACATTAACCAGGGGCATATATCCATCAAATCAACATGCAAACCATCTACATGAACAGTGCTGCTTCCCCTGCCAGCTTATGTGTGGGTACTTGCACGTGCTTTCATATATGCATACTTATATGTGTGCATTCATGTACTCTAAGCAGTATGTTTCCCAACACTGTAAAAGCCCTTGTCCTTTACTGACAAAATTTACTCAGTATTAACTCTTACTAATACTCTAACATAATATGAAAACTCAATTTCCCTGAGATTAATAAAGTTTCTTAAAACAACACTCAGACCTGTTAATCAGCATTTTGGAATATGTCACTTGTCCTCAAAATCCATTTAAGAAAATAGAGGTCCTTCCCTGACTGATATGAGGTTTGGATCAAGACTTAAAGTCTACCTAGGCTTTCTCCTCTTTCAGTTTTGAAAAAACAGATCATTGAAAAGGATGCTTCAAAAACATCACAATAATCCAGAAGACAATTTCAAACAATAAAAACAAAGCAAACATAGCCCATTTCACAAGTTAAATAATATATAAACTTTCAAGTACATGGAGAAATGGGAATCTGGCTCATATTTGGTCTTTGAAAGGTTCACAGGAAATTTAATTAAAACTCAGCTACTGGAGCAAATGTTTCACTTTCTTCCCAAAGAGAAATAAAATATTATTGTTGTTGACATAATGCATCAAAGCTTAACCAAGATTCTTGATCGTCTTCTACAAAACTTCACAAACTCGCAAGACTAAAAATTATTAATGAAATACAGGGATCATGCATTGCTGATTTGTTACCTACATCTGCTATCAAAGATTCCCACTCCTAACGCATCTTATTCATGGGGAAACTGATTAATATGCAAATTACCTGACTAGCAGTCAGTGATGACTGACAACTTTTCTGTAGCATTACGTAAACGCAACATGACAGTAGATATTCTGCTGGAGTTCCAACAGAGGAGATGTGCTTGCAGTAGTATATACTTCTTTTAGGGAGAGAGATTCATATTTGTTGAGATGTCTAAGCATCTGCACCCAAAAATATCTATTTTTTAATTAGCCACTCTAAAAACAATCATGTTGGCTGAAGGGATGGGGGAGGGAAACTTGTCAAAATGATGTATTTGTCTCTCATCACCTTTCAATGTTCTTATGCAAGTCTAATTTTCTTCCTAGTCAGCTCACCTCTCTGGCCTCCTTTTGTTTCATGTCTCATTTCCCATTCTTTTCTAACTTCTGAACTTTTGTTAGTTCGCTTTTAAGGAGAAAGGGGAAAAAAAAACCCACAGTCCTTTCCTATTCATTTTTTCCTGGATGGGGAGTAAGCAGAGACATGAATATGGCACCCTCATAATGACTTAACTAGGGCTTAATGAAATTTTCATCACAACCTGCTGTTCATTTTAATGGCCTTTGAAAGACAATAGAACAATGACTAGAGGGAAGAAAAGATTTTCTGTTGCATGCATTTGCAAAGCTCAACATTCAGTTGCTCCCCCTCCTTTCTTTTCACAAAGCTGTAGATCTTTTGTTTGTACTGTATATTTTCATTTTAGTAGAGCTGAGATAATGCACAAGCTCTGTAACCATTCTCATGTCTATCTGTGGCCTTTTCTTAATGGAGTCTGTGCAGCTTGTACAACCTCACTCTCAACAGAATATTTATACATTGCCCAGAATCCCCTGTTCTTTCCTCTCATATAAAACTCTGGTGTTCTTCCCTCTCACTCCATACCATACACAGGTAAGATCTTCTCCATTCAAAGGTACAAGATGGGTCACAGCACTGACCATTAAGTCAATGTAAATGCAAAATGAAATGCTATGATTATACACATTATTAACAAAATGCATAGACAAAGAATCCTAGCAGATTGCTGCTGTGTGCTATAGTCAAGAACAGAAGAAAAATTTACAATCGTGTCATGCTCATGTATGTGATAGTGTGATTGCGTTTGCAACTGTATTTACAGTATGCAGGTTGTCCTAAAACTGTCTTGTAGATGTTGTCAACTCCTGCTCCAACACTGAGGTGGGCTCTGAGGGCCATGCTTTGAAACATTTGAAATAGATTTCTGCAAGGGGATAAGTGGGTGTAAATGAAAACAAAGTCTTATTACTGTGCATTAGGGAAGAAGCCTCAGTATGTTCACGCCCATTTTCTCACAGTCCTCTGGAAATCCATCTGTAAATATGCATGCTGGGTAACTATGGAGAATATAATGACTTCCAAACAGGTGTTTGACTCTGCCCCAAAAAGGCAGGAATTGAAAATCTTACTTAAAGGAAAGTTGTTCTGTGGCTTCTCAGAGATGAGATGTTCAGTCTTAGTCTCAGCCCACAGAGCGCGAGTGGCATCATCACTGACTTGACATATACTCTCAAAAAGAAACTGATTCTCCAGAGATTTTAACTATATGCCAAGGCTGAAACTTGCCGGTCAGACATAATGCAGAGAAAGCCTGTACTGCGTCTGTTTGTATAGTACCTACACTACAGGTAAATAAAGGATGACATGATAGGACACACTCCAGACAAAAGCTTTCATGAATTCCAAATTTAACTTCTTACCTTTCAAATAAAGACATGTCTATTAGATAATTTCACAAAAGCATTGTGATTGCTGAGAAAACTCTTTTTTTGCTCTAGAAATATGGGAGAAGTGAGTAGTAGTTTAAATAACTCTCAGGCTGTTAAAACTACTGTCTTCATTGTACACATGTTCAGAAGGTTGCTGTCTGTTGCAAGGGTGACAAAAAGACCATTATGTCAGACAAAGGCTCTTATTTGAGAGAAGCTAAAAATGTTAGTTATGATGGGATACTGCTGAAATTTCTCTCTAATGTAGACAAGGACTATGAGTTCTTTACTTCAGTTTTGCTAGCAAGAAAAAGCAAATGGAGCAGAAAATGGGAAGACTAAAAAGTATACATATCCAAAGAATCTGGAGAACAGAAAACAAACCAGGAAATTTTGGCCAGTTTCCCAGGCCTTACCTTCTGGCTCATTTTTGATGAGCTCTTCCATTTTTCTTTGCTTAAGGGTGTCTACAACATCTGCTAAGCTCCCTTTGCGCCTTTCAGGGGTCCCCAGGGCTGTGCTGGACAATGAGTCTCCACTCTGACGCCCACCTTCTTCTGCCTTCAAGGGTGAGGTAGATGAGTTGTGCGGGGCAAATGAAGACATCACTTTATTGCCATCAACTTCCTGAAAGGGGAAAAAAAAATGAGATGAAACATTTCTTTCTTTTCCTGAAGAAGAAAAAAATAAAGATGGAAAGAAAGAACAATCCTTTGTTCTTTGAGTTCATTGCTGTTTGTTCTTCTGTTGAAACCTTTAAAAAAGCATGCAATGCTTCAAAAGTACCGAGAACAAAGCCTATCCGTAAAGCATAAACCAAGATTACAGGCTAAAGTGAACAAAGATCGGCTTGTAAGAGAGAAACATAAAATACAGTTTTTCCCTAATTGAGAAGAAGTGTTGTACTCACAGATTTCCTAATAACAATGGTATTGATTACCTTTAATTGTTTGTTCTTACAAACTCTTATTACAGCTTTCTTTTGAAAAAATCTTCAGTTTTTACAAGGATCATTAATTTCCTGACTTTATAAAGTACTTAATGCCTTGATGGATACTTGTTGTAAGAAATGAAATAGTAACCAAACATTAAATGTCCTTCACCTAATGACTATTTTAACTCACAGTTCAAGTAGTTCTCCCATCTATAAAGGATGAAACAATTGTTTTCAGTTTTCTAATTCTCTTTCTATTTCCCTCTTCAATTTCCCACCTTCTTGTAGAGACAATATTTTTCACAAAGGTGGTCCTAATGACTTTCACTGGCGGCACAATGGCAAAACTCTGTGACTCCCTAGAATGCACACACAATCCTCCTCACATGAGAGTCCATAGAGGTCTAGTCATTAATTTTAATGGAAACCAAAACTGGTTCCAGCATCTTCAAACTTGCCTTCATTAATGTGAGAGCTTTCTCCCCCATGCTCCCTCCAACATAATGCAATGTTCTCTGCACATATTCCTTTCCCCTTTCATGTCTCTTTTATACCCTACCCTTCTGTACACATCTCTGAAAACATTTTTTTTCCCCCTCTGTTAACATATGCCATCTATACCTTGCAAAACTTAGGTCAAAGTCTCTGAACAAAGCTTGCTGCAGAATACACAGACTGCATAATATAATGTTGCAGACATGAAAAGTTTTTGTTTCTATCAGGTTCTCCAGAGTTTTTATTCTTTTTCATTATCTTATTTCCTTACATTTTTGTACTCCATGCATTTAATGAATATTATCTCTAAAAAAACTCAATAGACGATCTTGTGATCTCAGTTACAGACATGGTTGATAAAGCCTTAATAATGAATTTTCAATTGTTTTCATGTTAAAGGGTACAGAATTGACATATATACTGCTTTTAGTGGTCTCTGCTACAATTTTTTCAGGTTTTTTCTGTGTCCTTTTTTTGTGTCTCTGGTTTATTAAATCTCAAAATTTCAGAAAAAAAGCACCTTTTCATAAATAGATCATTGCTAAAAGTTATCTCAATAAAATTTGAATAAAGCAACATGGAAGTTATGAAGCAAAAAATATTTCCACAGACTACTTCATTTTGGAAAAAAAAAATTTTACCTTTGGTTAAGAAAACTTTTAGTGCAAACAGTTTTGAGCAGCTTGAATGTGTTATACTAGTCAATAAATTCCCTAACAGAATCGGATTTAACTGAGATTACAATCTGGGCCATCATATGCCCCAAAAGCCAAACCCAGTGATGTTAATGAGAGACTTTCAACTGACGTCAATGACCTTCTGACCAAGCCCTAAAAAATGTTCCGACTTTAGTCAACAGAAATGGTTCTTTTTTTTTTTTCTTGCAACTCCCTCAATTTTTCTTCTATACTTGCAAAATTACTAAAATTACTAGTTGCTAATAGTGGACTTAAAAAGTGAGCTGTAATTTTTTCTACATATAGAGTAAACATATATAGGCCTGAATAAACTTGATCTAGACAAGCAGACACTGATCTAGACAAGCAAAATAGTTAATTTCAGGATCAGTTCAGATTTTATCTAACATTCAAAACCTTTATCACCAGGTGGCAATTTTTTTTTACTACATACAAGGCCAGAAGAGGAAGTATCTTGAAAGTTTCTTTCTTATTCACACTTGGAGACAGAAAAGTCAAATATCATGCTTAGTTAACAGTTCTTAAATCCACCTATACCACCAATTTTGTATAGGAACAGTATCACTCCTAATTTTACCAGAAACTACTTTCTTATTTTGTTCCAAAGTGGGCCCCAAAGACACTCACTTTTGTGTTTCTTTGTATGTCACGTGCTGGTTACAGACACAAAGCATGTGCAACAGCTGCCTAAGCCTCAGGAATCATAGATGCTATTTCCATGTACATGTTGGGTATATATAAGTGGGTTTATATGTACATATATCTGAGTATAAAACAAGTTCATTAGAAGAAGCGTTAAGAACACAAGGACTGAATGACATGTAAAGTAATACAAGGTGATTTTCAAAATCATTAATTGCTTGGCATTCAAATAGAACCTCCAAGTATTTTCAAAACTATTACAATTTCCCTGCCTCTCTTTCTGGGGAAAAGGAATTGGGACAGGGGAAAGACAAGAGAATAGTTTGTGGGTAAAACATCACGAAAGAACTCTGGATGTAGAGTTCCGAGGTCTTTCATATGTTCCATGTAATCATGGAAAAAGTCATTTTGTTTCTCCGTTTCAGTTTCCCATCTGTAAAACAGGCACAAAACGAGTAATTTCTTATAATGTAAAAGTCTTGGAAAGATAAATTCATAAATAACAGAGACAGCTTGCTTCTACATTGTCGACTAAAAGCATTTCAATAGTACTTCAGACTCCATAGCTGGACAAAGAAAAAAATGGAAATGTTCCACACAGATCTTTTAAAAAAGATAAATTATATATTAAAATATACATTTAGGCAACAATCCCCAAAATAAAATGTTTCCTTCAGCTGCTCTTGTTAGGTGTGCATGTATGCAGCGTTTGCCTATCACATACATGGGCTATTTATACACTTGTGGGGTTTAAGATACACTCCACTTAATCAAAACACATATACAGTAGGGGAACAGCTGCAATCACATCTCAGTGGGCTAAATTACAGTACACCAGTGAATTATTCATTCAAAAAGATCTGTAGCAATCACACATTCATTGCGTGATTCGCAATCTAAGAGGAATCCTCTCTTTTCCATATCAGCAGATGAACGCACATATCAGCTGATGAACGCACACATCAGCTACCGCTGTTGATGACAGTTCAACATGTATCCTCTAGCACACCAGCTCGAGAATCTGTCTTCCCCACTTGCCTGTGTTCTGTCAGAACAACTTGAAATGTTAAAATATCTCAGTTTATCTCCCTCTGTTTTATTTTGCTCTTTCTCATGACATTACTGGGGAAAGTGAAAAAATTTTCAATGCTTCTGGATTTTTACTTCTACCACATGAGAAGGACACTTCCACATAGAACCTACTCATGTCAATGGCTGTATAAAACTAAAAACTTCTAGGAAGGAAAATCGTGTTATTACATATGAGAGTTTAACCATTCCTGTGAAAATACTCAGAGAAATCCTTAATGGCAAGAAAGACATGTCAGCAACAGTTTAAAATTAATCCCCTGAGAAGAAAGTTCCCTCCCAACAAGCAAGATGTAGCAGGCTTCTTTTTTGAAAGGACAAATTCACATGACTTTTTTTCAGTTAACTGAGAGAAAAGTAAAAACACTGCAAAGACCCTACTGCAAAGTAGGTATTTAAGGTATTTAGGGTATTAAAGTCCCTAAATATCTACTACTGACCTTTCAAAATTAAGTCCATCAAGCCACACACCAGACCTATCTCTCAGTCACTGAAATAGTGGGAAAACAGACACTCCTTCACCAGAGAACAGTCTCTCTCAGCTGCATAACCATTTCACCTGTTCAAGTTTGATTACATTCCAGCCTCTGGCACTGTTAATCCTGGTAACAGTTTTATGCATTTAGCAGCTGCTTCATGGATGGGGCTCTATTGTTCATTTGCATTTCGAATTGCTTTGCTAATGTGTGCTGGCACAACATTTCATCCAACTCTGAGCTGGGATTGTACTCACCAACACCTGATGCTGTGGATTCTTGCTCTTCCCACTTCCGAAAGCCAGACAAGGATCTACACAGATCCTGTTGAATCAAAAGCCCTTCTTTCTCCCCTCAACAACAGCAACAACAAAAGGGTTGGCCCACGTTTCACATCTTCTGCTTTTGTTCCAAGCCAGAATCCACAGGAAGACTTGTTCATTTACAAGAAAGTTGTCTCTATACTACTAAACAGCTTTCCACCTATGGAGGAAATACCTCTTCCAAGGTTTAATGATAAAACAGGCTTCTGCCCTTTCAGGATGAGGTCAATAATCTTCCTTTGTTAATCTTGGGCAAGCTTTACTTAATCTAGCCCCCTTGTCACCTTTGTGATTGACAGGAAAAGTCATGTCACTGGACAATGGACTTATCCTCGCTGAGCAGTATCTTTTTTAGAGATTACACAATGTTACCCTTGCTCTCATAAAAAGTGCAAACACTTTGCTGTTAAGAGAAACTATTCATTCCAACTGTATCTTTCAAATTGTCTCTCTCCATTCCCAGGGTCCAACCAAGCCCTATTTCAGTTCTACAGACGGACAGTGGAGCGCTTAATGAAAAGAAACAGGTTGTACTTGGTGAGATTTCCAAAATATCTCTTAGTGCTCTAAATAGATCTCCTCTTTTCCTTCCTCATCTAGAGATACACATTATTCCTATTGGCAATTAAACTCAGACAGAAAACTCTGTTTCTGTGACATTAAAATTTTGTCCCAAACCAACCAATAACTGAAGCAGAAGAAAACTCAGAACTAAGTCTGAAACTGTTAATTACCACCATATGGTATGCAAGGAGGCTGCATCTGCAGCAAAAAAAAAAAAAAAAAAAAAAAAAAAAATCATTATGAGAATCAAGCTTCTGGCTTTGCAGCCAAAAACACCTGGAATGAAATACTTAAGTCTTTAAAACAAGCACTGATTTTAAGAAGCCTGTGATCCTAAAACCAACCTAACAAGTTCTTTTTTCAAAGCTGGAATTTTTCCCATACTTTGCTCTTTTAGAATGTATAAAAAGACACAAAAGCAAATGGTTTTGCTCTCCTTTCTACATTACACTTCTAGGCCCATCTATTTTATAGTCTCCATAGTGACCAGGAAGCTGGTAACAGTATGACATAAGACAGAACAAAAAGACAGAATACTTCACACCTCTGAAAACAAATGATTCTGGAGCAGTTTAGTACTGCTTGCTAATTGTTTTTATTTATTTTACCTAATAAACTTTTAGGGAATTAATACCTGTGTTTAAGATTCAACAGCATAGCTACTTCAAGTGAAAATCTGAAAGTTATAAAAACACTCCCAAAATCCACAGGAGGTCCACCAGAAATTATGGCAAAAAACAAACTTGACATTTGCAATATTTTTTAAGGTTTAAAAGAAACAAAAATCACACACAATATTCACACAGCAAGAATCACTTTTTATTTTTTCTTAACCTTTCATTTTAAATCTTTGCCTTAATTAAGGTAATTAACTTACTGTAGGAGCATAAGTGCCATCAGCTGTCAATGACATTCAGATCTTCAAAACACTTCAGTGATTTGAAAAAGTCTCTCGTTCTACATTCTATGTCACAGGGGCCGTAGGGCAGATATTAACATAAACTTCTATGGTTTATGATGTTGTCAACCTGGCACCTTCAGGAACATGAAATACATATTCCATAGGCTTCCCAACGGACGCCACTATTTCTACATTTTAGAATTTGTTTCTCTCTTACATTTAGATAAGTCTTTTGTCTATAGGTTTTCTTCATAGACCTAAGCTGTTCATCAGTGGTGAAAAGGAATGATTGCAACGATATTTAGAATAAACAGCGGAGGATACAGTGAGAAAAAGGCAGACCTTGTAAAAAGGCAGAGAAGTGGGAAAAGGGTGTAACAGGATACATACACTGTTAGGAAGTAAGGCGTGACAAGAACTGTTCTTTTATCCATCCAAGGATGCTTAAAATAGATTTCCAAGGGTGTCATGTAGACAAACCTAGAAAGATGTACATCCACAGGCTATGGTTCTGCAGTTAGATCCATGCAAACCAGCTGCTATTCTTACAAAGATGATTTTTTTTTCCTAAGACTGTTTTTTTTAACAGTGGATAGACTGTAGTTTTAATGATCACAAGGAACTGAAATGTAATGGAGAGTGAAGAAGTTGATAAACAGATCTGAAAGTCAGCTGAAGAGGTCATCATGGAAGTGAAGAAAAATTTTTACCTGAATTAGGCAAAATACACACAGTAAACAGATAGTTATATGTTTTCGTGTTTATTATGACCATGCTACAAGCCAATTAATGTTTTGGCTTTGCTGATGTATTCAGGACTCCATGATCTGTATTTTGGAAGTCATATCAGTTGTAACAGACTTACAGAATCCTCATCAAATCTAGCTTTCCCTTTGCTTGGTACTATAATTTTTAAAATTTTTTTGGCAGTCATCACTATCTCTTGTCCTTCACGTTATATTTATTTGATGTCAAGTGCTGCATCTAATTAATGACCTCTTTTAGATGAAGCAGGAGATATACTGGCAGAGGTTTCAATGGGAAGACTAACAGGTATTTCCAATATTTGACATCTATGAATCTTATAGAAAATTACTTGAAGCTCAAAAAGAAGACCATCTGCTCTATGAACTCTGCTACATCAGACACTTTCCCTTCTTCCACCTTTTTCCTCCATATGTAAAACTGAGACAACAATAAATATTTCCTGCAGCTTATGGCATTTCATATAATTGATGTAAAAAGCCCAGAGATTATTGGACAAAAGCCTCATAGCGGCTGTATTTTCATTTTTATTGATGCAATAAATACTCAGCTCTTCCATTACTCTGTAGTGCACTACAGCCCAATCATCTGAAACCGGAAATTGGGAACTCTCTCATATATCAAGCGCCACCCCACAATATCTGACAATAACACTGAAATGTACTTTGATTTTTACCAAATTCCATGATACTCAGACTGCTGCCAGAAATGCACAAGGAAGAGAAAAATTCAAGCGTTTCCAAGGTTCGGAGATGAACTATAAGAAGCTCTTCAGTTGTGTTCACACAAAAGGAATAATTTATAATCTGTTTTGCATTGATTTCTAACTTTATCCTCTGTGATTTACAGACGGAGCAGATTTTTCAAGGATTTAAGGTATCTAAAGATATAAGGAGATGCCTAGTAGGATTTTGAAAATGCACAATTATATCTATTCATTTAATTCTCCCTGATTTCATTATAGGTCCCTGAAAATAAAGACTTGGAACCAGCACAGTGTGACTGACTCTGCGCTTCTTCAACAGATCATTATCAGACTATCTACAGTACAGAGCACAATCTGATAACCCATGCTTTAAGACAAACATTTCTTCTCTGGCTGTTCTGCATTCCAGCCCATCCCAAACATACACAGAACAGGTTAGTATTTCTTACTGCATATCCCACCATTTATACATGATTTATTACAACTCAAAGAATTATATGCAAACTGTAGATCTGTTTGCAGTAAAAAATATATGAGAAAATGTTGCAAGTGAAATTTTAGAACCTTTTCATATCGGATGTCTACCAGGCCTGAGGGTTTTTTCTTAATTTATTTTCTTTGGGTTTGTTTTTATCCCACTTCTTTATCCCATTTCTTGCAATGAAGCATTCCCCCCATACATAAAAGTAAAATGCACATCTTTCTACAGAATATAGATATTAAATATAGTGAAAGAGTAAGCTTTGTCTTGGGTAAATGTGGTTAGTGTCGTAATTCCTAACACCCATTCTCAGATCAGATCTCTCCTACTGCTTCTTTCTCCAGCAAAACTCATTTTAAGAAGGTAATATAGGATTACATCTATTTGCTCTCGAAATACTTAACAAACAAAACTGGCATTTTGAGAACTCTTAATACGTTAGCTATAACCTGCAAAAACAAAGAACATGTTGTACTATAACAGCCTTGTTATCTTCATGCTGGTAATCTTCATGCTTAAAAATAATAAATAAAACTCTGTAAAAGCACTTTTAAGGCTTTTATGATCTCCTCCATGGGAGACTAAAGATCATGCTTAAGACATCGCTAAACAAAAAATAAAAGTACTTATCAAAACAGCTTGGTAGAGTCTTCAGCATATATTAAATCCAATTAATAGTTTTGAAATCATGTGGTATAAAATTATTATCTTTGTAAAAATACAAACCTACTTACATACAACAACTCTGGGTAAGTGTAATAAAACCTACACTGACTGTCAAAAATAGTTTCATCACCACCTTTTGTACTGTGATCCAAACCCATTGTCTGTGCTAACTCCTTGAAAGAATGGAAGAGGTCTGTCCGAAAAGAATTTAGTGATACAACTAAAGAAATGGCATAGGCTAGCAATGGCTCCCAGGCTGTTCTCAGCTACCTAGCTTTCCTATTATGGTTTACCAGATTTTAGATGGGAAAGGGATGTAAGATCACCTCATCTGTTCTCTGGTAGCCTATTAAAAAAAACCACAAACAAACAAAAATCTCACCATATATACTTAACCTCATTCTTTTGTCTGGGTAGCTGAGAGAGGGCAAAGGCAAGCAACGTACGACTTGGTCAAAATGGCATCCTCTGTGTTGAGGACCATTTTGGAGGACGTTTTATCTGGAAGGGACAATTGTCCAAACTGGGGAACAAACGAAAAGAAAATGTCCTGCACTCATAAGAGCCCGTGCTCTTCATACAGGCAGTGTGATTCTGACAACTACCTAAAATAAGTATGGAACAAAACTGCGCACTTGGCCCTCTAATGTAGTCCCAGTTGTTTCATTTGGGCTAGTAAAACATCTCAAAAAGACAGTAAGGTTTCCCATTCCCCTATCAATATTCTTCAGAGTAAAAAAAAAAACCCCACAACAACAACAAACCTCATTATGCTGAAACATTCTCTTATATTTGCTTCTTTTCAACCTAAAACTCTCCTTATTCAGCTGCCTCTTTCCAGCATTCTGGACTATTCTTCCATGCTAGAGCTTTCACCATCGACATCTTTTTTAACAGCATATATTTACTTTGTTATTACTGGCCCATATTTAGCCTTTCCTCTTTCAGTTTTCCCTCACAAATCAGCTCCTACAACTCTTTAATCATTTGTTGTTTGCATCTGAAATCCCTCCAATTTGCTGAATTCTCTAACATGGACAGAATAGAACACATTATTTCATGTGTAATCTTAGCAGAGTTATGAGCAGAAGGACAATTACCTCCTTGTTACCGCCTTTTTTGCTGCCTTGCTGCATGACAAGCTCATATCTAATTTGTTTTAACACACCTAAATCTTTTTCAGCATTACTGTTTTCCAAGTGCCTTACTCCCATTGATTATCTGTGTTTTGCATTACTTTATCCAGCTGTATCAGTACGTAATTTCAGATTTGATTATTTCCTGCCATGCCATACAGTCTCCCCTCGATTCCTTTGATATGATTCTAAGCTACCCGGTGCACCACTGGCAACTTTAATGAGTGCATTGTACTTCACTTGTTTAAACTTCTACAACAATGTCTTTATTTCTCCGTATTTCTACAATGTTGCTACAGGCTCTCACTGTTGGATGAATCCCATATAAAGAACTAGACATCTTGCAGCAGGCAAAGGACTACAACCCTGTTCCTTTCAGTTCACTTTTTTTTTCCAAGCCACCTCAGAATAATACAAGGGATGGATGTCTCTCAGAGTCTCTGACAGACGAGGGAAAGCAAAAAGGTGTTATAATGAAGTACATCCGTGCAGAGTATATTGCCCTAGGAATTTATTCTTCATTTCTACTCAAGGAAAAGGTACCTATCTCTTTCTAACATTCAGCATATCTACCTGTTCCTACTAGTTAGATAAAAATCATACTGTACAACATCCTTTCACCCTCCCCTCAATAGCTTAACTCTGAAAAAGAAAATAATCCATTATCTGGAACATTCAAATGAGATTTGTAAAACACTGTATGAAAGAAGCATCTCACAATGCATGCATACTTAACAGATTGAATTTCATGCAGCTTCCAATCATCAACTATTTTGGAATTATTTGTCATTTATATTTTTCAAGATCTTAGCCCACACATTTAATATCGGGAATCTTGCACACAACCTACATAAAGGGTAGGTGAGTGTGGCTAAATCCACTACACTTTTAAAACAATCATGTTCTGCTTTACATATGTTGTATATTGTTCATGAGCCTTCTCATTTCACACCTAGTTGTCTCCTTTTACCATATATTTGTTCTCCTGCTTTTCAAAAGATTACAGCTAGACTTACAGGATGATAACTGTCAAAATCATTTTTGCCTCCACAGAGATTAGCATCACTTTACTTCTTTTTCTGAAAGCAATCTTCTGGAAGTTCTCATTTTGAAGAAGGGCCAGAAAACATTACTTTATTAAAATGGAATGGCTACCTGAGAAACAGCCCCATTGTCTCTGAAGTTAACTCTAGCATAGGATACCACATTTAGAATATTAATTTTTCAAAACAAATTCTCTTGGTTCAGAACTATGTTTGTCTTATTTCTGAGATGCATATTCTCTATCACATGGGACTCATGCATCTGCTTTTACCTAAGCTACCTGTTCTTTTACCTGCTTTTTTAGACTTTGTCTACTACTTACCCTCTTACAATTTCTAAGTAATGACTATACAAACCATAATTTATAGTTGTTTTTTTTTTCTAAGCAGTAACTGTTTTCACCCCTTTCAACAGTTACTAAAAGACTTATTTCCCTACAACATTTTTTGCTTGCTCTTTATGTCATTTATGATTTGATTTTCCTTCTATCAAAGACTGTTCCACTATTTCAGTGAAATGTGGAAATCTGGTATAAACCAAAGCAGTTCTCTCAACTTCAGGAGAAAGACTGAACAGGTTTTTTGAAAAATAATTTTACCAACACAGAATAAATGCATTTACAGAAAATCAGTTCCACAGAAAAACTTTACAGAATAGGAAATAATCTTATTTGGATCTTAAGCACTTCAAACAGAGGATGGTCCTCTCTCAGAGAATGCACAATATATCAGAATAATTAATAAAGTTAATGACAAAAGTCAATCCACTTAGCACTGATACATAAATGTAATGTATGTTACAGCTACTAAAAATTTGTTAATTAATCCCTACAAAATCCCTTTGTGATAATGCTCCTAGTGTAAATTAGGAAACGACATGAACTGACTTGACAGGTTCCAAAGCAAGGTAATGGCAGAGTACATTCAACATAAAAGGTTTACTGAGAACCAATTCTCTGTTTAGTCCTCTGGGTCTCAGCACACTTCAAAGTGTAATACTATGTTCTGCTCATAGGAGCAACATGATGTCATTTTATCGTTTAAATCTCATTCTAAAGCTCATTCAAGCCGAGCTTAAACAAAATTTAAAATGCACTTAGACCCTGCATACAGGAAACAGTTCAGACTGAGGTTGAGTGATGCAAAAAATCCAATAATCTCTAATTTATGTCAGACTCAGAGTTATTCTCACTCTGCTGATCAGTTATTCTTTCTTCTGTTCCTATAAACTGCCGCCAGTAGCATACACTGCCTTCTACTAAGAGATCTTTGTGATAAGATGATATCAAGGGATGTTGTGACACTCCTGATTAAGAATTACACAGTAAGCAAACTGTAGAGAAATGCTAATTTTCCTCCCCTTTCTCATCACTTACCTAAATTATTCTGAGTAATACAAATGATCTTTATTAGTTTTAAGGCAGTTTGTTCTTATTCTCTTATGCCATTTTTTCAGGAAATCATCTAGATGATGAAGTCCACTAAATATGTTCTTAATAATTCATTTTTTGCACTGTTGTATGTCATGTTCACAAACAAACAAAAAACCCCAAAGAACACCTATTCTTCTACAGTCATAGTCAACTACACACCATCAGCTGAGGATGAATAACTTTTGCTGGAAATAGCCTTTCTTCTCCAAGCTCTTCTTTGAATCATTGAATTCTGTATTCCCTGCAGTTTTCAGTCATCCTGAAGTGATGCTGAAAAACCCACAGAATTGCCCAACCCAGACAAGAAAGACACAATTTTCTCCACTTTAAACTGGAAAGAATTTAAGTGTAGTTTGTGACAAGGAAGCACTGGTTGACTAACAGAACAATTAAAAAGTCTGTCTTTTTCTGACCCTAAATTCACCAAGAGTGAGTCTCAGGATGCAATCCAGCCAGGTAACATCACTGTGCCTACCAGTTCTGAGCAGATGTACAGAAGGCTTCTAAAAAAAGAGTTCTCTGCAATCCATTCATTATACTTAGCAATATCAAACAGGGAAAAATAATTAAAAAGCTCCTATTGAGCACTTAGAGACCTTGAGCACAGTCAGGGGGTGACCACAAAGACAGGATACTTGGTTATGTGTCATGCTTCATCTTTATATATATATTCATACACATTAAAAGAAATTACAGTATGTTTCTGAGGGGTTTATTACTTTCTTCCTCCATTCTATTCCTGCCCATGCTTACAGCACACATATTTATGTAAGTCAAAAGACTTAGATAAATATTTTTTCGTGTAAATAACATTGTAAACAGTTACAATGACACTATGCAACATCTGATATATGTGACCACTGACTGCTTTCTTGAGTAGTTAGTGTAGTCCATCATAGTCACGTTCAAGGGTAGTAATATTAGCAACGGTCATAGTATTGACCGTATTGTTTCTTTCATCACTATCACATACTAATTGGGAAGCCTGTTGAATCATTCATAGATATTATAGGTACTTTCTTCCTTCCATCCAGGCCTTGTGGTAAAGAAAAATTAAGAATTTTGGAAAGGCACGGACAGATTCTGCCAGCTGCCCTGTCTTTCAACCCAGTTTTACACATCTTTCTCACGACACCAGTTTTCACTGACTATTTAGGAATCATATTCATAAAATAAGGAAGTCTTTACACTGTAGGTTCAAATTCACTTCAAGCCTATACAAATCATGACACTTGTTATCACATAAGAAGCTAGTAATGTGAAAAAGATTAGATGATGTGTAAATCACATGTACCCAAATCAGCCAAAACATCATCTTCCAAGGAAAAAAATCTGGGACTAGGAAGGCCTGGAGAACAGAACAGGAATCCATCGTTACATCTTCAGTGACTAATTTGAGAATGTCTGAGGACTGTCTAAATAACATCCTTTTGTAAACATTTTTCCATTAAGATACTAATTATCAGCCTGCTTCTCTTGATTTCATCACATATTTTTACTCTAAAGAAGCTGGACAGAATATTGAATGATTAGCAAGAGTTTCACAAGATCTCCATCAGCAAACTGCATTTGCCTCTACAGGTTATTTCTAGTGAAAATGGGATCGCTTTTTCAGAAGACTAAATTGCTCTGGAAATGTCACTTCCAGAACACATTTTATTTTAAGCCTTTGTGTGCAAGTTTATTAATTTTCATCATAGCTATTATTCACTTAAATAAGAACTTTCTTCCTTGGAAGTAAGAGAATGAGTCTTAGTACCAGACAGGTGAGCCTGTACACAGTGAACGCTTAATAAAACATGATCAGAATTAGCTGTGAAAAATCTATCAAAATAACTAGTAGTTTGTCTTAGGTTTTACTCTTTTGCTTAACTTCTGATGAAAAGAAACACTCTCTTACAGTATCCAGTGAAGGCACTAATGAAATTAAACTGGAAAACAGATAGCAACAAACATCTTTGAAAATTGCTAGCCGTTCTTGTGACTGTAGGGGTTGCGTTAAGATCGGCACAAATTAGAAGTTTACATGGAGGCATTTGTGTTCTGCTTCTGTAACAGGTGAACCTCCAACCATACACAGGGATAAGCAGAACCGTGGCTTTAAAATGTCACCTTTAACTGACTATATTGCTTTAACTGCCATTTAAAGAGTCAAGACAGCTGGAAAAGAGGGAACTGAAGTCTGCTTTGCAGATATATCGTTAACAAAATAAGTACCATTTGCAAAATGTGTACTACCAGGGATGATGTGAGGCAAAAAAGACACAGATTTATTTTCACACTCCAGGTTAAGTTATAGCATTTATAGGCAATTAATAAAAATATCATATTTTTATGCAACTAGATGTGACCTCTAAAACCACAGTAAGACAGAAAACATGGGACACTTTAATGTCATTTTTACAGTCATTTATCTGACTATAACCACACTTTAAAGCGTTAAGGTCAGCTGGTCATGAAGCATGAGCTACACTTCTGACTAGCATGCACTGCATTTGACTTGAGAGTAAATAAGGGACTGACACTCCATTAACCTTCACAAGTACAATTATTTATCAAAACAGTTCAAAAGAGTATCCAACAAGGAACTGATAAATCTGGAAATGAAAAACGAAACTGTAACAGAACAAACTGATCTTTTGCCAGCAATGAAGAGCTATTTCCTACCACAATTCCCAGGGCAGTTTTCTAATATAGCCATCCATTTTGAAGTACTGTCTCTTAATTCACATTGGCTTTGACAAAATCTCAGAACTTTTTTTGTTCTTTTTTATTTCCATCTTCTTTCTTGGAAATAATATATGTTAATATCATGTATTTACAGGAACTTTCAATGACTTTCCTGAGAAACACATGTAGAAAATTCGGAAGAGTTCCTACATGCTTGGCCATAGCTATTCTCATGTGCTTTTAGTTTCAGTACAAGGACCATGCCTGTTCACAATATTTGTATTTGGTGAGCTGACCATCACCTTCGTACCACCATATAAACTTTATTAAGGATTTATGGTAGCTTACAACTTATGGTCTTCAAATTTTGTTAATTCTTTAAGATTTCTATAATATCCTTATGTTGTGAAATCCTACCAAAATTCCTCATTGAAGCATGAGGTTGAGGTGTCCATCAGCAGCTGTCATCCGCCATTAATTACTTTGACTTTTTGACTGCAGTAACACTCTGCACTTAAAAAAAAATGGGGAGTTTGCTCAAAATCTCCCACCAAAAACTGTCAGGAGTGAGAGTGGGAAAAAAAAAAAAAGGCACAATCCTTAACTCCACTGTACCTTAGGCTGATCCCTAACCTCTCTCAGATGCACAGATAGGAATAAATCACTAAGTATTCACCACTGGCATTGGAGTGGCCACAGTAATCTTAAAAAAAAAAAAAAAAAGAGAGCAGGAGTGTGCAGTAAATTAATTATCTTCCCAGTCTTTGCTCCCCTTAAGATCAGTATTTATTTCAGTACTTTACCTCATGTAAAAATGTATTAAGTTCTATGAGCACAAACAGCTACAATTTCCAGGTGGCTCATAACAAACACCTTCTTTCTGGTGGTCACGAGACAAAAATCTCAAAATGTAAAAATAGAGAGACAAAGTAGACAGAATCGCTTTAATGGGAATGTAGCTCTTCTCTTTTAAAAAGTAGTCTAAAACACAGTGAAAAGATCAGAATTGTTGACTGATATTAAGGTCAATTTCTACTACGGGTATTCCAATAAAGTAGAAAGATTGACTTGATAACTCCTTTTAACAGAGGATTCATTAAGCACATAAAATACAGAAAAGCATAACCTTCATTATATCAGTTATTTTATTTCAGTTTGTACAAACAGTGGATTCCTAAAGATCATAAAAGGAAATGGATTTTGATTTTAAAACTGTTGCATGCTTTATCTTGTACATACAAAAATAATTATGTTCTTGAGGTCTGTTGTGGTTTTTCTTCCCACTGATTTGCAGATCAAATATCTTAAAATATTTCCTCCCTGCCAACTCCTTCTCCTGGAAACTCACTCTGGTCCCGAGGCTCAATATTTCTTCTTCCTCCTTCCTATGAGTAAAGATCCTGTAGCCAGACTTCACTGGGAATTCTTTTGCTATGTAGGAGACACTATAATCCACTGTACTATTCCATAGCTATGTAGTCAGAGCTCTGCAAAGCTAAACAACTCCAAAGCTTGTCTTCTGCCAGTGAACTAAGCAAGACAGTGGTACACAAAGCCTTCCTCCCACTAGAAAATTTAACAATAGCTGACTAGACAGACTAGTACCAGAAAGGATCTACCTGCAAGTTAATTGAAAATAACTCAGAACCATTTACGAAATGGTGAGACACCCTGAGTCTGTTTTTATTTGGATTTAGAGTTTTTCACAGCATCTCATATGTACCTACTGCAGGTTATCACTGTCATTAATGGACAATCATCTGTTGTTAACTATGAGTAGTTTCTGAGAAGAAAGTAAAATATGGTGAAGACAAGACCTCTACATATTGAAAAAAAAAGTCTTAGAAGGGGGGATGTAACAGCAGTCATCTTCAAATGTAAAACTTTTTCCTGCAGAAAGGAGCACATTTTGCTGCAGTGCCTTGGACAAGAATTCACGAGCTAAAAAGTGATACAGGAAAGACTAGGGTTAAACATTAGGAATACCTACCTAACAGGAAAGACAGCAATACCCTGGGACAGACTGGCAGTCTCCTGCACTGAATAACTTCAGGAAGTTAAGACTATCATCTGATAGAAATGACATTGGTACAGCTGATGCCTGGTCTAAGACTGGGACTGGATGACCTTTCACAATCCCTCTCAGTCCTACAATTCCATAAAGTGCACAGCTCATACATTGAGAAATAGATGGGCTCATTCAGTAGGGGCTCTATAGATCTGTAAGGGACTTACTCACTAAGCTGGATCAGGGTTTTATGGTTGTATTTTGTTTTGGATTTTTTTTTTTTTCCAAATAAATCAATAGGCTTGGGCCATTTTCCAAAGATGTGATTTGGTAAGTTTCAAGCCAAACCTCTCAAGCTTTACTCATGAGATAAGTGCTAAACAATGAGCCAGATTCATCAAAGCTTTATAGACTTACTTAAAAGAAAAGGAAACTGATTCAGCCAACTCATTTCATGCCAAATCAGGCAGTTGAAAATCTATTCCTGAGATTTGGAAAATCTGTCTTTCTAAAAATTATTTTAAAAATATGTTTCAAGAGTCCCACTTTTGCAGGGGCCTCAGGCAACTCTGTCATGAATCTGTTTTCTTCCTCATCTGATTAGGAGCCGTACATTTCTCATGTCTACAGGAGATAGTTAAAGTATGTGTGTTTGTATATAAACACACCTACATAATATTTTTACATATATACTTACTTATACATAAGGACTAAAGAGTTTTCTATCAAAGGTTTGGTAATTAAAGCAGTGGCTTTGCTTTAAAAAAAATAATGAATTTGCTTCTTTACTAGAAGGGGAAAAAAAATCAATAGTGGGCTGGACACCAATGTACTCTATTAATGCACAAAGCTAAAAACCTGCTCTCAGGCAGGTTTATGAGCCCTAGCACATAAAATCAACAATTCTTCTTAGTACTGCCCCTTAAGATTACTTCCTAGGGGGAGGTTAATTCCCATGGTTCTTTAACTCTCTGTACCTCTTGGGCAAATGAACTAGTTTTTCCATACACCCTACAAAAATCCTACTGAAATCTCCAAAGTCTTTCAAACAAGGCATCAAAAATTATTATTAGGAGAGAGAAGAACATAAGTCTGGTGCAGTCTTATTAAGATGGGCCTCAGTGTCAACTAGGAATGGAGGTAGGCACATGCTGCCTAGCTCTGCTCAGTCGCGCAGCATCCCACACCTGACTGTTGCGCTGGCAAAAACCTGGGCTAAAAGTGCCATGCTGGAGAAGTGCTGTGATGGAAATGTATAGATTTTTTTACAGAAGCAGAGAAGAGGCCTCCACACTCCTCTTCCCATACATCTTGTAAATACACTAGAAAACTGAATTTTAGCTGCTGAACATTGTTGGTACTACAGCGATGGGCATGGACTTGCCTATTAGCCCTATCCTTTAGACCATTAGGTGTCTGCTTCTCTAGCCCTGTATCAAGGTCAAAGCAATGAGAAAATGCTCAAAACCTTGCCATGCTTTCTTTTTCTGTTTTGTTCTTTGCAAGAAAACTACTTCTTCCAAGAACATGGAAAGACCATGTGACTTTGAACTGGAAAACCTGAAAGATCAGTGAGCCTACCTGCTAATGAGCAAGTCACTATTGAAATGAGCTCATTAGCTTTCATTTTTGCTGGCTGCTGATCGATTCATGAGCCACTTAGGCGGCCTCTGTACGCTGTACATAAATTACCAAATGCATTGATTTCTACAAATAATAAATCAGGAAATCAGTCCTTTCCAGATCTCTAGTATAAATGCTTAGCTCAATGGCTTTCAAAATTCATCCAAAGAAAACGATGATAACATCAGTGTTCACAGATACATTGCATCTCAAATGGCAAATATTCTGCTGCAAAAATAAGCTTTGCTGGCATCTCAGAGCAGTGAATAAAAGCTTGCCTCTGAAAATGTTACATACAAAATGTACAATACAAAATGCACAGAATTTTGCATGAATCTGTGTAGGTGGCAGCTCAAGAAATTCACAGTAAGGAACAATTGTCTACAGCAAGGAAAAATCCAAGCTAGATGATCTCAAAGTTCTTTTCCATCTCAGATCATTAAATTTCCATAACCTTCACATGACTGAAGTAATGAAAGTCCTAAGGCATCCCAGAGACAGTGCTGAGTTTTTGATGTAAAAGTATTTTCTCTCGTCAACTGATAACCTCAACAACATATGAACAGAACCTGCTAAAGACTGAAAGACTCAGCAAGGAAGAGGTAGGGGACGCCTCCTTCACCCAAACATGCAGCCATAATGTTACCATTTTCAGCACATATGGCTATCTCCAATGCGAGGCTGGCCAACCTGACTCCACCTGGCCTCCCAACTGCTTATAAAAAATTATAGCATACATGTCCATAGGACTAACTTGCTTGCAAATTTCAAAGCACTTCATAACACTGATTTGCAATAATTTGCCTAAGGTCATATGGGCCTTGATCCAAACCCTGTTAAAGACAAAGCAGTCTTTATGTTGACTTCAAAGAGTTTTGGATTGGACCCACAATGAATCACTGCACAGTAAACTGAAAAATCAGGAACAGAAAACCTGGTCTAAGGAAGACATGTCATTTTCTCCTTCATTGCCTCAGTTTACTGAAAAAGACAGGAAGGCAAGATTTATTATGTTCTTCTGTATCACTCTGCCAGCCTACCAAAAGGGCTATGGCATAGCTGTATTTCAAGGATCCTTATTTCATTCTAAAAGTGTTCTGATACAGTCTAACACAAAAGCCTAACTATATTTTAGTGGTATCTTCAACACTTTATTCCTCAGTAATGCCACTGTGAGAGCAGCTCACTGGAGTGCCACTGGAGACAGCTACGTCAATGTATGCCAGATGAGGACAGTGCCAGACTAGCTGCTGGACAGCATGCTCATTCCATAAACAACAGTAAATTTAGGACTAAATTCAATAACAATAAGGAGTTAAAACACGCAGACCAGAGAACATTGCTTAATCCCAGTTTACTGAAAGGACCTGTCAATTTTAGAAAGTTGTCCAAACAACTGTCTTAATATTCTACACCAAAGTGGCTATTAATCAAACAACAAAGGCTCAATTAACACATAGCTGTTGTCACCTTGATGTTAAAAGCCTCTCCCTTCCCCCCTTCTTTCTTTCTTTTTGTCTTTAATGTTACAACCTAACCCAAAAATGCCTCAGGGCCCTACAGGGAAAAAAAAAAAGACAAGATAGAGAGAGGGAGGGAGTGAGGGGGAAAGGGAGAGAAAGTGGGGAGGGGAGAAAGAAAGAGAGAGAAAGAGAGTCTTAAATACCATCTCTCCTCTAGGCAGCAATTTCCACAGATGAAGAGGTCACCACTGTTTAACAGTGTGCTGCCACGTTAATTTAGTATGACAAGATAAAGCAGTAATCTCTCCTCGAAGAGGCTGTAAACCGCCTGCTATCCAGGGACATGCTCGAGTCGATTTGCACTGTATATCACTTTATACAATTGCCGTGACAAAGCCCCCTGAGTTCCCTCATGTAAATCTCTCTCTCTCTCTCTCTCTCTCTCTCTCTCAACTTCCCTGCCAGTCAGACAGCATCGGATCTGCAGTAAGCTATGCAAACTTCACGTCTTATGCATGCCAATGGACCCCAAAGCTGTGCCCACCCCCACCCCCTACCCCCCCCACAGAGAAGATGTTTAGGACTTTGATAATCCATTGATCCCACTTCCATATCGGCTTGTATTTTTCAATCTGTCGTGTTAAGTTGTCAGAGAGGGCGATTAAACCGATGTTTCATGTTTCGAGATTTGCGTTCCTGGGAATGATAGTTTTCAAAGCCTTTCTTGCTAGGTTCTGCTTAAAGATTATCCCTAAGAAAGCTGATGTGAATATTATTACTGGCATAAACCTGGTAATAAAACCATAAAGTGTTTTAGGTAAAGACATTTTAGAGATATTCAGGGTTATAAACATAAGAGTTTAAAGCTGGATAGAATTTGGAGTGCTTGGGGGAAAAAAAAAAAAAGCAAAAGAAAAAAAAAGTGCCCTGTCAGGCTGTGGAGTTTTCTCAGCATGAAGCAAAACAACATATGTAAAAGGGAAAAGGGAACTCGCATGTCTATGTAAAATAAATATAATTACAGAATCACAGAAGAGGGCAGAGGAGAAGACTGACCTGTGTAGTTAGACAGGAACGAAAAGAAGACAGCATGTGTAGCAGTGGTCGTGATACTGCCTCAAATAAAACGCAGTGACAGCTATTTCGAGCTAACAGCTAAGAAAGCTGCCTCTATCTCCAGCAGCCTGCACAGCTGAAAACATGGTCTTCTTGTTGGGTAAATAGGGTGAATTTTTTGCAATATGTTGCAACTCTCATATGCCATAAAGCATCTCTAGAACATGCAAGTTTTAAATTATGTCTCCTCTCTATTTCACATTTAATTTGTGTCGTTTTCCTATGGCCTGCAGGCATGATACAAGTCACAGCACACAATATACCAAATACGGTGCCAAAATGTGAAACTGCACACATGTATATATACCCACTTTCTGGATTAAACATGGATGAGGACGTAAGTAGAATTAAAACAAGCACAGCAGACAGGTTTCTACAGAATGAGACTAGAACTTAACCACAGTTTCTTAACTAATATATTGCTAGGTCTATCTACTAAGCCTATGCAAGCCATATGCAGTTGCCAGTACTGCTATAAAAATGACTGAGCGAGGCTAAATGAAACCTTTCAGACACAACAGATTACATACACTGTGCTCTCTTTAATGAATTAGATTTAACAATAAAACTTATCACCTGCAACGAATGACAGTCATCATGATGAACGCTTTATTAAGCACATAAGTTTATAATATTAATGGAGAAGTAACTCCTTTCATTTAAAGTGAGGGAAACCATTGAAATCAATGCTATTTTTCAATATGGAGACAATCTTCTCAAAATAGTCTTCAAATAGTCTTCTCAAAATAGATTGCTTCTATTTTCCAATTCATGTTGCTAACTAACACATTTCAAACTGTACATATAAGTGTAAAATTTGTAATTTCAACTTAACATTGGTGGCTGGATATACCACGAAAGGTTTATTGTTTTCAGGGAATATCCAACTCTTAAACCTCTACTAAATAGCATCAGTGCAGATTAAAAAATAAATTTGATAGAATATTCACACACACACCCCACACACAAAAAATAAATGAGCTTAAATATGGTTACTTCTACAAAAATACGAGACAATATTTATACTGAATGTGTGTTACTTCTTTAACTCCATCGTGTACTGTGAATGGGATTACTCTCACCAAATTTTAGCCCCAAATTAGACATCTAGTCTAAACTAGTCATCAAGGCTCCCTCTGTAGTCAATAGACCAGCCCTTTTAGAGGATAATTCATCTTTCTTGTCTTAGATGCTTATTTTAAGATTGGAAACGTTGTTCTGTGAAAGTGGTTATCTTTTTCCATAAACTGTGAAGAGAGCCCAGACACCTAACTATTATGTGCCTAAACTTTGGTGAAGTGAATGCAAATCTCACTGTACAGCATTCAAGAATTTCCATGAGTCTGGAAACACCAATAGACCATAGACCACCACGGATGGAGAAGTGTCATTTCTATTGTACTACCACATAAACTAAAGCACAGACAAGAGAAGTGAAATGCCAATGATAAAGTAATCACTGGGAAGCTGGGAACACAGTCTAATTTCATCCAGACAACTGAAAACTTTCCATTTTTGTTTAATAGTTATGAAATTACAAGTCCAACAACTGTGTGTGGTATTCTACAGACCAAAATAAAGATACAGGCCCTAAATATAAAGGTAAGATTTCAGTCCAATTAGTTTATCCACACGGAAAACTAGGGAATTCACTGTGGCCCTGTGTCAATATATTACCCAATACTCATGTTGACAGCCTTAAAACTGAAGCCACGGTCTCTGCCCAAAAGCTAAGTTTACACTGGCCACAAGCAAACAGGAAAAGTACATCACCTACCACTGATGTATTCTTTACAGAACTGAATTACAGTACTTTCAATGCTGTTGTAGATACATAAAATTCTGATTTTTTTTTCAAATAGAATTTATCAATTGGTTTAAGAAGAAATTAAACAAGTCATGCAACTATCGCAAATGATCAATCTGCTCTCCCTCACACTTAAAGTGCATTACTCTGTGTCAAGACAACATAATTTATTTTTTTTTTAAAAGTACTTGTAGATTTCATACTCACACTCCAACATCAGCCAGGTGCAGAAAACAAACTCAAGTGAGGCTAGTGTTTTGAGCTCCGAGATGTGAAATGCTTTATATTCCCAACAGAACTAAGCACTATCTATATAGCAGATACTTATGTATAAAAAAAAAAAGCAAATTTTCTGGACAGGCAATTACCTCTCACTGAAGGCTTTTTGGCTAAATTTGTCTTGTGACAGATTTCTAAACTATAGGGATCAACAGCTGAGCTTATCATCCTAAGATGCAGCTATAACCTATGAAGAATAATAGGCACTTCTAGGGTGTGATTTATCTGACCTACTTAGAAGCTATGTTAGGACAAAATGAATCATGCTCTGCTATTCCCTGTTTACTTCCATTAACCATAAAGGTAAACCTGAAGTCACTAGCTTACCTCTGGACATATACTGTGTAAACATTCAGTCGGACCAGTCCTCAGCATTGAATCCTCACCCCAAAAGGGATATTGTGACTTACATGACATCGCATTACATGTGAGTGACCACATTTATGCTAACTTCCTTCCCGGTATGATAGGAAGCCAAAATGTTCTCCTACTGTGCCAAGAGCTCTATAATCAACAGAAATGTACTATTGAGAATGCTGTCACATATCATAAAAACCCCATAGATTTAACTGAAAATTATACAAGAAACTAACTGTCCTAAATCCACTAAGCTATGAATCTGTATATGGCTGTTTTCTGGAGACCCACAGATCCTACACAGCAAGATTCTAACCTCGGTGAAGGCTACTGCCTTTGAACACAGATGGATCCAAACCTGAGCAGCTCTCCCGATTACAACTGCAGTAGTTTAAAATGAAAAGAATGAGAAACAGGGAAGTTTCACGCACAGTTTCAGAGATGAAACACGCACTTTAAATTCAGTCTGAAAATCAATAGAGGAGGGTCTGAAGCACAGATATTTTGTATTATGTCTGGCTAGCAATGCAAGCTTCCACTTCTGACACAACTTTTATGTAGAGATACACATATAATCTACCACATCAATTCAGACTCAAGATGTCAGAAGGATTTTACCTTTTGCTATAATATTTCTTATTTTTTGTCATCAAACCCCAATCCTACAAAAAGCTATGTGAGGAAGGAGTTATAATCAGTGACCTCTCCTTCCCTCCCTTGTGCTACCATCAGCATTAGGTTCCAATCAACCAGATTATTTTGCAGGAACAGGGTCATAAGCTAAGCATTCTAGGGCAGGAATGTTTCTTTTTTCTGTCTCTATAAAAATAAATCATGCTCTGGGTACAATATAAATAAAGATAATAACAGTCTGATGTTAGATTTTATTGGTCTATGTTTCGGACAATCTATATTATTTGCCTGTTGCCTGTTCAAAATGCAAGAAGTTAAATCTTTATAGTCCTTAAAAGTTGGGGTGGATTCAGTTTTAAAAGCATTTAAAAAAGAATGTTGAAGCAGATTATTTCCATGCGTAATGACCATCTTGTTTACACCGCTCTTGCAAAAATTATCCTTAGTTAAGCTGGACACAAACTCCACACAGTTATATCCACTGGTTTATCTAGTGATAGTAAATTAACAGGATTCATTGAGTCTACTTCTCTTTTGGAAAGAGTACAAATGCCTTATCTGGTCACACAACTGCACCTAAAACCGGAAAAAAAGAAACAAAGAACTTAACAGTGTTAAAGGGAATTTGGAAATGAGGCCGGCCAAACTATTCAGCCAAGCTTGCTACCCCAGACATAAAGGACTCTTTTTACTTAAGAAAGTCTGTTTCCTCCATTAATTGTCTTGAAACACTTCGGAACATTGGTTGCTTCAGAAATATCGCAGCATGTCAATCTTCCACAGGGAGGTTTCTGCACATGCCTTAGGGGTAACCCAACCTATGTTAGATGCCCATACTTAAGCAAACACATACTGAAATCTGTAGTCTGTTTTACTACAGGTCCTTTTCCAGTCATGAGTCCCTAGTGAAAATTAATAAAGCTCTTTATTACAGCAGAGAAGGTGGTGATATTTCATTGATATACTCAAGATAAGAGGAAGTAGTTAGCTCAATGAAAGAAGAAAAAAAAAACCCAAAACGTGACTGGATGATATAACACTTTAAATGCTAGTGACCGCCTGAAGCTACATTTTCATTATCACTGCAATCATCATTACTTTTGGTGAATCTGCAAAAGCATTTCACTCAGACATTAAAAAGACAGAAAAGAAGCGCTTTAAATTGTCACTGCAATAGGTAACATCCTAACTACAGACACAAGCATATGACAGTGAGAGGAGAGACTGTAAAACATAACAATGTAATGAGCGTAGCAGAAGGTTCTGGCACCTCTAGGAGTCAGAGCTGATAACCACAGAGATTCCTTGCAACCCTGAAATTCAAGAAACCATGACCAATACTTCACAATGCATTTCAGGATTGGTATATCTCTACTGAAAGTAGAGCTGCATATCAGAAAACAAAAATATTCTAGTTTATTGACATTCTGTCCAAGCAAATAGTACAATACTTTCTTTTACTGTGCAATGTCTTCATATGAGCTATTTACTGAAAGGCTTTTGAATGGATTAAATAAAAAAATTACTAAGTTAAATATGACTAGAAATAGAGGAAGAAAATGGGCAAGATAAAGGAAGGTTTTCAGAGGACAACTGCAAACAGACTGAAAGTGATAGAGTAATACTATTCTTATAAAGTTGTAAATACGAGAAAAACGCTTTCTCACCTGCAGTGAAAAGAAAGGGAGAAAGCCACACCAGCTGCTCAGAGGAAGTAAGGAGGCTATGAAAAGTGTATGCAGCAGAAAGAAAGCACACAGGGAAAATGTTCCAGAAGTTCTAAAATGAATGAGCAACTACTGAAGCAAAAATGAGTCAAAGCACTGTGCAAAAGTAGATGTCTGCACTGTGCAGGATGCAAAATATAATCACCATGGGTTCCCATGTGCCTTGCCTTGAGGCACGTGTCAGATACAAATACAGAAGTCTGGTATGCTGCTCTCTATTCTAATAGTAGTAACACGGCCAGCCCAAGGCCACAAACTTCTTAACAGTACAGAAGCTTGGCCAAAGGAGATAACTCCATCAGTTGAAGAGAAAGCATGAAAACTTAACTAAATTTCTGCTGCTTTCTCTTTCCAGAACCATGAGGAACCAAGTGTTTATCTGATAGAGTTTCTGCCTCACTACAGTGCTGTAAAGATTCATTATCAACAAAGAAAAGCCATCACTTCAGAAAAAAATTTGGGCGGGATGCCACAGGTGATAGATACAGACTGGAGAAACAATACAAAGTCCACAGCTACTGTTTTGAGTTTCAGTAGGATGGAGATACCATAGATCCTATCTAGGTTATGTCACAGCTAAGGACTGAATGCTAAAAGCAAAAGCGATATTAAGAAGTAGGAACACTTAAATGTAGTCTCTTAACATTGTTGCTATGAATTAATCTTGCAGTCCTGCTGAGGCTTTCTCTGTATCCTAGTCTTTCTTCATCAGTGCTCCTTAAATTGATAGCTTGAAAATTTTAATCCAATTCTGTGGTATCTCCTCCCTCTGGAAGACACCACTCTCCCAGCCTCCTGAGTGCTGGCTACAACGTACCACTGCAGCCACACTGCTGCACTTCCAAGCCACAAAAGCTGTAAGTGCCACTACAGACTGACCTAGCACAGCTGACACCAAGGCACTATTTCCAGTAAAAATGTACGATCCTCAGTGAATTTACCTAGCAGAGCTCGGTAAATGTATGTAATCACAAACTGAGCTGCTTACTGAAGGAAGTCTGGATTGAGATATTAAGTTGTAATGAGACAACTATGACCACTGTGGATGTCTTAGGGCAGGTTACTTGGCTCAGAAACATGACCAAGAGTTTCTTTCTTTCTTTTAAGACTTCTGGTTGGGTTGGGGTTTTTTTTTGTTGGTTTTTTTTTTTTTTTTTCACAGCACACTTAATAGTTCTTTTCATCGTAACAGAGACCATCTGGTTCAAATATTCCTACCCACTGTGGGGTTTATGGTTTTACCTGTCTTTTTTTCCTGTGAGTTTTTCAGCTATTGACTTGCATTAGATTTTACTAGTATCTATGCAAGAAGCTTAAATGAAGATATTTTCCAGTACGAAGTCAATGAATTGACTCCTAGGCATATAATCACTTGCAAACAATGGATACATACAGTTCCCAGTACTTCTATAAAACAAAGGTGTTTACTTTTCTGTTGATTATTTTCTGCTTAACTGCATTCAAATGAATCCATTAAAAACGTGACTGCTTCACAGTAAGATGATCTTCAGCAAAAACAAACAACTGCTGTTTCCACTTCTCTTCATGGCCTTTAAAAACTACAGTCATCTGCACTCTGTATTTCAGGCAATTGATAGATTATAAGTCTGGTCTTGAATTGTTAATTTATTGTTTTAAATGTAATTATAACCTTTCTGCTTGGGGGAAAAAAAAAATAAATGTTTTCCTACTTCATTACTTATTTATTGTCTCCTAATCAACCTTTAGACCTTTCAGAGTATGATCAAAACACCAACAGGTCATCTCAAACTTCAGGCAGTCTTTTTGCCCAAAGACTCTATTTGTAATGATACATGTACTCTGGCACTTCATGGCCACAAGTAAGCAAAAATCACTGTGCTAAGAGAGTGGTAAAAAGCCCTAAAGGAACTTCCATAAAGTAGCATACTGCTCCTGAATTGCACTATGACTTTGATCACTGCCTAACCTGAAAAATGTAAACATTTTGTTTTGCTTACCTGCCCTATATAGGACTTGCACAAGCAGTTTGCAAGTAATGGCTAAATACTATAAGCGGTACTTTATGTACATAGATGGGACAGGATTGGAGAGCAGAGACATTACAGATCATGCCAAGGAGGACAGGCAGGTTATAACAACTTAAATGGAAGACTCTTTGTCAGGTAGATACATGAGTCATCGAAGTGTTTTCTGGCTGAATCACGACTGGTTCTCACAGACTGCACTGTTTCCTAGGGTCTGGATGATGCAGCAGGCAACTTCTACAGCTGTTTGATGGGTCTTGGTCTTCTTTATTTGTTTCCCTTCCTAATAGCCTGCAGAGTCATTCTCTGAATTGGTGCAAGTTTAAAGATTGAAAAGATCGAACTCTGATACAAGCCTGAAATTATATCTGTGGAAACTGCATTCATGTGCTACTTTTGTGATGACATTTATAATGCAATGTTTATAACAATGCAATTTCATCATGTTATAAGTATCAATTTACCACTAAGAAGGAAAGAATATTAAAAGATGACAAATGCAAACTTACCAACGTTTCTGCTTTGTTTTAATTGAACTAGTCTTGTTCAGATAAGCCTGTCTATCTTTCACAAAAACAACAGTTTACAGTTTAAATTGTGAAATTTTGTGTGTGTGTGTGTGTGTGTGTGTGTGTGTGTGTGTGTGTGTGTGTTGTAATTATGGTGCCTGCTAACAATTTCATACTGCCACATTGCACATATGGCTTCCAAGCTAGCTTTATCTGAATCTTTGTGAATCTATTCTCCGTGCTATTAAACTGAGCACATTCCACATCGTTCAAAAGTAATTACACTTTTGTCTAGAGTGTAGGAGACTGCTCTCCCCAAACAATGAAATTCTCATTATTAGAGCTGGCACAATAACAGCACTGGTGTTCACAACACTGTGCATTGTACCATCACAATAACTTATCCTAAGCTTGATGCACAAAGGTACAGTGGAAATTAAAATTTCTCTAAAACCACTATGAGGGTTTTTTTTTTTAATAGGCATTCTTTAGCTCAGTATAATTAGAGTCCTATTTGACTTTTTAAAAAGCTATATGCATTCAGATTTCCATTCTCTTTGCAACTTCTGAACAGTAGCTAAGTGCTCTAGCTGCATGTTCTGATCCAATACTATTCACATGATGATGACCCCAGACCCACAGGTGAAGTACAAGCCAGGATGTATGTGACAGAAGAATTCAATTGCAGCTTTTAATAACATTTTATTTTGGACATACGGAGGAAAAACATGAAGCAATGTGTTGATAAGCTCTATGACAAGTAGTAGTGTTACTCTTAGCATGACCAAAATTTCTTAATACTATTCCCAAATTACAGAAGAATAACTTCATTCACTACAGAAATGTGGTGAAGAAATAAAGCTGCTTAAAAGTGCACTGTGATATTTCCTACTAATTTAAAGCGTGGTTGAAAACTAGTTTTAAATCCCAATGAGAGTGTAGGACAAATGTGAACAGGTTGTAGTCATACAGTTTGGAACAACTGGACAGCAGCAAAAATCACACTTTACTAGTTTGATTTAAAAAAAAAAAAATCTCACCCAGCATTTGATTGGTATTCTACTGTTGAGAGGACTGGTTAAGTTTGACCACACTATACTATACCTGTGCTATACTTGGATCAGTGGTGACTCCAGTAGTTTTGAGAGGTGGCGAATGCAACACAGTAAGGCAGACAAATAGAAATAAAATGAAAACTCCTAACTTAGATGAGCTAATGACTATTTGGGCTAATCAAATACTGTAGCCTTAACAGGTTTCTTCAAAAGAGTTCTTGACCGACAGTGTAATCCTCAACCTTTTTCCTCAGTTAAGCTTATGGCCTGCTATGAACATTCTAAGGCAACTCTTGGATATAGTCCAGGTCAAATGATTTGTCTTGTATTTTCTACTGAGCCTTTAGTTTAAGTCTGATAACTTACTGTTTCTCTTCTTATCAATGGAAGAGCTTTCCTACTTAAAGTATCTCATTTCTTCTAGCTAGAGGAACAGAGGTTGGGATAGAATTGTCCGTGCTTTTCACAGAACCACAGAGCGGCTGAGGTTGGAAGAGACCTTCGGAGGTCATCTGGTAAAACCACTCTGCTCAAGCAGGGCCACCTAGAGTCAGTTGTTCAGGACTAGGTCCAGATGGCTTCTCAATATCTCCAAGGAAAGAGAGTCCGCAACCTCCTTGTGCAGCCTGTTCCCATGCTCAGTTAATGTCACAGTGAAAAATCTGATAATCAGATGAAGAATCTTGACTTTCAGTTTATGTCCACCACAGTAACTTTGCTCTGGCTGCATTTTCATTTTGATGGCAAGAGGAGTTTTGCAGCTTTTTGTCAGTTATGGTTGTTTGCAGATTTCTTTCAATGGATTTTGTTCTCCTTTTATAAACATTTACCCAGCATTACAAGCTGTGTCTCCAAGTTGTCAGTTTTTACAACTTGTAAAAGTGCAACAGGGTAAATTTTCAAAAGTAAGCTGGGCAAACTGTTGAGCTACCTCTCCGGTACCACCAGCTCTTTATGTTAAAGATCTAGGATGTCCCAGTAGGTAGGATTATAAAAGAAGCACAGCTGGAAGTAACCCATGAAACAAAGGGTCAACTAGTATCTAGACAAGTGAGGCAATGAAATTGATTCTCCAAGTTGAAATTGTTTTCCTAACTGTCCCTTCATGACCCATTGTTGAGTGGCAGAGTATAAGGTGATGATAAGGTGATGGCTGTGGTGACAAGAGGAATTCAGATACACAGATGACACAAAGCCGTATAATTCCATACCTTTTCCAGATCTCTTGGCTGTGGCTTTCTTCTGCTGAGATAGTTTCCTAAGCTAAATGAGTGTTGTATATATGCAGCTAACACAGGAAGATCTCTCTGGATTCATACCATACCAATCTAAGAATTCCTTCAGAGAAGAGTCTTAGACAATAATCCTGCACAATGCAGTATGGTTAAGAGGGGTGCAGCAGAGTGATGTACTACGTTATTTCAGACTGGCTCCAAGCCTTGATCCTGTCTTACTGTATATTGGAGAGATCTGTAGAAGTGTACCTCCTAAGGACAGCAAGTGGCTCCAAAATGAGAAATTCATAGCCACTTGTAGACTCAGTAGATGCGGTAGGACAGGACATGAGATTTTAAGAAGACTGAAGCATGCTGCTGGAGCTTTATCAACAAACTGTACTGGAATATACTGTGTGGTGGTGTCTGCACACATGCACACACCTGCATTTGCTTCCCAGAGACTAGCACAGAATGTCAATTCAAACAGTACAGAAACGACCTCTGTACTGTTACCAAAGTGAAAACCCTTTGGGAACTACTTTCAGAACTGCTAATCATCCAAATTGAAGTAATCTAAAGCACTAGGTTCAGTTACTTTGCCCTTATAACTACATACCACAAGAGCAAAGGGAGCAATCATGTATCTTTTACTCATTTACACTGACCACTTCCTTCTTTCTGGAAACCCATACACCCTTTCTGATCTACATGGATGATGATTTTTCCAAGAAACTCTTCACTAAAAGAGAGATATTACCAAAATGTCACACAAACTGGCAGTTTTCTTAAATATGTATGAAGACAAAACCAGTCTGTACAACCCTCAAAACATGCTTCAGATAAGCCTACAGCATCTCACTACTGCAGCAGAACTGTCTAAAACATGTAATAATTCACTATCTCGTATTAGAAGCAGATAGAACAGATTGTTTTGACATCACATTAAATATAGCCTTCATAGCAAGAAGTCATACTCAGTGATCAACTACACTTCTTGGTCTTAAAAACTATAAATGAATAAAGAAGTTAGCTAAAGTCAGTTAAAGAGTAGTTAAGTGTTTCAGCAAGGTGTAGTTAAAATACTCCTCCTGGGCTCCTTAGAGATTTTATTTCATTAGGGTCTGATTCTACACTACTGGTGTCATCACAAGTTCATCTATTGACTTAAAAGTTGAGGGACAACCCCTTATCTTCAATACACTCTCTTAAAACAGGACAAAAGACAGCAAAGCTCCTAAACCAGTTAATACCCAAAGATGCCACTGGCTGGAAATGTTTATCAATTAATTACATCTCCATAAAATACCTGATAAAGGATGAGATGTAAACTAGCTAGAAAAACGTAATGACGTCTGCCCGTGAGTTAATTTTTCCAGTGACTGAATTTCCTCGTGTAAAGTTGCAATAACACAAAGTAAAATCAAGTATTCCAAAACACTGTTTGATCTTAAGCATTAGAACAAAAAGGAAGAAAAATGGATCAGGATCAGTGAGTTATTTTGTCTAGGGGAGCAGCTTCAGTGAATATCCAGTGACTTAGTTCTATGAGAAATAATAATCCCTAAGGCTTTTTACTTAGGGCTTGTTACATATGCGTAATGAGCTGTAAGGGCTTAAATACCACTATGGAGCTATTGCAGGCTTTTATGAGAATACACTATCACCTATGTTGCAATGCCTTTTTAAAAGCCTTCAAATATGCAGGTCCATTCATTATCTTCACTTAAAGTGAAATTGTCAGTGCCCTTGTCAAAATGGGGGACTAACAGAAAAGTTACAGTCCATTTGTAAACAGGCAAGAGCTGTGTAAAGTATGTTCACGATAGGCACCTTTATTGAGGTGCCCGAGTCCTGGGGTTTTGATGCTTCTCCCTGCACCTTTTAATCTTTATAAAAATGTGTCCCAGTACTCTGCACGAAGGGCCCAAACCCGTCATGTTACAACAGTGATGCTACAATACTATTGTGAAGAACATGGCATTGCTTTTTGTTCTCTTTTTTTGCCTGCTTTTAGATAAAGGCAGTTCTGGATTTCCAGTGGGCAGCTAAGTGTAATCAATTAAGTGCACAGTGTCATTTGTAAAGCACACAAAAAGGTGGGAATTTAGAAGCGAAAAAGCGGTAGGCTGAATTCATTCCATAAGCATATCAATTTTTTGAGTAGGTATGTGGCACGTGAAATACATATCAAACATGAATTTTTAAAACTAGTGAAATCCAAAGTTGCCTTTTTTTACCCTTTATACAGACTTCCTTGCCTTACTATTTCATAAACTTGGCATTGGGGTGATATTTCAGATACCATGCCAAACATGACTCTCACTTACAGTGTTCCAAAACCATTTACTGTTTGCTGAACACATACACTTCAAATTCACATCACTGCAGCTAAAAAATTTTAGCACCCTAAATGCCAGCAGGCAAAGGTGAGGAAAAGTGCAGTTTGCACTGGAAGTGATTTAGCATTTGTAGTGGAGGGTAAAGGCAGTCCAGCTAGGTCAAAGCTTTCACATTATTGTAGCATGTTCTGTACATGTAACTGTGCATTGTATACTCCATAAAGTACAGATCTGGATGCCAAACTACTGTAGAGGCAGAATTTAAAGAATGGATGTAAGCACAATAGACCATTAGCAAACCTACCATTGTGTTGTGCTGAGAAGTGGGAGTCCTATGGCCACAGTTCTCTTGCGTCAGCAGAGAAACTGGCTGAAATTCCTCAGAGTGAGGCTTGTTGGGAAAACTCACATGCAAGGGAAGGTGAAAGGCTGGGAGCCCGTCACTCTCCTCTTCTCCCACTTTCTGTCTGCTTGTCACCATGGCTACCTCTCCATCTGCTTCCCCATACGGAGAGGCTGGTCGCTTGGAAGACATCCTGGAAGGAACAAAAGAGGAGAAAATAATGAAACCTCCAAATAAATCCTTAATGCCGTCATTGTGTGGTTAGGGGCCATTGTCACAGAAATGCCTTTTTTGTGCTGGCAGAGAGCAGGAAACCATCCAAATACCACTGCAAAGCATACACAATTGGGAACAATGGCCAAGCAGGTAGCAACAGAACAGTAGCTTGTTTGTTGTGAGAATAATACACTAATATAGCACTCTCTTGTATTCTGGCTTCTTAAACATGAACATTCACCTAAGAAGACTGTATAATGAAAAGTAATTCCTTTAAAAAATACCTATCTGGTTTTGCATTTGCAAGAGACTGTAAGAAGATAGAATGCCTCCCAATAATAAGCTATTGTCAACTCAGCTTTTAAGGAATAATCATCCACACGTATTTAACCATAACTGATAAAAAAAAAGAAGAAAGTAAAATAAAATACAATCAAATAACTTGCTAGCAAGTCAAAACGGCTGTTTATAAAACTTCACCCTTTTGAACAAGAGTGTTACAGTCATGTTGCAAGAATCTTTCCAGGTACACAGATCTGGGATAGTTAAGCAATTAAACATTTGGACATTAATAATCAAAGCTTTCTGACCACACGAATTCAGGGCTGTCCTAATAAATATTTACTATCAAGAGATTCTATACTTCCTACCTATAGCTAGTCAGATTAGGAAAAAATGCATGTAAACATAATTTACATCTATATAACAAACAATACATAAGGAAGATGCATAGAGCCCACATTGTAAAAATCACACACAAATCTTTACTTAAACATTCAGAAGATTCTGAATTTATGTTGATAACACTTTGTGACAGCACATGTGTATCTTCAACTTTCATAAAGACTGAAAGAATCCTTATGTTATTGGAAAAGCTAGTTTTCCCTATAGGTACTACTAAAAATTGTACAGGACAATCCGAACTCGGAATACTTCCAGCTTGGTCTTCAAAATAGAGGGGTCCAGAGAAGTATTAAAATGCAGACGACTTCTGGGATTAATTACAGCAACATTGTCCACGAAAATCAGAGTATGTGCATGGGTGGCATAATGGGCCACTGTGCTAAGCAGGGGCATCTGCAGTAAGGGTGGAATGAGAAATAAGAAATCATACAGGCACAGTGAAAAATAAAAAAAAAAGTAACAGAAAATAGGAAGTTAGGAACAAGGAAGCTGAAGACTATTGTATGTAAAAGTTGAAAAGACAGGCTGAAGCAATACTGCTCCTCCTCAAAAGTATTTATGATTCTAATTACCGCATTTTGATTTTCCACTTCATAGTAAAAGGACTGTATTTCAAAAGCCCAGCAGCCTCTTGAACCATGTGTGAGGCTGCTGTGAGGTGGAGCATGTCCGTATGATTTGGCATATTGAGCACGAAATGGTTCTTAGCAGCAGTCAACTGGGTCTGAAAACAAACAGTGACTTTAAACAGCCCTTTATTAGGACTTATTTTGCTTCGAATGATCTCATTTTGAGCTTTGCCTCCTGAGCCAAGTTCGATTGTATTAAAAAAAAAAAAGTACAAACAAAAAAAAAAAAATCACACACACACAAAAAAAATCCCTACCAGAAGCTGTGCTCAGCTACACATTGCCTGTTCTGAACACCACCTATTGCCTGTACATAGAGAAGCAATCTGTATTTTCTATTAATATTTGACTTAGTCCAACAGACTAACACTTCATACATCCTACCTGAATTCTGTCTTCTAGGCTTTCCCACCTACGTGTCTGTAGTGAAGCATATGTATAAAGACAGAGATCATCGGATAGACTCTTACTGGCAGTTTTCTACTAGCCCACAGAATTCAGCATTTTACAGCTATGTTTGATATGACAGATCCCAAGCTTTTCTTCTGCAGAAACCATGCGACTTCCTTCTGAAGTTATATGTGAATTATTCATATTCTGCATTGCTCTGCACCAAGATATACATTTGCTTTTGATTCTGAGTATAACATTTTGATTACTCATTGCAACACTGCCTTAATAGAAGCTTAGTTTTTTACAAAACCTCTCTCTGCGAATTAGCACTGAGCAATTGTGTCAATTTTGACAAACAAAAAGGGAGGGGCAGAAAATCATTAGTCAATTCACAGTAACATGGTACACTTTAGGACATTTATAAGATGACTAAAAATATTGTAAACCATCTACAAAAGTCTGCGCTATAGTTCACTTTGACAGTAAAACAGAGAGAGAGGATGCCTTGCTTTGTATTGATGACCTGTATTATAGGCTATGATATCCAAAAGTCTACTGCTGTCGACCCTGAATAACGCAGACTGTCACACTGCTTCACAGGGAGAGTTTGACTCTCACGTTGAATTAAAGCTCTTCTGCTACTTTAAAAGTGAATGTACAGTTTCCTCTACTGTGTTCAGTTAGCACACTGCAGATCATCATCACCTTCCGCTTGTCACTATTCCCAACAGGGCTGAGACCATCATTTGCAGATAATTTATAAAAGCAGGCAAGGAAGGCAACAGAGGTGACAATCTCCATGCACTACCAGTAACAGTTAATCTTATGGTTTTGATCCAAGACCAAAACTCATGGTCTGAATTGCAGACCAATCTACAGTGTACTAGAGAATGAAGAAGAAACCTTTTCCTTTCACATGCAGCTCTTAAAAGATCCAGTTTAAATGACAAGTCACATGTCCATTACAATGCTAGAAAACTACCAAATTGCTAAAATGGCTAAGGCAAGGAAGCTGAAGATCTGATCTGCATTAGTCTTCCAAGCAACTAGGACTCTCAAAGAAATGGATGCACAGCACTGGATAGGGGTCCCACAGTTCAGACGATGACTGCAATTTGTTTTCAGGTAGCTCTGTCCATAGCAAACATGAGTTAGGCAAAATTCGATCTTTCAGAAATCTCATCATCCCCTTTAACATCAAACACAAACATTAGAGTTTCACAGAAATTACCTGCTCTCTATGAATATCTGGCAAATTTCCACATGAAAATAGACAAGTTAAATAAAGAAAGCTGTATATATTTCTGGAAATGTCAGCTAGATTCTGAGTAACAACGTTGTCTGAAACTGAGCTCTTTTAAACAGATCTAGGTCTTAAGAAGGTAAGAAATTACCCCATCTTAACAAACGACTGCAAATTTTCTGGATCTACCCTCAATGACAACACACTTTACAACTTAGGTGACTTCAATAGCTTCTCAAACTAGTTTAAACTCAGAAGTGTTTTCAATTACATCTGTCTGAAAGAAGGTTTACAATGAGAGAGGAAACACCATTTTCCTCAGACATCAACTTATGGATAGGATCAAAAAAAAACCTAACTAAACCCCAAGATATAACCCTCAGAAAAGTAGCAATACAGTGGACCAGATTCTGTTCCTAAAATCGTGTCTCTGCGCATGAAAGATGTTGCAACTTCAGATTTGCAAGAAGAATTGCATTTTGAATTTTCATTAATCATTTCTATGAATATAAACAGCTAAATAGTAATTTTTTAAATAACCTAAATCTGCAAAGTTCAGACACAGTGGGACATACTACTCAGCCCACTGTGGAGATGCATCAGTTATGAAATCACAGAATTCTAAGGGTTGGAAGGGACCTCAAAAGATCATCTAGTCCTAACCCCCTGCCAGAGCAAGATCACCTAGAGCAGTTCACACAGGAACTCATCCAGATGGGTTTTGAATGTCTCGAGAGAAGAGGACTCTACAACCCATCAGGGCAGCCTGTTCCAGTGCCCCATCACCACCGAAATTTTTCGCCTGTGTTTCTTTGGAACCTCTTATGTTCCAGCTTGTACCCATTGCCCCTTGTCCTATCACTGCTCATCAATGAGAACAGCCAGGCTCCAGCATCCTGACACCAGCCCTTTACATATTTGTAAACATTAATAAGGTCACCTCTCCGTCTCCTCCAGGCTAAAGAGCCCCAGTTCCCTCAGTCTTTCATCCTAGGGGCGATGCTCCACTCCATCATCTTGGTGGCCCTGCACTGAACTCACTCCAGCAACTCCTTGTCCTTCTTCAACTGAAGGGCACAGAACTGGACACAATATTCCAGATGTGGTCTCACAAGGGCAGAGTAGAGGGGGAGAAGAACCTCTCCCAACCTACTCATCATTCCCCTTCTAATACATTCCAGGATGCCATTGCCTTTCTTGGCCACAAGAGCACATTGCTGGCTCATGGTCATCCTGCTGTCCACCAAGACCCCTAGGTCTGTTTCCCCTACACTACTCTCTAAGAGTTCATTTCACAACCTGTGCTGGTACATGGGGTTATATATTTTATTAGTGATTAGGACGGAACTGAAAATTTAGTTCTTGGTGATTTATTCAAATACAACCTTGTTTTGTGTAAAGGGACTCTTTCTTTTATCTCATTTTGGAGAGGCTTCTTAATATGCAGAAATTACATAAACACAGTAAAAAACACTCCTTTTGTTAAATTTTCATCAAATAAATGCTTTTCCTGGTAGTGAGAATGCTATTTACAGGGAAGTGAAATCTCATTCTTCTAACTTGTTCTTATCCCACAAATATTTGATGTGATTAATCTTAGAATAGTTTCTCCATGTATTGCTTTACTCCCCTTCAATTTACAACAGATTCTTTGTAGGCTTAAACTGATACCCTGTGTCTGTGGATCTCAGTGTTTTTGGATTGCCTTCAGCATGTCTGGATTTTCCCACTGGAGACAGTAAGAGCTACACTGCATCTACATGAATTGTTTCCTCATGCCATCTACAAGCATTGGTTCCATCCAGATAATTTCCGGCTACCAAATAACGTTTTGTTTCTGTCTTTTTTTTTTGGTTGGTTGGGTTTTTTTATTTCCTCGAGTTCAGTGTCTCACAAAAGTGATTGTTCCACAGCTCTAGGGGTTTTTTACTGTTATTATTTTTAACAGAACCTCATCCAAGGGGCCCCACTACATTTCCACTTGTTTATTGTTTTTTGTTTATTTCATACATGATTGAATACCTCAAATAAATTTAAAATAGTATACAGTATTCAAGGAGATAATGTCCTCTAGCACAAAGCCAGCATCCATTCCAATTTCATTGTTCATGCCATAAAATTTCACAAATTTTGTAAAACTCTAAACTTGTTACATTAAGCAAAATACCTCAAAAACATTTCAGATATCCACAAAAGCTTTTGGAGAAATAGCTTATCCATGTCTTCAAAAGTGACAAACACAGATGTGTCAGGAGAAGAAGATATGAAGCCATAAATATTAACTTGTTGGGAGTTAATTAAGGGATTCATCAATCATTACACAGCTCACCCCATACATACACAGGTAAAATCCTACCAGCTGCCACAACCCTCAGCAATCTACAGGTTAAAAACCTCCCAAAGTCCCTCTGTTCTGACTATTTATAAATGACTTTGTATAATCTAGCATTAAGACCTGTAATTATAAAACAGCACTAAAACAGGCCTGCATAGTTATGGATAATTATAGTTGGTACAGTTTTTAAAGAAATAAAAAGCTTTTCCATTCAAACACACGCTTTGCCTTTTTGATAGCTCCAAGTCCACAGGATGTAGAGAGATTATTTAAATTGTATGTCAAAATTTTGACTGTCCCCCCTTATCAAGAGAGGCACTGTTGTTTTCTCACCATAACTACACGTGACGGTGCCTGACTGGAGTCGCATAGCCAGTTTCTGAATCGACACGAAAATGTTCACCTCTTGAGTTTCTCTGGCAGCTATAAACTAAGTCTTTCTCATGGATAGAGTTTAAATCACTCGATTCCATACACTGAAAACAGGCAGAGCTGCATTCAGAAGAGATGCATAGGGACAAGACGAGCAGATTCGATCCTCCAGCAGCGTGGAGGGTCATTTCAGCAACCAACAGCATCAGGAGTTTACTCACTCAAATGGTCTGATTCCAAACCAAATGCTATACGCTCAACTAGTCCCAGGAACTTCAGCAGGATTCAATCTGACTGTGTTTCTGATCTGCAGGGATATTTCCCTGCAATTAAAGCACATGTTGGAAATCTGAAGACTGCTTTTTCATGTGACATAATTACAGATGGAAGCAATGTTACATATATCTAACATGTAAGCATACACACACACACATATAGATGAACAAATTGAAGCTTATCCAAAATGTTAGCAATACATCTGCCTCACCTCTGTTAATGATTAGTACTAATAAAAGATTTTGTATTCCAAAGTTTATTGAAGCTATGATGTCTCTACAGACAGCCTAAGCAAAAGGTGCTAGTTAATGCTAATGACTGTCTCCATTCCATTTGGCCCCAAATTAATTCATTATTTATGTATACTGAATAACTAGCTCCTTTAAAAAAAAAATAATAAAAAAAACAGCTCTGTTCATTCTGACAAGATTACTTGTGTAATAAGGTATTACTCAACATGAGTAAGGGTGGCAGACTCCCACACGCTGTCCCACTGGGAACTGCAAGCCCGACTTGTTTCTACACATACCACTAAAAACAGACTTCACTTGGCAATATCTTTGAGTCAATTACAGCCTGGTTTGGAATTCTTTACTGAAGAAATTTAATTTATAATTTAAAAAAATAAAATAAAAAGAAGCAAACATCTCTAATCTGCTAATCAAAAAATGTGCATGAAACATGCTCTCATCTGTCACTCACACTGAGATGGAATAATTTGTTAATTATTACTTTCTAAGATCATTTCAAATCAGCCATCTTTTAAAATGCACATATGCTACAAATAAGCTATGTTATTTGAAAAGAGTTTTGGGGAACAAGTCACTTTTGTTAATACAAACTGAGATTGCTATGGCATAATCTGTATAATATTTCTGTGCAGTTGGCTATTATTATAGCTGCCACAATTAATCCTATGGTTAAGGCCACTCAATAATTCCTCTTTCACCCAGCGCACTTCTCCCTTTTGCTTTCCAGAATTCTTTTTTTTTTTTTTAATTTAGTTTAAAAGATTCTGTATATAAAATGAGCTGGGAATATACTATCTCTTACATATTCTAAAGGCTGCATTTTAAAATACAGTAAAGTATNAATGTTACATATATCTAACATGTAAGCATACACACACACACATATAGATGAACAAATTGAAGCTTATCCAAAATGTTAGCAATACATCTGCCTCACCTCTGTTAATGATTAGTACTAATAAAAGATTTTGTATTCCAAAGTTTATTGAAGCTATGATGTCTCTACAGACAGCCTAAGCAAAAGGTGCTAGTTAATGCTAATGACTGTCTCCATTCCATTTGGCCCCAAATTAATTCATTATTTATGTATACTGAATAACTAGCTCCTTTAAAAAAAAAATAATAAAAAAAACAGCTCTGTTCATTCTGACAAGATTACTTGTGTAATAAGGTATTACTCAACATGAGTAAGGGTGGCAGACTCCCACACTCTGTCCCACTGGGAACTGCAAGCCCGACTTGTTTCTACACATACCACTAAAAACAGACTTCACTTGGCAATATCTTTGAGTCAATTACAGCCTGGTTTGGAATTCTTTACTGAAGAAATTTAATTTATAATTTAAAAAAATAAAATAAAAAGAAGCAAACATCTCTAATCTGCTAATCAAAAAATGTGCATGAAACATGCTCTCATCTGTCACTCACACTGAGATGGAATAATTTGTTAATTATTACTTTCTAAGATCATTTCAAATCAGCCATCTTTTAAAATGCACATATGCTACAAATAAGCTATGTTATTTGAAAAGAGTTTTGGGGAACAAGTCACTTTTGTTAATACAAACTGAGATTGCTATGGCATAATCTGTATAATATTTCTGTGCAGTTGGCTATTATTATAGCTGCCACAATTAATCCTATGGTTAAGGCCACTCAATAATTCCTCTTTCACCCAGCGCACTTCTCCCTTTTGCTTTCCAGAATTCTTTTTTTTTTTTTTAATTTAGTTTAAAAGATTCCGTATATAAAATGAGCTGGGAATATACTATCTCTTACATATTCTAAAGGCTGCATTTTAAAATACAGTAAAGTATCAGCAGCTTGGATGATAAATCTGGTATTCCACATATTGTGGAAATTGTTTTCTCAAAAAAATTATTGTTAAAATACCAGTGGCAAATAGTTTCATTTTGACAAGTTTTGAAACTCTCAAATAAGGAAATTGTTACAAGTGTCTTTCAATAAAATGTTAACAAAAACCTTGTAAATTTTTTAAAAAAATAAATATTAAATAAACAAATCACNGTGCTAGTTAATGCTAATGACTGTCTCCATTCCATTTGGCCCCAAATTAATTCATTATTTATGTATACTGAATAACTAGCTCCTTTAAAAAAAAAATAATAAAAAAAACAGCTCTGTTCATTCTGACAAGATTACTTGTGTAATAAGGTATTACTCAACATGAGTAAGGGTGGCAGACTCCCACACTCTGTCCCACTGGGAACTGCAAGCCCGACTTGTTTCTACACATACCACTAAAAACAGACTTCACTTGGCAATATCTTTGAGTCAATTACAGCCTGGTTTGGAATTCTTTACTGAAGAAATTTAATTTATAATTTAAAAAAATAAAATAAAAAGAAGCAAACATCTCTAATCTGCTAATCAAAAAATGTGCATGAAACATGCTCTCATCTGTCACTCACACTGAGATGGAATAATTTGTTAATTATTACTTTCTAAGATCATTTCAAATCAGCCATCTTTTAAAATGCACATATGCTACAAATAAGCTATGTTATTTGAAAAGAGTTTTGGGGAACAAGTCACTTTTGTTAATACAAACTGAGATTGCTATGGCATAATCTGTATAATATTTCTGTGCAGTTGGCTATTATTATAGCTGCCACAATTAATCCTATGGTTAAGGCCACTCAATAATTCCTCTTTCACCCAGCGCACTTCTCCCTTTTGCTTTCCAGAATTCTTTTTTTTTTTTTTAATTTAGTTTAAAAGATTCTGTATATAAAATGAGCTGGGAATATACTATCTCTTACATATTCTAAAGGCTGCATTTTAAAATACAGTAAAGTATCAGCAGCTTGGATGATAAATCTGGTATTCCACATATTGTGGAAATTGTTTTCTCAAAAAAATTATTGTTAAAATACCAGTGGCAAATAGTTTCATTTTGACAAGTTTTGAAACTCTCAAATAAGGAAATTGTTACAAGTGTCTTTCAATAAAATGTTAACAAAAACCTTGTAAATTTTTTAAAAAAATAAATATTAAATAAACAAATCACTTTCTAGAAACTCTACATTGAACTACTGATTTACCAACTGTCTTTTCCTGTATTTTCAAGGAATTTATGCATGAAAAACCACTGTAAAATCAAGTTTAATAAAAACATATTGTGAAAAAAGGTTACGTTGAATGTTCCCAATGTGTGTTATGCAAAGATTTTCATTGAAGCAGGTAACTGGGAAAGATTCTTTGTGCATGACTAAGTTGTTTAGTGAAATACTCCAGCCTGAAATAAACTAACCTTCAAACTATACAGAATTTGCAAGGCAATGGAGGATCTCCTATCAAAATATTGTATTCTGTTACTGCAAAGAATATTACGTAATTCTTTTGTAGATCTCAGACTGGACTTTTCATTATTGTCCTTGTTTCTTACAAAGTGTTAAGCAGGAACGTTTAGTGATTTAGCCAGAGACGTAAATTCAAAATCAGTCTGAGAACCCATACCCTACTTTTGTTTGCTACCTGTCAACTTCATAACTCTTTTGTTTTTCACTAGTCTGTAGATCAACTAAAGGAAACAAAAATCTAACAGCATGTTTATAAATCATAAACTACAGGATCAGATTTTACTTCTCCTGAAAAGTAATTTTCTAAAATATCAAACTTCAACACTGGGATTTTTTGAGAACTTCTCAGAACCAGAAGAGGCATGTGGTTAAAATGTGGTTATAAGCAACATACAACCGCAATGGTGTGGTGTCAAAGATGATGAGCATCTATCAGCACAAACTGTGAAACAGCAGGACGCAGTCACTGTTGATGTTTCAAGTAAACTGAGCCTGATCACTGGCTTCTTTCATGCAAAAGACTCTGCTTGGATGATTTTGAATTAAATCCACAAGCTCATTTATTTTCCAGTGCATCCTCAAATTAACTCTGGCTCCCTCCCCCCACTTCCCTCCATCCTCCCCCGCCTGCCTTCAGAGATGTACCTCCCATCCACTCTTCAGGTCCTCATGCATATTGCTTTTTTACTTGCTATTATTATTATTATCTTGCACTTGCCCTCACGTAACAACAGAAATAGCAGAGTTTTGGTTTTCTTCTCCTGTAAAGTTTTAGGAACTCCTCACTGCTGAAAGCACAATCACAATTACTATGATATTAGCTAATCATCACTTTTCTGTCTGAAGTACAAAAAGGAATCTAGTCAAATAATTAGCTATTTTAGGCCTTAAATTTCACTGTACAAACTAATACTTGAAAATGACAGAAAAGAAGTCAGTTAGTCTCCAGACGCTGAGTGGGAGAGCTGTGCTTGCATGCTACAAGGAATCCATACATCACACACAGACGTGCATACCTAATTTCCATTGACACTGAGTGAAATGAAGGCAAGCAGTTGAAAAAGCTTTAAAAATTATGACAATTATGAATGATTTATTACAAAGAAATCTGAGGAAGCATGGGCTTATTCTGAAAAGTTAGCTAACATTAAAACTTTTGCAGTTTTCGGAGCTTATTCTTGGTTATTCATAGTCTTTGTTTAATCAAGCTGACATAAAACTTTCTTCAAGTATTATTAAACAATGAATTACTTTTGTTAGAATCAACATTAATAAGAAGAATTCTCTCCCAAAAGATATCCAGATTTCAGTTCAAGAAGCCATTCTTTTTATTGAGATCTCAGTAAAACATGACACAGCTTTTCCCAGCCTACCATCATGCCATTGCTTAGTAATGGGAGTGCCAAAGAAACAGCTATCAAGCGTCAAAGCCTCTCTCTCTCCTTTCTTCTCTTTCCTTACTTTTGTTTCAAACTCAACAAAAGGATTTTTTTTTAAATAACAATATTCCATCATCAAAATTTGTGGATAGTCACGAACAATTCAGAAACAAGTAATTTTTAATTTTTTTTTTTTTTTAAAAGCATGTTTCTTCCACACTTCACTCTTAATTTCCCCACTGGTAAGTTTAAAATAATAAGTTTATATTGCATGTACGTTTACTTCTAATAAAAGTACATGTAATTGCACTTACAAAATAATTTTCAACACATCCACTTACATTTACACACCTGAACTTACAGTATCGTCCTGTCATTATTGTACTTCATACTCTTGCTTCAACCTTGCATACACATTTGCATGTCTATTATTTCATATATGAAATGAGTATATGAATTTCATATATTTTTTCATATTCATATATGGAAAATAAACTCAGGAATGCATAGGTGCATAAATCCATACACATACAAGTTTCCTGGTAAAACTAGTCATACTAGTAATGTATCTACGCTTATCCATTCATAGCCTGAACTTTCAGCACTGAAATAACTTTAGTGGGAACAGAACTGGGACTTCAAAGAATCCATGTGTACCTTTAAGAATTACAGGCACAGTGAAGCATTTATTGTGTCCGTGTGTGTTCACGTGCATAAAAAACAATATATATATACTTAGGCAAATCAATGTCTCTAATGGATGTAAACATTTTCTTTCCAAAAGGTTAACTCCAGCTGCCTAGAATTTTTATTATTTATTTGCACATATGCATGTGTGTGCTTCCCACTTTGGGGAGGGTTTATACATGACAGGTGCATCCTTGGCCGAGGGACAAATAATCCTGGAGAGCCTGAGAAAGAAAAATCAAACTGAACTTGAAGATAAAATGACAGGGAATAAATACATTATTGCCTTTTTATTATGTTAAAAAATACCGAAGCCACAAAGAAAAAAAAAAATTGAACATTTATAACGTCTAAGCAATTTGAGGTAGAATTTTCAAAGCTGAAAAGATATTGTTCCAAAGACCAGATGTTGCCTTTCAGAAACTAGTGAAAATTGCTGCCTCTGAAAATTACTCTGAAATACAAATAAGAGTAAAACAAATTTTTTTTAAATAAAAATAATTTTATTCAGACATTCTGATATTCCAAAAGAGAAGATGAATGTTTTTCAAGTGTTCAGGTGATTTTGCACTCTTACCGCCTATGCAGGATTATGACAACTCTGTTCCAACAGATGATGCACGAGGGGTAAAACGAAAAAGTTTATGGTATGATTTGAGGGCTCCTGCTTCACTTACACTGCACTGTAAAGTCATCTTCATCTGTCTTGTGAAAGACTTGACAGTTGTTGTATTGTTTTTCCAACTATTATTCATAAAACGTTAAGAATGAAAAATCTACAGTAACAAATGTATTGTGTAATAACTCAATACGTCACATCTCCGTTCACTCACAGTCATACTGTACAAGCCCCTTTCACTTCTGTAATTTTCTGATTACTGAACATCTGTGTTCAGTTTGAAGTGCTACTGAGCACTTCTCAAAAGTGTTGCCTGCACACACTAACATGCTTCCTTACCACTGTAACTGTGTATGTAGTTAAGTTGATGACTTTGGCTAACCACTGATAGCTGATTTTTCGCTTTATCAGATTCAAGAAATGTCTGTCAAATTTCAAGACAAAGAACAACTGTAAAGAGCTGATAATTATCCACCTTAAAAAACATTAACCCTAGATACTGCTGGAGCTGTTAGCTAAGAAAAATAAAGCCATCAGTCATACGACACTGGAACACTCTTGCACATACAAATGCATATTATCATAAAAACAAAGCCACAAATATGAAACTGAGAGACCATTCTAAACAGACAACATACCTTTAGGACCATAAGAAGTCTCAAATTTTACTTTGAAAAGGCTGTAGTGGCAAGCACTTAAACACCGTTGCAAAAAGATAACCACTTAAAAAATCTCTTGGGAGCTGGGAGCGAGATGGAAAAGAGAAGAAAAACCCTGAGACCAGAATCTTTGCCTCCAAGGAAACTCAGATGATATCTGCCATTCACTCTTTCATAGGTACTGTGTCTACCTTCATGTCTGTTGTTGAACAGCAATTCCCATCCAGCTCCACAAAGACCCAGCTGTATAAACCAATGCTGTCAAAGAACACAGTTAAGGGATGGATAAAACAGGGAGGGGTGTCTAACATACTGACCACTGACTGAGCTTGCAAGGATAAAGAAGCCTTGATGGGGAGAAGTAATCATCCATTGGTGTTTGTTTATTTTACCTCCTCCACCACATACTGGAACCTTTTTTGTTTTTTCCATTACCAAAACCATCCCCCACTGAGAGGCCTTTGTGATCTAAAAGGGGCAGAGCCCCTCCTTCTTAACACTGGCAAGTTTATGTAGGCAGATTCATTCAAACACATCTTAAAATAAACATTTGGCTCTTCCCCTGCATCACACTGTCTACAGACTGCCTTCAAACACACTTAAAAGAAATCACCATTAAAATGTTCTTGCTTAGAACTGTTTTTACTGAGATGTATTAAAACAATTTAGCAGTCTAAGGCATATATTGTCATGGAGGTCCAACTTCAGATGAGAGCTATAGTCTTCTGAAAAAAAATAAATATACATTTCAGTAAAGTAAACCTGGCTGTTATTGCCATAATAAGTGGTATAATAGCCCTCTTGAAAATATTTCTTCCATCACAATCCTTCTCCCCACTGGGGATACACTTAATTATATTACTCGTGAATCTGAATCCAGATGTTCAGATCTAAAACGTATGTCACAAGCATTATGAAGAAAATGACCAATGCATGGAGAATGAGGCATTCCAAGGCTCTGGCCCTGAAGGGAGTGAGGACCTTCCGATTCTTTGAGCCATAAGAGGTGTAGGCCCCGTGCATCTTAGAAAATTGACTTATCTGTTAATCAAAAATGAACAACCAAACTTCTTTACTTCCCACATCTTTTTTCATTCTTCACTCCTCATATATACACTGCTTTCCAATTTTTCTAATTATATGGAAACAGCACTGAGAACAATTCAAACATGAAAAGGTAGTGCATGGGAAACATAAAGTAGATCTCCCAGAAAGTCCTTTCATGTATCTCAAGACAGTATCAGAAAGAACGCTTGTCTATTGGAAGAGGATAACCATTCACTCCATGCACTCCCTACTGAAACCAAAGTAACTGATTAGGAATAATTATAGCCATATTAAACTAGGACATTGAGAAAAATAATGGTTCATTTATGTGAGACATTGATAAATACCTCTATATCACAGGCTGATCAGAGGCCGTGTTTTCAAAGTTACCAACCTGAACTGGACACAAAGGGCAATGAGAAAGGTCCACTGTTCCATTTTTTATTTCAAAAAGGTAAAAAATAGCTTTTGATTTGGGTAAGTATTCATCTGGCAAGCTCTACAGTTGTTTGAATGGCACCTAGGACAGCAAATTAGTTGACTGAGTGAAACACATCACAGAAATTTAATTCTGCAGTACAGCGACATCCTTTGGCATTGATCACCGACGAAGCAGCACAATCACTGGAACTATGACCAAGTAGTTTACTGCTGAATAGTCACTCTGCCTTAGTATGGGCTACAAAAGCAGGACACAACACTAAAAATTCAGAAGACAGCAACTTCCCATATGACCTCACATAATTTATTGACTCTTTCTGGCTCCCAGTTTTTCTGTTTCTACATAAGAAATAAGAATGTTTAACTGCCTTTCTAAAAAGCTCTGCAACCACTGATGTTCTTTTTGTAAAGAAAATATTTTATTTGTGATCACTGTTTGTATTACTTGCTTGTATCATTAATTTACCTGATGGTTTTGTGCATACTGACACCTAAGCAAGTACAAAAATGGAGTACTCCAGTCAGCTACTGTATTTTGAAACTATGGAAGTAAAACTTCCTCATGCAATCCTGCCAATAGATCCTATGATTTTTTTTTTTTTTTTTTTTTTACTTTTTAAAAAATAACCTATTGAGTATATTTATGTAAAAATCTATTCTTCTTCTTTGGGCAGTGATAATGCAAAAACTAACCCAACCAAAAAACCCTAAACCAAAATCCAGCACTCAGCAGAATAATGTCACTTTTCACTACACTACCCAGTTTCACTGGATCCCCTTCTCTGTCCTTCACACAAGAAGCAAACTCATCCTTTGCAAGGTAACACCATGGTAATTTACAATTACTGAGTTCTTTTTACTATGGAAAAACTATTTTAAAGGAGTATCACGTACTTTCATCACCAAATAAAAACAGCAATACCCATCTCACAGATGAAACATTACAGACGCCAGTTTGGTTCTTGTTTAGCCACAGAACTGCCTAGTACTGGCACCCAAGGGAAAATAAGAACTGCAACCCAGTCTCTCACAGCACATCAGGGCCAAATTCAGAGAGCAAGCTGAAAGCTCTGATTTCCAGTTTCCTCTCTTATACAGTAGCTCTAATGATAATTCCTCAGTATAATGAAACGAAGGTAAACTGCATTCATCAAATGCACCATCAAGATAATGACGGAAAGATAAAACCAGCTTCCTTTCCAACCTCTGACCTGGACAACTAATTATAAAGGCATAGCAGAAAGACTAGAAAGGATACTTTTTGTATTATTATAACCTGTATCTAGTCACTTCATTCTCAAAGTAAAGATTCCTCTCTTTAGCTTTTCTCTTTTAAATGGCTCACACGTGTATTGGATTTTAAGCTTTAAAAATGTCAACCACAAAACAAAGCCTCAAAAAATATAAAACTAATGCTAAGGGAATATTTTTAACCAACAGCATTTCTTCTGGTTTTACTAATCTACTCAGAACAAGGACCAAGCATATAACTGTATGCTGGGACTACGAGCTAGCATTTTGAAGGGTCAGCAAACCAGAGCTCATCAGATGTACAAAGGTCGTTTCCTTTCTCTCCTGCTCTCATTCCCATCTCCATCCATTCTTTTGAGGGGGAAGATAAGAAAGTGCAGCCATTATCAGGCCTTTACACCCCTATTCCCCTTTTCCTCTACTTAACCCCCACACACTCCATATGTCATGGATATAAAGCACGAGCCAGATTTATAAAGGTATTAAAAGTGCCAAAACCATGGAGTTTGTCTTGCTGTAAGAGATTTTCAAATATGCTTCCAATATAAACCCATGAAGATCTATCTAACTAGGCATTAGAGACACAGATGAGCTCCTGTGTACCTCTACAAACCTCATCCTCCTCCTCTTCTTTCCGTTATACAATTTACTAGAGAGCTTTCGATGCTTGCACTACTCTTTTCATCCTTAAAAGCACTTACAAATACTAATTACTCTTCACATATTCCTTCTGTGAGGTAAATAAGGATTATTATCCGCTCTGAAGGAAATGTGAATTACTCTTTTTTACAGACTGAGGAAACACAGAAGAGGATTTTAAGTGGTCCACACATCACAATGTAAAGAGCAGATACTGAAGCATGGATTAAGATGTACAAGTTCTCCATCCCATGCTCAGACTATGACAGTCTAAAACTTACCCTTATATTTGCAAATGATAATCTTAGCCCAATTGTTTCTAACCGCTGGCTGATGATCAAATATTTAATGTATGTCATAAAATGAAAATATGAACTCTACAGCAGTGCTTCTTATTTGTTATCCCCGATTACTTAGACCACGTAGTAACATGTGCCCATATGATGGTTTTCAGTTTTATTATAGTCTGTATTTGCTCACTCACTTAAGATGTTTAAAGAAGAGTTGTACGGATTATCAGACAGTCTGAAAAGTTCAGTTCAGAGCTCTTCAAACACATTAATTTTCATCTTATTAGCACAAGTAAAGTAAAAGCCTTAGGCAGGTAATTTACCATCCAGTTTATCCAAAGGGACTTCTAAAGGAAAAGTCAACCTTTGTAAATTGTTTGTGATAATCTCCAAATTGATCATTAATTATCAGCTGCTACTAAGCATTTCTTCCATCAGCAGCACTGTGAAAATAACGCATTTCTTAGAAAATCTACCATTGTTATTGCCACCTGTGTAATCAGCCATTATTAAAGCCAGCGAAGTTACATGGCAGGCAGCAGCCACGCTAAGTGAATCCTGTTCAGCAACCCCATTTTCCAGGCAGTGTAAAAATTAGTTACCTACCAACTGGGAGGCATTTATTATTAATGTTATATTTTACATTCTATACCTTCCCACCTATAGTAACAGTTACAATTAATTTAGACCCAGTCAACTGTGCTTAATAAAGTGCACATTGTTTTGTACTGCCAAACTCAAGCTGATGTACAGAAACTTCATTTTCCCTTTTACAGTTTTCTGATTTTCTTCTACTACAAGTGAATGCTTACAACCTAACAGTAAAAATGTAAAAAGATCTTTCCATACGTAACTTAAGAAAAAGAACTCAGGAAGAGATAGCTGCAAGTAAAACAGGTTAGTGTCAGCTACCCTCAGGTCCATGTTGCACAGAAACAGAGACCTCCTTTCAAGAGGCTGCTTGTCAACATGCAGTTGAGCCTTGATATAAAAATTATGACCAACGTTTTCCAGAATTGATGGGCATGATATACGACACAACATTTTCCAAACTTTGGGCAATATTGTGACCAGAGTATGACACCAGACATTCTCACACTTAAACTCCATTAACCATTTAGCAGAGTCACCAGTTAACTCTGCTGAAGGAGCACTGGATGTCACATTCCTTGCATCTTCAGCGGAATCAAGCACATCTGACAAATAATTTTAAAAATCTATTTCACCAACCAGGAAATCCAATCATGATCGGAATAAACTGCAAGCCTGGCAACTATTTAATTATATATTGTCCCACATGCTATAGTTTAAGGAAACAAAGAATTAACTTTAGAGGGAAGACATAGGCAGGCAATGAAAATGCTTAGAAATATAGTGTCCTTGGAAAAGGCTGTATGATTACAAAGCATGTGATTGGGTTTTTCTTTAAAAATGATCTACACGTAAAAAACAAACAACCCAAGGGGTAAAGTGCTCACCACCATGGGTCATGGGTACAACACAGCAGCAACTAAAGCTTTTTACATTTGATAATGGTAGTCTCAGCAGTGACCAAACATATTTCTCTACTATGGTAATAGACAAAATGCAGGACCATTCTGCATACGTGCAACCACATCATCTTTAACATACACACACACAGAGTAAAAGAGGTTTGTTCACATTAAAGACGACTGACTGCTCATTGGGTTCATGACCCAAATCCATCAACAGTCACTCCACACCGAGTCCTGATGATTCCAAATGCAACAGGATTATAGTCGTAAAGATGGAAAAAGGCAACAAGAACCACAGCTGAAGGAAGAACCATCCCTCAAAGACAGTTTTGCTCAGGTTCTCTCAAATTCATGTAATTTAGACTTACAATTTTAAGCACAAGAAGCCTGAAATGGAATAGCCTCTTACAGAGAGATGAGACAGAATTCTGCTAAAAATGAAGGGAATAGACTTGTATTTTCTTCAGTGAGATGGTGCCAATGAACGGCCTGCTTCTTTTGAGGGAGCTTGAGCTTCAAATACTGCCATCTTTAGCAATGAAAAAAAAGGGGGATCTAAACTACCCAGGTGCAATTCTATTCTGGTTCTAGATAACAGTAATGTCAAATGACACCTCCTCACTCAACTGTCCTGAGTGCTGGATGCACGGGGAGCCAGGTATATGTGTTTTTATTTCCTCTTCTAATTTGAGACCTCTTTACTACTACTTTTCTAAATCCTGCAGAACCAATTACTCCACAGGCCACTGAACAGCATTTCATTCTAGTCACATACCATAGAATAATGTACTAATTGCAGAATCAGATTGAAATCCCCTGGGATCTGCATAACTCACTTCCAGTATCTATCCTGACCATGACAGGCACAAAATAAACATTTTGCAGAAAGGCAGGTATCTCCAGTAGAAGAATTTAACCTGTAGAATCTGAATGCTGGTCACCATCCAAGAGCATGAGAGAACTCAGCCTGACTATCAGATACTGGGCTAAACTTGTTGGACTGAAAATTTAAAAATACACTCAACGTGCAAACAAAACACAATTTATACAGAGAAAATAAATCCTGTGATGTCATTTATTGCTAGTTCTTTTCAGAAGAACTACACTAAGACTCTCAATGCTTGCTTAATATCAGAAGCAAGACTTATCATCAGTGAACAATGTAATAATCTAGTTACATAAGCAGTAACAATTCCTTGGCTGGTAATGAACAACAGGATATCAAAGCTGTCATCTCTTAAACAGAATCTTAGTTGATTTTCTGTACATGAGTAGTCCTGATTAATTCAGTTGTGTTCTCGGTGTGTTTAGTGCCTGTGTAGATACAGCAGAAGAGAGTCTTGCAAAGGTCTCTCTAAGGATTGAGTGAGCTTTGAAATTGTAACTTGGGTGATGTTATATGAAATAGAATCCAGCTTACTTGCCAGGAAGCAATAAAAGCAAACTCAGTGAGACTGCTCATGTGAACACATATTCGCAAAATCAGGGCCTGCTCAAGCCACAAGGGAGGAAGAACTTAAATAAAGCATTTCAGTACAACCATTCTTTCAGCAGTCTTTAGTCTGTATTAGTAGCTAACATCTGAGGAAAGGGAAAGGTTTGCTGCTTGGCAATAGTGTGGTGTTAATGTAACACAATCTGTTAAATGAAAAAGCAAAATTAATTCCAATTTGGTGTCTTCACATTTCACACTCCAGAGACTCTTACGGACTGAATGAAAGACAAGAAGGGGTAGGAAAAATTTAGTGAATTTTTCCAAATTGAAACATCTAATTCCTTTTATTTCACCTAATTAAGAAGCAATCTGAAGGGAAAAGAACAAAGGTGTCTTATTCATATTGGTATTTCTTAACATGTGCCTACAACAGTTTAAGAAATGTCTGTCTCTGACCATCTCTCACTGTCCACTCCCCTCTCTTCCCCTTGTCCTCTCCACACTTCAAATGTTTAGCCTTACTTCATCCTCACAGCAAGGAATGGATTAAGCAGAATTACTTACTGCTATGCCAATTAAGGAGGAATTAATTACAATTTTGCCTCCTGTCCCTCTAAGGTTGTGAGTTTGTCTACTGAAACAGATCTGAATATAGCCAAGTGGAGAGCTGCAAACACTCAGGAGGCCGCAGGTACTAAGTTTTCCTCTTGCTATGTTCAAACCTCTGGCTGCAGTGGGGTGACTTAATGTTAAGCTCTTCTCACCAGGCAAAATCGTTGCACAACTGAGCTGTTGTACTCCTCTGTACTTCAATTCCCCAGACATGTAAAAGGGGACAGTAATAACACCTATTTCTCAGCATCATTGTGCAAGTTAATCCCTTAATATTTATAAAGTACCTTGAGATCTTAGCACAGAGGGCACAATGGAAGTACAGAGTGCTATCATCACTGTAATGAACTGGGACATGTTCCAATTAGACTGCTTCTAGTGAACTAGAACTAGTGAACTTCGACTCAGGACATCTTTGGCTTCTAGAGTTGCAAGTACACTGTCGAAACCAAAGAACTGGAAAGCTACACAAAACTTTTTTCTTCGGCAGAATATTTCTTTCTTATTTATTTTTTTCTGTAGAAATACTTCGCCATACCACCCACCACCCACATTCACTTCCAGGCTAATTATACTTTGAAGGACAACTAGCATAAAGATGATCATAGCATACTGAGTCAAGAGAAGGCCTAGTCAAATAAACAGGACAACTTCCCTTGGTTTGTCTCTCACTTTTTTCCAAAGGAGACCTTTGTTTCCTTATTTCCCTCTTCCATTTTGTCACTCCTGTACATTTCCAGTTGCATCCTCCCTCCCCAACCTACAAATTGCCAGTCAAACTGTCCTGTACACTGGTTACAGAGTAAAATGAAGCAATTCCAAATGACCCACTGTCACTACTAAAACAAACACCAAGCAAAAAAAAAACCCAAAACAGAACAATAACTAAGTGCCCAGTATCATGCTACTGTCCATTTACAATGCAAAAAGTAGAAGAGAAGGCAGAGAGGTGTACATCTCATATAAATTTCCTTCAGTAAGTAGTTTCTCCCCTCGCCTTACCCTTGCGATTCCTCCTCTCATTCCTTTTTTTTACACCACTACAGGACCAAGAATGTTCTGCAGACAAGCATTTCATAGTGAAGCCATATTAAAAGCTCCTTTTGACTTTAGCACCTTCTGAAGCGTGTGAGGAGGATGCCTAACCCTGCAAAGTTCTCAACATATCCAGCTGCCACCAATTCCAACAGCAACTCCAGGCACTCCATTTTGAGCTTTACAATACCAGGATAATAAATTACCATTGTATCTTTTTTTAATTAATCTGTGGTGATTTTCTATAAACCTGCAACTTGGGAATCTAACTGTTCTGTTTTGTTGGTCTGGTACTATCTATGACATTATAAAAGGACATTCCTATACAAATAGAACGTGACCCTTAATATCTTACCTTCCACAGAATAAATGTAACATTGCATGTTTGGATGAATCACAATATAAAGCAGAACTAGAGACTCCCCGAAAAAATACTCCACTGACTTGACTAAAACATCCTTAGAGAATTTTTTATATAACTGTTCTAAGATTATGCTTTTCTTATAGTCTATCTGTTTAACACACCAAAAAGAGTCAGTATTTACTTAATGCAAAATATTTTAGTTGAGTTCTTTGCCATCATTTGTTCTAGTCCATTTGTCACATCAATACAGCTTATATCATTATTGACACAGCTATGTGAGTAATAACATGTATCATGCCTCTATGTCTTCGTACACAACTCATATAAAGAATAGGAGAGTTCATCCCAATGAATAATTATTAAAGGTATACTTTCAAAAATGATAAATCAATTGTTCATCACAGTAATTGACTGTGGTCATTTATTACATCTCTGCTGTAGATCCTGCTCTGCTTTATAGAAGACATGTCATAACAGACATTATAAAAATACTGCAGAAGTTTCAGCTCTCTGAAAGCTAAATACATTAAGAGTAGTCATTCAAGGCATATCAAGGCATGATAAAAAGATAAAAACAGACACGGGAAAAATGAGATGAAGAAAACAACGGTGCTGGTTCGCTGGTATAGCAACATACTGTTCCAATAGACCTCTTTAGGGACTCGTTTCTCATACAATCTGATAACATTTATCACTGCTGCTCTCTTGCAACTTGACTCCTACCAAACATTTAGAGGTTGTGGCTTGATTATCAAAACATGATGGAAGATACCAAATGCAGATGAATCTGACTTTTTTGAACTGAAGGACCTGCATAGCCAACAGGATACAAATTTGTCAAAATATGATAAATCTAGAGTTTTAGAATGTCATGGCCATGCTGTGTTGTTTTAATTCTATTCCCCTAATAACCAAAAAAAAAGAAAAAAAAAAAAAAAAAAAAAAAAAAAAGTGCCATGCTAGTAATGCCTGTTAACTGAAAAGGAATTAAAGAAGGAAGAAAAACAGGCTGCATAATCAAAGAGCCAAGAGTTGAAAAAGTCATTTCAAAACTCTCAGCAGAGCTGGGAAACTCAGGAGCTTCGCCTGTCCAGCTGAAGTGTGTAAAGGGACAGTATGAATCTCTTTCTGTTTATAATGTTGAGTGCCTTATCTCAACATTAGACATTCATAGGAAAGAATCTGTGGTCTTCTCCGCTATCTAAATACATAGATAGCCTTCAATGACCATACTATATAATCTGTAACTATATTACCTATGGCCTACTCAGTTTGCAATGGCATCCAGTGGCAGTGTTACCTTTTAGTTAATATTGCCCCTCTCTCAAAGGACAAAAGAAAAGAAGCATTCAAATTTGGTTTATTATCCATGTAAAACACATCCTACTATCAACCAAATGGAATGCACAATAGTGATATTGAAGAAAAAGAGAGATTAAACTACACTAAAATGGGCCGAAATCTATTATTTAATTGTTGTCATATACACTCATTTAAGTTTTGCACAACCACTTCTTCATTCCTGAAACATGCAATCAGTCCAAGGGGACTCCAAGCTCTGCTGTATTTTCCATGTTTCACTTGAATAAAATATTACAAATACGTTACCATGTATCTGGGTTTTTTTCTGCAATCAACAAACCAGTGTTTTCACAATGTCGCCACAAACCACAGCTATTACCTCATACAAGAGCACCATGTTTTGGCAATGCAGTGCAAATAGTAGGAACAACTTGACCACCATCTTCCAAAATAGTGATTGAACACTTTTCCCAAAAAAACAGTAGCAACAAAAGCTCTAACACTTCATTTCTTCCCTCCACCCTCTTGAATGAGAAGAAAGCAGTGGAACAGGCAGTGTCCACTCATATCTTCTTGTTCTGAAAAGGCTCTGGATCACAGTCATCCACAGCTAAATCACAGTGAAGTCAACAGGAAACGTTCAAAAACATGGACAAATTACATACGTCATTTAACCTGAACAATCCAGAATAAGGCTTAAGAAAAAAAGACTGTTAAGTATCTGCCTGTACCACATGGGGAGGCCTGGGCCAACACCTAAATTACACCAAAAAACATGACTAGTATTTTAATTTAGAAACGGCTCTGTCAATTACAGTGGAAAAATATGAAGATAAGGTGAAAATTCTTTTGTTAGAAACCTGACCTTGTAGCAAGTCCAAACCTACAGAACTTCAAAGGAGTCAAAGCTTCTCAGAGCCTAGCAAGGCTGGCCTTTATTTGTATGTTCAATCTAGCATATTCCTTCTCAGATTTTACTCAAAATGGATTCAAGAAACTTATTGTTAATAAGGATTAAACCTACTTAACTGAAGTATTTTCAGAGATCACATCACTATCGGGCCTGATTAATGGGTCTTGAAGTCTACAGCAGTGAGATTGCACTCCTTATATATTGTAAATATGATTATATATTTGCATTCTCGATTCCTTCTCAGTGAAAACCAGTGCATGTAAAATAAATTCCACAGTCCCACATCTTGTATACAAAGGGCATCACACATATCCTGCGACTTAAGCTATTCTCCTGAAATTATCTTAGTCTCACACAATCACACTTCAAACACCCCATATGTCCAGTTTGGTAATTCCTCCTTTAAAAAGCTAATAAATGTAATACTTAGATGCAACTGTATTTCATCTAAAAACAATTAGCTGCAGTACTTTGTGCCAGGAAATGCATCAATAGGAATCATTAACAACGCTTCCACTTCATTTTCTTCCTGTTTAATGGGCCTAATCCAACACCCAAGTTGAGTCAATGAGAGCCTTACAATTGTTTTCAGTGGGAGATGGACAGAGCCTTATGATCATACATGAATGTGGGACTTGTGCAAGGAGGACGAATGACAAGCATAGCCTCTGTTTATTCATACAACAATACTGCAAAGACAGAGAAAGAACAAACTTCCCTGTGATGTCCATACCACCCAGAGCTGCAGAGAAGCCAGCAATAAAAGCTTTGGAGGTGTGGGATGCTCTCTGGACTTAGTCTTTGTCCTCTTTTCTAAAACTACCAATAAGAGAATCCCACTCACTTGCTGAAAACTGGACTGACACAAGGCACCTGGTGTCTGGTGAGATGCAACTTTTACCTATTATGCTTCTGCAGTGTTTTTAAAAGATTAAAACCCCATAATAGGAGACCCACTCTTAGTGCTCCATATACTCTCCTATTCATCAGGGCTGTTTTTTCTTTGAGATGCAAATAAGACACAATTGTTCACAGTTACAGTGCACATATATTGTTTTCTTGAACTCTACCTGAAAAATGGGTTTTAAAACGTAGATAAACTTATTTCAGCATGTTTCATACCGATAAAAACAAGGAGAGAGAAAAAACACTCTTTCTCCCAAAATACCCCTGGATGTGATATATTTCCAAAAAGATTGCATGCATGATCCACATTCTTAAAAACATTTAACTGCCTCAAAATTCCACATCTTCTTGTTCTAGCTGACTTACATGTAATTCTTTCGTACACAATTTTTTATTTCCTTATAAAAATCATGCACTGTTCCTATACACACATTCATTCTTTCCTCCTGCTTTTATTGTTAAATATAACACCAGCCTTTGAAAATACAGAAGTTACATAGCCTTTGTAGGAAGCATCTTCATTCTGCACACTTTCAAACCTGTACCTAGGGCTTCCTGGAAGGCACAAGTAGCACATAATGCTTCAAGGAATTTCCAAAGTCTGTACTGACATGTGCCTGACTTTACTTTTCCTAATACACTGAAGACTTACAGTCAAAGAAACTAGCAGGCTGATATTCTGTAGCCATTTGGCACCTGCATATTGTGAACTTCATTTTAATTTTGGATTAGGACAATTACAGGCCACAACAAGAGTTGAAGTCCAGCCTTCAAACTTGGTCAGTCATTCCTAGCTCTAATGGAAACGCAGTTGTAACTTGATGGTAACACTGAAATAACTGAAAATCATAAGCAGCCGCCAGGCAAGCTTTATCAAGTGCATTCTCCTCTGGGAACCATCCTCTCTTCGTAAGTCAGATCTCTAAACTTAATGGGAAGGATGACGCAACACAGCACTTTGTTTAAAAACAACAGGAAAAGAGCAGGAAGAGATGCAACTAGAATTTTAGTGGTGGAAAGAAAAGAAAGTGGGAAGGAGGAAAAAAAAAATAAGGAAGAGAGAAAGGTATGTGTTCAGTCTTTATTAACAACTCAAAGTAAATCAAATTAAATCATTTGGGGACCTGGCTTGAAAGCTGTCATGTTAATGAAAAGGGTTACAACTGGCAAGTTGTTTAAAACTGTAGCTGCATTCTCATACCCTCTGCCTCCTCTTTCTCCCAGTCCTCTCGTCCCCACACCACCACTATCATCTGAAATTTACCTTGCTGTGTGCTCACTCTAGAACTCCCTTCCAACTACAGCTGATTGGAGGAATCTATAGAAACTACATTGTCAATAAATACAACTGTATTATCGAAATATAGGATGAGGGGAAGCAAAGAAAATGGCCAAATTTTTGGCATTGATCAAGGAGACTTCCCCCTCTAAAATGTCCAACAACATAAGAGACTAGTAGCAAAGCTTTCATTGAGTCCACTCAAGAGTGTTTTTCACAGAATTTCTTCTCACTCATCCCTGAATACAGAGGCTTATTCTTGTGCAGCCATTAACAATGAACAGCAGATAGGCTGCTATTTCCCACTCCTGAAGAAACTCATTTTATGGCATGCAACACGAAGAACTACTTCACTAAGGAGATGGTTAAGTAACTTGGGTAGAGTTGCTACTGGAAGGCATGGTGACAAAGTGTCTGCAGAACTGTCTCTCTTTCCATCCAGACCACAACTTAAAGGCCTCAGCATTTTCTTAAGCTTAATGGGTTTACTGTTTAAATCTCTACTTGTGAAAATAACATGTATGTTACATTTGAACATAGAAAGCATGCCCGAGTGCTTGTGAAGAAAAAGTGAAAGAAGAGCTGAAGAAGAGACAGCATAGGAATAATGCTGAGGACTGCAAGTCTATTAGCTTGTTAAGGCTATAACCTTAATACTGTTAGTGTTTATTTCACATGCACTTTTTTAAGACTCAGATTTTTGCTGTCTGTACATTATGATTCATTTAAAACTACACAGAAGCTTTTAAGTTTCCAGTATTATCAGTATTTTATCCACAGATACAACTCTATCCTTCTTTTATCATCTTAGATGTTCTCCACAAAAAGACAGACTCAGGCAAATAAAATGCCATAGTTAAAACCAGTACTTTTTCAAGACCACATAACACAGGGTAAAGGAAATCTTCATAAAATGAGAGCATAAATAACAGTCCTCTTATTCACCCTTCCGACAGAAGCAAACAATCCAGCCCTAATTTTAAACGAAACGTGCATTTAAGAAAAGCATCCAGCAATGTTATCATCTGACACAAGCAACTCTCTAGACACAGCAGCAAGGAACCTTTAGCCCTGTCCAAAGGTGTTAACAACGCAGTACTAATGTGACACGGCACTAAATGGATGGCCAGACACAGAGGCTTTGTTACATGCAGGAGGCTGTATTTTCATCATCTTTTTCCAAACATGCATCTAAGGAAAAATATTATCAAATCCTTTCAGAGAAGAAAAGCAAAGAAGAAATGTATTTTGTCCTGCATATTTTATGGATAAATCCAATAAAGGTAAAGAAATAATATCTAAATTGCTAACAAAGAGTAAAAGCTCCACAATTTTTTTTAATTTTTTGTGTACGGTGTATTTTCTTCTGCTCCATCTATTTGGAGTAGAACATGCACTGGTCAGATTATCAAATTAATACATACTCAAATCTTCTCTTAACTTTCAATTTTTAAAATATATTTCATGAATAGGCTTTTACCAAAGATTTTAGTCAATGTCATTAATTCTAAACCTTTGAACAGATGAATTGAGTCAAAAATTATTACATTGTATGCCCATAATTTATGCTATCAACTTTACTTTCTACCACAGCACTACTAAAAGAAAACTGTGGTCCTAATTTAAAGCTGGAAATTCCAATAAAATGGGAAAGTGTTAAATTCTGAAGGGCTTTTGGTCCATTAACTTCCATGCTGATTTGACACGCTCTGCAGTGCTTGGGCAACAGACTCTGCTATACAACGTATTCCTAAGCAAACAGTGCTTTGTGTCATAAACCATCTGGGGTGTCAGTTCTAAGGGCCACTCATCTAAACTCCTCTGATACACTTGGAAATGCTGAGGTGAAGCACAGAAACTTTTTTTTTCACTACAAAATCCCTTTCGCAAGGGTAAGGAGATGCTGTCGGAGGAACGATGGAAGGCACAAATTTTTGGCTTAGGCAGTTGTTGTCATTATTCCACTGAAGAAAACCATTGGATACACAAGCTTTCTAAAAACACTATGATTTTTCTAAGGTATCAGTAAAAGTGATATCATTCATAACCTGGACAGTGCTCCCTTTCATATTAGAGCCTATAGTTGCAATGCTAAGTGCCAAGCAGATGGTTGAAATCTGTTTTGTATAAAAAGTGTGTGCGCACACGCATTTTTTTTAGATTGAGTTCTTTGTATTCATATTCAGACCTAGGTTCTAGCCATCAAAACACTGGCACTGAAGCAATCATTAGCAGCATTTTAGACAACTGGCAACTAAGGTATTCACAGTTCTCCACAAAATGTTCAGCTAATACCTCCCAGATGTACAATTAAGGCAAAAGATCATCTTCTTAAATTGGTATCAGTGCTTTGGATGGCCTTTCAATAGACTGCACATGTATTGAAAACGCTATTTTATTTACCTTCTTTTTTAAATAGTGTTCTAACTTTTATTACACACTAATTTTTATAGTTGCTTTTAAAAATACAGGCTTCCATATCAAACAACTATGACAGCAGCAACTTCATTCATCTTGTTTTCATCTTTCTAGTAGACATCAAGAAGGAAATTCTATGAATCACTTTAATACGAAGGCTCTGTCTTCTTATCTGACAACCATTTAGTTTGTTCCTCATGAAAATATGATAGGCTATACTGCTCTGGAGGAATGGGCTCAACACAAGGGCAGTGAGTCCCCCAAGAACCAGGTGATGAATCTGCCACTGTTAACAGTGGACAACTCCTGGGAAATCACCTCAGTTGCAGGTACCTCAGTCAACTAATTTGTAAGTTGTTCATTACCACAAACAGCAAAACCAGAAATGCTTACCAGCATGAGGCTCTGCTGTCTGCCTGGGGTTCTCATGGAATCTGGAAACTGGTGACAATAATTTGCTTGGTGACAAATTAACAGAGGTCACACTTTTGACAACTGAGGTTATCAAGCAAATGTATATTCGGGAGAATGAACTTTCATGCCACAGCCTCGCTTAAGACCTTGGTGGCCACAAATGGGAATTACTACCTTAGGAAACACAGTTTCAAAACAAAGACTGATTTTACATACAGCGCCAAGTGCACCAAGGTCCAAATGCTCACCCTGGCAAAATTCAGGTACGTTTTCATCACCTCTGTTCTGACCATTGTAATTTGCCAGGGATACACAGTGTTTGGAGGAACAGATAGTTGACATATCTATAAAGCATATCGACACAGAACTTCTGAAATCTACAGATTTGAAGAAGTCTGTAGAAGTCTCTCCTGATGCTATAGAAATTCAGGTTTGTGCTCAGCGATCTCCTCATGAGTCACCATTTCGTGCCATCCTAGTTTACTGGGGTTAAAAAATGTCAGCCTTTTTTCATGGGGTTGAGCAGAACATTACTTAGGCCTACATTTTTAGGACCAGACACTGAACTTTAATGCTGCTGAGTCTAAATACTCATCATGAAGGGGTACTTTTTTAAAGGAAGCCTTGACTGGCCCTATCACAAAACAGGTCTTTGTGAACACATTGTAGAATAACTACTACACTATGGAACATGCCTGGTAAAAATCTATTATCTTCAAAGTAGTCTGCCTCCTAAAAAGCTTGTCAAAGAAAATAATAACTCAGTCATAAGACTCATAGGCTACAAAGATCAAATCCACCCAGGGCTCCTTAGTTTATATCCCTTTTCTCAAGAGTGTGTAGTAAGAGATTCAACACAGAGACTAAATCTAGATCTATCTGCAGACCCTAGCAATTCATCCCTACCCTTACTGAGCATACGGTTGAAAATGAAAAAAAAAAATCTAAGACAGATCAGAAGAACTTTTAACACAATTAAGAAAATAATTCCTCTCTTTTAATAAGCCTGTATCATTTCCTTCATTTTGGATCTCTGTCACACATTTAAAAAACAGATGTCAAATATGAAGGCAAGAATCACAATACATTTTGTGTTCTGCAACGTGGATTTTGTTAGTTGGTTTGCTCATTGTGGCTGCCTACATTGCTGCTTTCAGTAGAGTCTGTTCCTCACATTAATACTCTCCATGTGAAGAATTTTTTCCTGGACTCTCCTAGTGCCTGGTCCTTAGGTTATTAAACATATGACAGCTTTCACACATATGTCTGAAGATGTTAATTGTTCTCAAGGATGAAACCTCTACCTGACCATTGGTAGCACGCACTGTCTCTCAATTTATTGCTTAAATGCTGCGGGTGCTGCTACCCTACTCCGGTTCTGTGAACTCGCCTCCAGGTACAAGTTAGTTTAGAAGCACACTCAAATAATTGGAGGGGCTACAGACAGTATTCTCTCTCAGACATAACCCATGTGGCTAGGGATGCAAATATTTTCTTACTTTCTATTATTAATCATACTCCAAAGTCCCTATTTTACATTTTTAAGGAATTTGAATATTACAGTTCATCCTACTAGAATGACATTTTTAAAAATTATAATTGGACAGACAGAAGTCTAATTTGCAGTTCTTAGGATCTCAAGAAGGAAAAAGAGTCTTCAGGTTAAAAAGCAGGACTAGCAGTCAGTATCTCTACTTTTTATACTATCCATGCAAATGATTTTTTGACACCATCCTTCAGTTTTCTCATCTATAGGTTAAGGCTAATCTTGCTTCTTAATCTAGAGCACAGAAATCTTCATGATTTGTATATTAATGCTTTCCAAATGCTCTGAATTTCTAATCAAAAGACTTTAGAGGAAGCAGGAATGTATTATTAATATTATCAGTACTTCTAACAGTAAAGCAACTTCTACAGACATATATGTAGAAAGTATACAGGAAGAGAATACACAGGCACATATATTGCTCAATTTATAAATTCTAAAGCGTGGCTTCAGGACTGAAATCTCATTCACGAACCATTCTAGGGATCTCTTACCTACTCTCCGTTTCTGAATTTTCCCCATACAAAGACACATTGATATTACTCTAAGCTCTAAGCACAAAGGCTGCTCTGTGGAATGGAAAGAAACCTTCTTTTTTTGGTGTTTGTACAGTGACGAGCATAATGGGGTCCTGATTCAGGATCCTTCCACTCTACAAAAACACAGTAAATCAATGACACTAATACACATGCAGATTATCTATAAAAGAGATGCATGGCATATGTGAGAGTGGGACAGTATTTTTCCCATATTTTGCATGGTTCTTCACACAAACACCATAGCCTAATATGGTTTCCTGAGACACACAAGAAACTTCAAAGTTTAGGTGAGAACAGCAAGAGTGACCAGAACTTATAAAATATAAGCAAAGTATGAGAGCCTTCCACTAAGAAATTCTGCCAAATCCTAATCTCAGCTGCAAAACCAGAATCAACTCCATGTTCATACTATTTCAACAAAGGTGAGAATCAGTAGCCTTCTTCACAATACACCGACTGCAAATATCTACTTAAATATTCAAAATCCATGGGCAAAAGACAAACCAAAGGCTGAACTTGAAGACAAAGATGTATTTTCTGTGTCCCTGTGATTTTCAAATTCAAAAGCCTGCGTATTTTTAACAGATGTGGAAAAGAAACCTATTTGGCTTTACTCAGCAACTGCAGAAGGAAACTGTACCAGAAGAATAATGTCGCATGTTCTGTTTTCATTTGATTTGATTTCATTTAGCCTTTCAGTTCTATTTCAGTTTTGTTTCATTTAGCCTATTTTTTTTTAAATAATCATCATGTTTTGGTGATTCACATTTCACACCAGCACAGGAACAAGTCATGTAAATACAACACAACAAAATGACCCAGTTTGTTAATAGACATGCCAAACGGGTAAGAACATCCTTTCCTCCGCCCTTACCAACCATCACCTTCCCACACATCTCATTTCTATCCAAAAAAGTAAAGCTTCTGCCCCAGTGAGGCCACAGCACTGAAATTTAGGGAGAAAAGCCTATGAATAGAAACTTGACAAAACCTTTGGAGAAAATGCTTTCAGTCTTGTTTTACAAAGTGAATGTAATGAGGTCGTTAAGGGAATTTCTCTGAAAACAGAAGACTTATGTACAGTCAATTACAGCATGGGCAGACATACAGCAATCCAGTGCTCCCTCCCAGCATAAAGCTCTGTTGAAGTGCCTCAACCCTAACTGAGGCAAGCCATCCCAAAAGGTGAGACAACACTGTATGCTTCACACCCTTCATTAGACATTCTCCCTCTTGAAACAAAGAATACATCAAAATTATAAAAATTGTATGCAGAGGTGTACTTTGGTCTTTCAGATCATGATGAATTTTAGCTGCACTGCACTCTATTAAAGCACAGTCTCTTAAAGATTCTCAACAAACTGAAGATAACGCAACTTAATGCAACCCAATAAACAGATACGCCGAACTAGAGAGAACAAGCATGAAAGCACTAGTATGTATGGATACACGTACTCCTCAGACTTTTAGGCTCACTGTTTCACCTAACAAAAAAAGTTTGGCAAAATCTTTCCATGTAACTATGGTAAAAACAAAACTGAAAATTGTTGGAACCACTAACATTTACCTTGCTCTTTGTCTTATGCCATCTATTGAGTTGACAACAGCAAGTAATTTCAGCTCACTGTCAGATCCATTATCTTTACCCATGCCCAACCTGAGAGCTGAATGAATGAAACATGGGGATTTTTTTTCACTCCCACATTCTTAAAAAAATAAAATAGAAATCAAGCTCAGCACCAATGAAACCAAGAGGATGACAAAATGTATAGGTTTCTCCTTACATAGACTACATTCATAGGTCTTTTTTCTCTAGAGCTACAAAGGTTCATGAAGAACATTAGATGTAGACAATGGTTTTAACTATACAAGAATAGCACCTACCCACACACAGAGTTCCTCACCACAAAAAAAGAACTTTGGTTATTCAGACAAGAAAATTAAATTTGTATTCACTCTGCTTATATTTGTGTCTGCAAATGTAATTGATTTATGTTAAGATTAGTAAGACAGAAACAAATACATAGTAATAAGACAGTAATACAGTCACACAGAAAAATGAGCACTAAGGTAACATTTATGATATATTTAGATCAAATAGCATGCAGACACCCACATTCTAGGAAAAAAACAAAACACAGTGAAGACAGTCAGTATGAACTTGAGAAGACACAAAAGCAGAAGTACATGGTGAAATAAAATAAAATAGGTATATATCTCAAAGGGCAGATGCTGATATGAGTTTCCACACAATCTTTCAAAAAAAAAAAAAAAAAGTAACTATAGAATACTAAACATATTTTTTTTAAATTTTAAACATAATTATAATTTGCAAATTGACAAATGTTATCTGATTAATCCCACAATACTTTTAAAGGAAACAAGGTCAAAGCCATTTCAAACTTTCAAAACGAGTCCCAAGCTTTTTCTCATTTTCACTTCAACTCTCAGAGTTCTAGGAGTCAAAAATAGTTCCATCATGTTGGATTTTTTCTTTCCTTAAACAAGGTGACAAAAGGAGAAGCCAAAAAGAAGTGCCATGCCAGATCAAAAATAGAAAGTATGAAAATGTTTGCAAATTTCTTTCAAAACAAACAACCCTCCCCCCCCCCCAATACCATGGGCAGCACCCTTGACACTTCTGAACTTTGTAGTGACATCTGATGATTCTAGCAACCAGAATTCAACTCATGTTTTTCTCTTTTCCTTCTTTTTTCTGTTTGAAAAAACCAAACAAACAAACAAATCCCCACAATTTTGCACCTAACCTAAAAAAAAGGGCAGACAGCTTATCTGAATTACCACTGCACATCTCATTTTCCATTCACTCCTTACATTCTTTTCAAGTACCATGGTCCCTGCAAGCAGTGCTCACCAAAATTCTTCCAAAATCTTGTCTAAATTTGCTCTCTCCCAACAACTACCGCATGCAGAACTTCACACTGTCACAAGGACATGTGGGCTCAGGAACAACTCTTAAGAGACTCCTGGCTTCTCAGGCTGGCAAAGGCTGGGCTCGGCACGGAGGTGACAAGCGGCGTCTCTCGCGCGGAGGCTGCGGTGTGCAGGGCTTCCCGCTGCCCCCCTGGCGGCCACCGCCACAGCCCGGCCCCAGACACAGCTTCAGGCGAAGCACAACCCGCTTGGACCAAGCCAGCCCCTCGGCAGGGTGTGGGAGAGAGGTGGGACACGTGGCAGACTGCGGGCTAGCATCGTAACCCTCGGCAAAGACGTAGGTGAAAACTTTATGGCCACTGACGGCGGCGGTGTTTCGCTAGGGGGTCTGTAGGAGATGAGAAAGGTATGGAATGCTGTAAACCCCCGTCAGGTACAGCACGTGCCTTTGCCCACTGCCCAAAGCCAAAAGCTCACAAGAAAAGCGCAACCCCTTTCAGAAGTTCCAAAAGTAAGTCCTGGTTTAGGTAATACAACAATGTGATGAACATTTGCTTAACTTGCAGCATAGTTTTAACACACTCAAACGCAACATAATTTTACCTTCAGTAGGAATGACAGGAGACCTCACACTTTCCAAGTTCGGTAAAAATCCACAGATATCTTAAAAGAAAAAAGCACTTTGCTTCCAAGGATGCTACTTGCTAAACAAACTCCTTGCCATCAGCAGAGACGTACTACACCTATTGATTAACTACTCTGAGCGCTTCTTTTCTCTTGCCTACCGTACCAGAATTCACAGGCATTGAGTATTTCCAGTGTGTATAGCTACAACATGACAATGTGGTTTTCCTCCTCCACTTACAAGTTAATTATGTTACAACCAGGCCTGAGCAAGAAATTAATTACTTTAAAAAAAAAAAAAAAAAAAGGGAAAAAAAGCCAACAGAATGTCAAACTGACTTGTGCAAGAGTTGTGATGGCAGAGGTATCTGACACTCACACATGCAGCTATCCTATTCAACATTAAGAGACTTGAGTATAGTATGCAAAGCATGCAAAGAAACTAGAAATCTACCTAGGGAGGAGATACTCTTTTCCCTGTATAAATTTCATAAAAGTGTATTTCATACAGCTACAGATATATCACATTACACAGACACATATGCCTATCCTATCAGGAAGCTTCACATTTAAGTAACTCAACCAGATAATATACTCCTCCTAAATGATAAAGCCATAAATGCTTGTTAAAAGCTCCCTGAGAAGTAGTAAATATTTTGTAAACTAGTTATATATTTAAGATCTCTGGACACCAAGAGAAGGAAAAACAATTCCTCTCCTATCTTAAAGGTACCAATCAAACACACTATGCTTATAAACATCGCAAGATGCTTGGTGGGAGAGTGTGTGTATGTGTTTGTGTGTGTTTTAATTAACTCCTTGAATGCATATGATGAGCCAGCCACCCAGAATTAGTAATGCCAAACTCCCGATTTGATTCAAATGCAATGAATACAACAGTTGAATTGTGCGGGCTGGTGTGTCACTCATCAGCTCTCTCATTTGGGCTTTTGCCTTCCAAGTCTAGTTCACAATTTCAGCAACTACTAAATTATTGAGATGTTCATTAAAATCCGTAATCTGTAACAGTCAACTTCTTCCTGGCTAAGCATAAGCACAACAAATGAAATTAGCATGTGCAGGACATTAATGAGTAGTCTGTAAATGCATTAATTCCTTCAGTCTTATCCAGGAAAATCAAATCATGTTAATTTTCATTACTGCAAAAAACCAGTATCTGAAACTTTTAACTGGCACTGCATTTAGTCTTCTGATCCCAGATCCTTACACGCACCAACGTGAGCAATAAAGTCTTTCTCTCAAAAAAACTCAGCGGAAGGTAAAAGCTATTCAGCCCAACACTAAAGAAAACTCATTGTTGTATTTTAAATGAAGGAATAATCACTCTTACTTCTACAGGTAGATTTTAGGAGAGTGGGACGTCATTCTGAGCAAGCCGGTCAACAGAAAGGTATTATTCCTTCTCCAAAATTCTCAGCAAATGCAGCAGAAGCAGCAAGCTTTTAGGGTAACTTTAGCTAAGAAAAGCACTTAGGAATACGCAAAGTTTCCTTTTAGGAAAATGATTTCTCCATTTGACAGTGTTGGTACAACCCCAAAATAAATTCAGTGGGAGTCTGAAATGACTCGTGCAGTACAGCAGTGAAGCAGCTAAGTATATTTTTTTCCTCCCAGCAGAGGCTTGCTTTACATCCTTCAGCCTTTACTTTATACAAGCTATTTACCAGCACAGAGAATAGTTCCAGTGCAGAGAACTGGTGACAATACATGTTAAACTTGTTCTACGGTCCCCATCCCCATTGCTTCCATCTGCGCATTTCATCTTTTCTAGCTCTTCTCTTTTTTTTTTTCCCCTATGGAGCACTAACCCATCTTTCTTTCTTTCACAAGTACTGCATAACTCTACCTTCAATTGGCATGTTAAATTAAAAAAGAAAAAAAAAAACAACAAAAAAATAGAGAAAATAAAGTAAAGGAATGACAAAGAGAAAGGATGTCACTCTGTCCGGATGCCTAGAGTAGCCTCTCTCTCAGTCTACAGAGAAATGTAAATATGCAGTAATTAATTTGGGTTTAAGAACATTCCATACACTAGGGACATTGTTAAGCAGTCACTTTATCCATTTTTCATTTATCAGACTTTATTAAGACATTAAAACTTCATGTTGGGCATTTCTGAGATTTTATCATTCTGTAAATTTCACAGCTGCCCACGATGGTTCCGGCCACATCATCTCTACCTTTTCCTCCACGAAGTAAACTTTCTTTCTATTGTGGTCATATCTGTTATAGAGAAGTATTAAAAAAAAAGAAGAAAATCCAAATAACAAAAAAGTTATTCTTTTTGAGACCTTTAAAGTCAATTCAGAGTGCCACAAGTACATCACAAAGTACATCCCAGAAGTTATCCCTTCCCTCTGTAACAAACAGAGCAAATTTTGGTTGTAATTTCTTCCTACAACAAACATCGTCCCCCCAGCGTATGCATTCTGATGCACCTCTCAATCAAGCAGCTGAACTGCCACAAACAGAAATAAAGACATGCAAGTAACTTCTCGGGAAAGGATGAAAACCCTTACATTTTTGGTTTAGTAATTAATTATACATGCTAATTCTCAAAACCTACTGTAATTTACTAGTGATGCTGAATGAATTAATGAATGTTTATTTGTCTGACACCAAGGATCATTTTCATTCCAAATGTGTATTGTGAATGCCCCCTGATTATGGCCCCAGATACACAAGAGAAGTCCTCTTGATTCAGATCCCTTCAGTTGGGGTGACTGAAAGTTTCCGAAACTGTTTGCCGTTTACCGGGATACACCGAAACGTTACAGGAAAGATGACAGGGAGAGAAGAATAACCTCCCGAGATGTACACAAACACTCTGAGATCTGAACTGCAAATAACTTTGCCTGATAAATCTTCACCTCCTTGTAGTTTGGTATTCAAGTTTAAAAGGGAATAGTAGGAGACAGTTAGTAACGTAACTGAACTCGGTCATGCAGATACAACATGCTGGACCCCAGCGACTGCAGAAATGTGCTCCAAGAACTGTGTTTACCAAGAATCTGAGAAAAATAACCTGCCAGAAATGTAAAAAAACACAATCATCTGTGCATCATACATATATACACACATGAACTCTGTGAGCATGTGTGTCTGAGGATTTGTGACTCAGTGTGTACAAAGAAGTGTGTCTTCACGGCTGTTATTCTGATAAACACACATACATTACATGGACAGTATCTACTCTGTGTATGTCTTTGTAACTATAGTCAAACACACACAATGTAAACAAACGGTAATGATTAACAGAGATATTGGTTTGTATTACCAATTTCAACTGCAGAGAGAAAACTGTAACAGAAAAAATAAAAATTGTATGTCTCGCGGTTCGTTTTTATTGCTTCCCATTTCTACTGCTTGCTATTATCTGCATAGCAAAAGGAGAGCAGTGTATTGATTATTTAACTAGTATGTTTACAAGAGCAAAGCTGTGATCTCTGAAAATGAAACGTATGCCTTGGGGGTTGGGGGGAGGTGTGGGGGAGAGATTAGAGAACCTCATTTGATTTCTAAGAAAGACGGTTTGTCCAAAATTAATGGTTTCTATATAAAATGTATATAAATATGCACATATACTGCAGAGAGGCTTCAGATTTCAAAAAAAAGTCCCCCATCAGGAAAATGAAAGGACTTTATTCTGCTTCACAGAGTTTACAAGTATTCTGTTCATCACAAAGTTCAAAGAATAATCGAAATCGCTTGTTTATATAAGTGTGATCTTAGTGAACTATATGAAACACTTGAATCTATTAATTGTACAAACAAGACAAATGCACGACGGTGATGTTAGATCAGATTCGACATCAGAAACAGTAATGGTTTCCTCAGGTAGTTGAACTTAGTTAATACAATGCACGTGCACAAACACAATTTTGTTCTATTATTGTCATTCTAACAAAGCAAAGAAAAATGCCAAATATTCCAAGTAAGTCTGGAAAATTAATTATATTAAAGACGACCTTGGAGCAGTGCAACGATGCCAATTCCACTTTCTAGTAAGGAAGCATTCTAGTTGCCGAATGAGGATTGAAAGCATTAAAGTAGATTCTTTTCTGCGCTTCCCAATTTTATTTTTCTCCAACCTTTTAATCCAAGCGTTCTTTCCTGTCCTTTCTCTGCACGCGTGTTCCTCAGCCCACTTAAAATGTTTTTATCTTGCCTTCTTTTCTGTGCCTTTACTATCAAAATCAGTAGGTTTGAACGATGAACAGCTTGACTTAGCATATTTTCAACCAGCTGGTCTAGCACCTAGCTTGTATTGCATAGTCAGATACAACCAAATGTTTATACAGGAGGTAGCTTTCACGAAGATGAGAAAAACCTAAGTAGCGCGCATCCTGGCATTCTTTTATTCACCGCTTAGAAATGAAAGTTTGGATTGTTTACTGCAGTCGCACAAGGGACTATTAATATCCTTTAAAAATGAAGCCAGGCAGAAGGGATGCTGGATCATCAATGGGCGAGTGTGCAAGCGCCAGAGAAAACGCTTCAAAACCTCTGTAAGAGCGCCAGATCATATGAAACAAGGACTAAACTCTCGGAGGTCACAAGCCACCATCGGTGACAGCGAAAAACTTAATTCCGGGCAGAGAAGGCTCCTGCTTGGGGCAGGGGGAGATGGGTGCATCTACGTCATACCCTAAGCACGCTCGTCATACCCAAACCCTGCTCTTGACACTCCGCGAGAAAGGCGACGGCCAAAACTTGGAGGCAAGAGTTTAACTTTCCCACCATCCTCCCTTTTTTTTTTTTATTCTTTCCTCCTCAGGCAGAAGGATGTTCTCCTAACGAAGGGCCGGGATGTTAACTTGCCTAAAAATAATCGCTCTTGCTAGATCAACAAAGGGTCATGTGCTCGGCGGAGCGCCTTCCCAAGTTTGACGGGAGGGCGAGGTTGGGAAGCAGAACCCCCTCCCCGCCTCGCCCGCCACAGGGCATCCTCTGTCGCCTGGGGACTCCCCGGGCAGGGGCGGGGAGCTGCTGCCCAGGAAGGCACCTCGCTCGGTACGCCTCGGCGGGCCGGCTGGAGCCGGGGAGGCCGGCTCGGAGGAGGGCACGGCAGCCTCCCGGGGCCGCGGCACAAAGCTGCGCGCAGTGGGCGCACGGGCGGCTCGGCCAGCAGCGGGGTCGGTGGCG
>WBNH01008581.1:558212-598347 GCA_013401255.1 Urocolius indicus
TCCCTCCCGGCTCGCTCGCTCTGAGCGAGGACTCCTTGACCAGTCTCTTAAAGGGGCAGCGCGCCTCACAGCAGGCTGCTCGCACAGCTCCCCCCACAGCGGCGCGACGCGGCTGCGAGCCACTGGGCAACCTCAGGGTGCCTGTCCTTTCTTTTTCATTCTGCTCGCCCGCCGCCGCGAAGCGGGAAAAGTCAACTCGTTCAATGTCCTAAAAACCAGGCGGGACGAGGGGGAATAAATAGAGGGGAGGGGGGAGGAGAAAAAAGAAAAAANTCCCCATCGCAAAAGGCGGCGGCCCCCTCGCCCCAAACAACTCGGCTCACCTTTCAAACTCCTGAGGTAAATCAGGGTCAGTTAGCATGCTGGAAAAGCACAATTTCCCTTTGTCACAGCAGCCACCTATGGTCGCCTCCAACTGAACCTGTCAAGTGAGTCCAAACCTTCTAAACCGATTGATTTTCTCGCTCCCTCTCTCTCNGACAATCCACCTAAACCGGCAAACCAGGAGCAAATCCCCTGCGCTGAGGAAGATCAGTGGAGAAAGAAGATAAAACAAGAGCAGACTGATTAAATTGAAACAGTTATCAACTCTCCGAGTTAAAATAGGGGAGAAAAGGCATTACCGAAGGCATTTTACATTTTTATTCCTTTCTTTTCCCCTTCCTTCTTCGCTCTCTCGCCTTCTCTCTCTTTGGGGAGGGAAAAAAAAAAAAACACAACACACCAACCAACCACCCCGCACAACAATCGGGCATTGTTCTGAGGGAAGAAAAGCAACTTTGACAGATTGAAATATAGCAGAGGCCCCTTCAAGGAAACCTGTAAACAACTTGTCACTCACTCTGTCGGTCTCACTGTTAGCTCTTGCTTTCCACAAAGTGCTGCGAACCGTCCTGGCAACAAACCCAAAGTTTCCTCAGCTCCAAACTCCATCAAACAGCCCTGTTGTGTGCAAGGGAAAAGGTAGCCACATGCCAAAACAGCGGGCGCGCACGCACAGGCACACACAACAACAAAAATAAACTTTCCGTTCGTTTGCTAGGGCTTTTCTTGTTTCCTTTTTACCCCCTCCCTCCCCTCCCCCCCCACCTTCGCCCCCAGCAAGAGGAGTCCCTCCGCTGTGGATCTCCCTAATTCCTCCTGCCAGCAGTAACAAGGTGGACGAAGCGGGGCTGCGGAACCCCTCGGCTGACTGGCGGAGTGCAGCCTCTGCCGCGCTTCCCATTACACAGATAAAGATCTGGCAGGCGAGGAAAGCAGTCAGGTAACGGACCTTTGACACGCGTGGGCACAGCCGCGGGCCGGGCTGCGCCGGCAGCCGCGGCGGGGCCAACCTCGCAGCCCCTAGACACCCGCTCCGCTCCGGTGAGGAGAGCGGGGCAGCGGCCGGGAGAACGCCGCCGGGGAAATTCCCGTCCGAACCCTGGGGATTAGCCGGGGGCTACTCTGGCTGCGGACCGCACAATGCCTCAATAGACTGCACGGCCCGTGTCCAGCCTGGCACTGAGCTCGCAGTAAAGGCGGGAGAAAGAAAAAAAAAAAAAAAAGAGGAGGAAAAAAAAAAACAAACCACGGTCTCCCAGTTCTTTAGCACACACATGCACACACACTCCCACACAACCACGTATCTATACTCCATTCTTTCCGCTTCCCCAGCCCTAATTCCTTTCTCACTCTCCTCTACCCCCCCCCCCTTTAATTTGCAGCTGGACAACATTAAGGGCCTTTAAAAACCACGAGGTTTTGACCCCACAAGAGTTTGATTAGGTCCACTACCCCCTCTCTTCCCCCTCTTATCCTACTTCCCAGTGACACTGAGAAAGCAAGTTTACTTTTTTAAATACATAGACATATTCACACAGAGCAGGCATTTCAACATTTTCATGCCTACTGGCTTAAAAAATTCCAAATAGAAAAGCTTATTCTTTTTAATAATATCCATCAGCTACACTGTTTAATTCACTCCTTTTTCCTTCTCAATGCCTATGTTAGAAACCAGCAGGCTCACAGAGAGGCCAGTCAGTCCACTGTTGGCATAAAGTCATCATCATCTAGAAGTCTGGGATAATCATTTAATCACAAGCAGCAAACCCACTTGCAGCTTAAGCACAGCATCCCAAAAAGTGCATCAGACCATTCCCAGAAACAAAACGCTGATACTAAGTTTGCAAAGGCGCCTTCGCTGCAGCAGTTCACAAGAGAGGATCTGCAAAGGCTGCCTCTAGCCTGCCTGACACCACCACAGCGCGCTCGGAGCGGAGTCGCATACAATCTGTCAGCTTCTGACATGAGGTGGATCTAATGGCTCCTCACTGTGGGGCAGGGTAAACTTACGTCCTTCAGTAGCCCCTAGCAAATAATATTTTCCACAGAGGTCCATTCATAGGAGTCTGACAAACCTAGTTAATACGTACAAGGAGTTTTCATCTGTTATTTAGTAGCTAGCCATTTTAGGACAGCTATGATGTAGACACTGAAAAGCCAGCAGATGATTAAAAAAAGAACAATCCCAAATACTTTTTCTTTCATCTGAGGGTCTGAAAAACATGTTAAGTCTCACATTACTCCTCTGCAGGTAATAAATATAATTAGAACCCATTCCAAAACTTTATTTGTATTGAAAAGTATCCCGCTCCGCAGGGGCTCCATTCAAATCAGCAATTCTCTGTGTGGAGTAGGAGGCTACTTAGTAGGGAGAATTTGGCCTCAGAAAAGGAAACTGAGATGTCAGCAGGCTTAGTAGCTTGCCCAAGTTGACATAGTTAGCCAATTCCAGCAAAAGGATGAGGAACAAAGATCTCATGTGCCTCACAGTCAACAACAGTCTTTATGCTGCTGAAACATGTATATTTTAGCCATTTTTCACACAAAGGTGTGAGTTTTACATCCACTCTGGTTAAAAACATACTTCATTGTTGTACTTACATTTGTAGGGCCCATTTTCTTGGTCTTTCATTTTCCCCTTGATGCACCATTGCCCATCCATAAATTCCTTCTCTACCGCTTCTTGCTTTGCTTCCCCTATTTCCTTGCATTTGGCCTGGGGAGAAGTCTGCAGAGAGAAGCCACTCAAAGCCTCAGGAGGAGGAAAAGGAAGATGACCTTTTATTTTAAAAAAATGTCAACAGTTTTGGCAGAACAGGATTACCATATTCTGACTGTATGTTAGCTCCACTCTGCTCTCTAACCTCACATCCTTTTTTCAATTCAGCTCTACTCCAGAGCAGCCTTTCTGCTATCACATCCTTCTGTCACCTGTTCACATATACTTATCCCTTTCTATATGTTTCCTACTTGATTTTTTTCAGGGCAATGATCACATACTCCTCCAAGTTGATATTACATCTAGCACAATGGGGCTCCTTGGTTGCTGGCTGTCAGCTAATATGATTGTAAACCAGAGCAATCAGCATCAATATCGGGAATTATGGAAGAGGACATTGGCTAGGCTAGGAAAAAAAGTACAGAGAACCATAATAAAAGTTCCCCCTGAGAAAGGGAAAGGAAATAGAAGAAAGGGAGGAAGCAGAGATCATGCCTCTGAATCCTTCCATCTTGAACCCTTTTCTCTTACTGACTTTACATTCACTCTTACCCAAAACATTTTGTGTTCCGGTACATATGCCTTCTTCCCGGTTTCCTTGATTTTAGGTTTTCAGCAACAATACTGAGACCTCTTTCCCAGCTGCAAAAAAGAGTTGGGTCCAAAAAGGAACAAAATATTTTACTGTATTACCGTATCATTGTATTCTTCTTACTGGATTTATTAATAGTCCATTGTACAGACTTATCAATAAAATTATTTTCTCATAGTAAGTTCAGCTGCAATTGTAACAGGCAGAAAAGGCAAATTAAACAAATGCTTTAAAGGGCACTTCTAAAACCTTTCTACAAATCACTTCATATTACATTTAAAGCTTACTTTTTAGAAATTGCCAGGATCTATCACAAATGCTGCTATCATATCAGAAAGTGGGAAAACTGAGGAACTGGGATAAATAACCACTGACTAAGAAAGAAGAAAATGTATGTAATATGCCAATGTCCAGTTTTTAAAACATGAAGTTTTATCTTGTCCTGAAACTCCTGACTAGTAACAGCAAACTCTGATGTCCCTTGTTTTACCGAGCAGATTGTAGTTACAAAATCCACACGCAACCTGGGAGATCCGTGTTCAGTTCTCTCAATTCTCTTCTCAAACAGAGAATTCAGGATATAGGTTCAAATATCTCTAAATATAACTAATGAGAAAAATGAAACCTTCCCCACCAGTCCCCTAGCAGTTCAGTGAATCTGCCACTTCTCTTGCTTTGCTTCCTTTAAGGCGTGCTCAAAACAAACAAGTCCAGGTAAAAGTACAATTTGTGTTGAACTAAACTAAAAAAGTTCTGACTTTCATTTGGCTAAGGGGAAACAATTCAAATAATAAACTCCTATCTGAATTTTTGTGCTTAACTGGGGTATTTTTCTGTCACTATTGTAGTTCTCCAGTTCAAGAGGTGAACAAAAAAAATGAATTATCCACACAGCTTAAGTTAGAAATACCATCACTCTAAAATATTGCAGACAGAATCCACAAGTCTTTGCACAAGCATATTGGCAGCAGGAAAACTGAAACATTATTTTTTTTAAAGATCATCAAATGATAGCACCTCAGTCTGGTGCCTTTGGAAAATGCTGCAATACAGTAAGTAAAGGAAGTGCTGGGGGGGGGGAGGGGGAGGAAAAAGAGATTTTTGGGTTTTGTTGTTTCCACTGTAGGTTTTAATAATAGAGACCTAAAAAGTCCAAGGAAATGTAACATGTTCCACAGAAATGATTTACTGGAAAATTCTCACAGAAAATATGCAAAACTCTGAAGATCCTAAATGGATTTTCTTTTTCAGGCACACATCCAAAACAACTGCAGCATTAAGAATGAATCTGTAAGATTTTGAAGAAAAGGTGTTTCGGAACAGGTTATGAGAGAGCGGAAGGAGAATAGTGTGGGGTTGATGCATTTACTATGAAGAGTATCTTGCAGATAATGAGTGCTTACCTCAGAGTATGGAAATGTTTAGCTACAATGCAGTTTGGATCATATGCTCAGGAACAGATTTTTCCTTTCAGTGTGCATGCTTAGCTGCCATTTCCATTAATGGGAATTAAGTACATGTGTCAAGAGAAGAAGTTAACTCTTAGAAATATAACTAATCTATGCTTTTTTTAAAAGAATGTAAATGCCACATCAGGCATGTTCAGTGTTGGCAAAACTGAGTGTTGAATATAGTATAGCAAAATCTGAGAAGGAGAAGGCGGTCTGGAGGACTGAAAATTTCTGTGCTATTTAGAGTTTTTCAATTTACGAATTTCTTCAAGGAAAAGTAAAACCGTCTTGTTTGCAAGTGGGAAGCCCTCATTTATCAGCTATTTACTTGCAATTTCAGCAGGGGCCTGCCATCTGCAACCCTTCCTGTAAAAGAGAACTGACACTGTCCTTAAGAAGAAATTTGAAGCTTCGTTTAAAATTTGAATTCAAACTTCTGTCATGGTCACTAAATATTACAGTAAAGCTACTAATATTTTTTTAAAAGGAGGTTGTCCCCTCTGCATCAGCTTAGCTAAAGGAATCTCAAAATCAATACACATCTAAATAGTAATACAAATGAGTAATTTTAAAAAAAATAAAAATAGCATATGTAAACCCATTTAAAATTAAATTACATATCTATATTGGCAAAAACTAACTTCTAGTTGTGAAAATTATAAAAATTAGAGAGAAGACACGTTCCTGATTTTGTGTCATGTCCCCTCCCCAGTTCACTTGATTTGGGTACAACTTGTTTTATTATTTCTCTATACTGTCGGTTAGCTACTGGGTCTCTTTACTGTTTGCCATAGTAGCTTTGGTCTTCACAGAAACAGCTTGAAGAAAAAAAAAGACATAAACCCAACATAATTTTAAAAAAAAGTCACAAAAAATGGAAAGCGCATCCATGGATAGGAACTGTGCTTGAAATGATTTAAGAAGCTAACTGGATTTCAAGTTTACAGTTTCTCATTAAGGTTCTGAACACAAAACATTATTAAAATAGGAACCTGTGGCCCTAAGTTGTTGGTTTTGTTGTTTTTTTTTTTTTATGTTCTTTTCTCAGCACAGTTATTTTACATGGGATGTACCATCCTGACCAAACCCCACAGCCTCACCTGATGCACAGTCTCCCTACTCTGCCTCCATCCTGATTGGAATGATTACTGTCTAAAGTGGCAGGCCTGTTTGCTGTCAGTGTCCATCCAATCTCCAGCCTCTCGGATGACAATGCCAGCAGAAATGTTCCTCCTTGGTGTCATTTCCAATGACTGTTACAAACATGTAAATGCCTGCCACAATACATCCAACAGTGAATCTAACTTATTTCATACAGATAACCAACTGCCATGAAAAGGAAGTGATTCCCTTTTTCCCCAGTGCATGTGTGGAGGAGTATTTGGAAGAAATTGAGTCTCTTCTTAACAGGCAACCTTAGTTTGATAGCCAAACATAAGCTTCCGAGCCTAAGTATTTTAAAAACAACTTTTGAGCTGTTTGTAAAAGTAGAAAGTAACTGTTGAGAGTGATTCCAAATGCAGGCCTTTCTGCTTCACTCTCAATATAATTCTTGCAGGTTTTATCACCACGTTCTCATTGCTCTCCCAATAAAAATTGTGTCTCTTTTTTAATTTATCCACTGAACAAGGTTAGAGTGACCATATTATATCCCTGTGTTTCTAATCTGACTGCTTTTTCTGCTATAATCTGCTCTTACTAACTTGTGCACCAAAGACACTGGGTTTAAAACAAACATCTGCTTCCATTGCTTGTCTGATGTAAGAAAAGCATCATGCAATTAATAACATCCACAGCACCTAGTCTTATGCATTTTGTGAAGGCATTCCATCCTTCCTCTTCTGGGCATGAGGCTTCCTCTGGTGTCTGCAGTCAAAATTCTCTATGTCCACATCAACTGTCTGGTTCTCCTCACAAGAGGCAGTTGTTTTAAGGTGCCATTATAACCACTTATTGCACTTACAGCATAGGACTACAGCCACCCACATCTAACCAGACTGAGCTCTTTTGCAGGGGTTATAATGCAAACACATATGATCTAGGTGGACCTGCTTCTGCAGGGGGGTTGGACTAGATGATCTCTAAAGGTCCCTTCCAGCCCCTACCGTTCTATGATTCTATGATGTAGCTCATTTCACGATTCCGCCCCATTTTATATTTTCTGTTGGATTAGAGATACAGGTGGAGCAAAACTTTTCTGTGCACTTTGTACTGGAAGAGCACGGAAGAATTAGGTCGTTTAGGAAGATCCTCTATCTGAACCAGTTTACAGTTTAGACTGTAACTGTAATTAGATAAAGAACACAAATAAGTAACATTCTTATATTCTGTAAATTGCTCATCTATTTTATCCCAGTCTGTATACTCTTAAGAATTCAGGTAACTGCTATCTAGTAAAGGTATCAAAAAATATAGATGCTGAAATAGATGGGTTTTAAATTCAGAACAAGTTTGTAAATATATTCCCTTTCTACTGTATCACAGAACATGTCTCTACATTATGTATAAGTTGATGATAAGATTAATACAAATTAGTTTTTATTAAATGCCCTCTACCAATATTTAGCTTGTTATACATGTCACTAGGAAGATCAAACTGTAAATTAGCCATGATTCTACTGACATTAAATGCATCTCTCTAAGGGAAAGAGTTATAAACCACATTGCCATTTTACACCTTGCACACTGAAACAGCAATCAATGAGTATGTAGAGTTATGTTTCATTTACAAAGTTACAAAAGCATACCACACCCATTGATTTATTTTAATGGTGCTCCGATGCAGTTTTATGAGTGATTTTCCACTTTTGAGTAAAAGCAAAACTAATGCCATTTGGTTCTGTTAAATCAAAAAGCTGAACTCCTACTTCCAACACACAGACTCTAATTCAGCCACTGTTATAGGGAAATAAATATATAAGTATGGTATAAAACAGACCAATGGCTTGGTGTTAACTGCTATTTCTACAGAAGCTCAACTCTTGCTTCTCATCTCTCATTACAGGGGACAGCTAGAGGCTAGAAACATTACCAGGGTACCATCCTGAAGGCCCCTGGGAATGCTTTTTTACCTTGTATGGGGAAAAACTGAGAAAATACTGCTACAGTATTCTGAAGTGTAAGTATGGGAAAATCAGAATACCTAGGAAGACTCTTCAAAAGGCCTAATACAATCCAGGTACAAGGTTGACTACCTTCTACTACCAATTAGCTTGTAAGCAACAGTTTCTCAACAGTTGCCATTGTGAACATGCAGGATATAAAAGAATCATAAAGGAGATACCACAAAAACCACAGACTCCCAGGAAAAGAAAAAAGAGAGACACCACTGGATTGAGACGAACATTCATTAAGATTAAAATACAAATATGTTCCTCAGGAATGTTTTTCAAAGAAAATTTATATAATAAATTTTCCTCTTCCTGGAGAAGATCCAAAGCTAAGTGTCTCTTCTCTTGCCATGTAACATTGTACTGAATCCAGACTGCACATTTAGTCACCCACTTTTCCCCTTAAATAACGCTTTCTATTTCTGATATGGCTTTTGTTTTGTTTTACAAAGTTTAATTTCTCTTTCTTTGTTGATGCATTTTCCTTTTGTCATTATTTCGGAGTTGTGTAAAAGTAATTAGTGACACGATGCCAAGGGCTGAACTTTACAAGCAACCTAAATATTTTGATTCACTGAGAATGCAGTCCATAATTTACAAAGTGCCTAACCCCTGTCCAATAAATAAAATAAAATAAATTAGATAACTCCTGCATGTGAACAGCCTGAGGCATATGCAGAAAAATATAAAAAATGCAGAAACAGTGAATGTCAACACATCAAATATCACAGATAGTCTTGTGATACTTTTTGAAGAAACAAAATTACATTTGTACATACCATTTTAGCATTTGACCCCACACAATTAATTCTGTCAACCATCTCTCCTGGTATTTGCATATAACTACTGCCCTTTCTTGAAAGCAGTGTGGTTCCAAGTCTGGGCAAAGATTTTGAGCAAAGATCTCACATGTGAGAATGTCACAGGTGAAACCTGTTTTCTAATGAATTCTGAGCTTGCAATAGAATGGCAGCAGGTGTTTCCAGAAGTGCAAATTGAAAGGAAAATATAAGGACACAGAGACATCTACCTTTTAAAAAAACCAACCAACCGTCCAAACAAATAAAAATAGCTTTTTGTTTGGTGGGTTTTTTGCAACCTGTCATAAATTTTTCAGAGGAGTCCCAATACTGTAGTCAAATTTCAATTCTACTGTATGCAGCTGGGACAGGACTTTGGCCCAAAAGCAACCATACAGACCTCTACGTCTACAATCCCTAAAAAGATCAGGATGTTGAGCGATTTGTGGGCTGTGACACGTAGGGCCACCAAAAAAAGTGCCCACAACATTACCAAGGATTTGTGTTTAATTATATGAAAAAGAGGTAAATGATTTAATAAAAAGTAATTTTCTTATGATAGTTCAAAAAATCACCATAGAATTTAAGTGAGAACTCTGCTTCAAACACAGAAAGTATGACCTGATGCAAAACAAGAGATATTTCTGCCCTATATTATGTTCTAGATGTTTCAAAGCAAGGTGGGCTCAGACTGGACAAGTGTTCTGTAATGACAGGAAAGTTTATTCCTCTTTCATCTTCCGCTGGCTGCTTTAACGCTGGCATATGCATTACTTCATAAATCATTTGCCTAAGTATAAAATGGCTTAAAACATTAAATAAACTTTTTTTATATATGGCAGAAAAAACAGACAAGTGTAGTACCAAGTTTGGATATCATAAAGTACAAACTAAGATGCACTACGACCTCACAACATTATCCCTCTAAGTGCAAGTCCAGGCACCCTTGTCTGGAGCTCATGGCTACACAGGTCAAACTGGATAGGCAGAGCCTGATGTGTGTTACAGAACTTCACCTGACAGAGGTGTGGTATGTAAAAACAGTGAGAGCAACTTTTTTTTAGTGGCTAACTAAAATCTTGCATTTGAATACATAATGCAGAGATAAACATGTGAGTCTTTTATTTCTCAGATATGGAAATACTCTAAGAACCTGGCCCAAAAGTTAATTACAAGTTGCATAAAAGACTATTTCCTATTTTGTATTTGTATGTTTGCATTTGACCGAATGACTTGTTATTCCTGCAATAACTGAAAAAGTAAAAAGGAGTAACCAAGCATCCATTGTTTCATTTCATAAACTTCTGATTTTATTATTTCTCTTTTCTCTAAAGAGCCTCTTAGCTTTTTCCTCATAAAGAAGTCAGTCTATTGAAGATTAAAATTTGCACCGCTTCTCTTTGAGTTTCTTCTGTTTCTGCTACATGCATTTTTCAGGTAACCTAAGCCACTAAGAACTTGGTATTACAGACAAGGGCTTGCTACTGACGAATTCCACTCTATTATTTCCAGCATTACTTCTTATTTCATTTTCAACAACTGGACCTTGTCATTGTATCATTCCACATACTTTTAAGTATTCCATAAGGAAACAAGTGGTCAGAGTTATGCTAGAGCAGAGCAGTGACCATAGTCATGTCCCTTTTTCTGCTTGATGTGCAGTGCTCTGCATTTGTCAACACACTTGTGTGGCCAACCTGCCCATCTTCCTGCGTGGAGTCCTCTGCTACCTTCTCCAGCTCTGACTTGAATGATTCTGCCTCAGATGCAAATGTTTCTGCACCACAAGTCAAGGTCTGTTTCAATTCATGAACAAATATATATGTGAAACACCAGCCATAACACTTAGACTTTGGATACCCCCTGCTGTGGTTTTCCTACACCAAACATTGAAAATATTCTTTTAGTTCACCTCTGTCCCTCAGAGGACTATCTAATTCTTGAAAGTACTCCCATCTCACAAACACTTCTCTAATAATGCCTTGTGAACGTCTTTTTCAAAATGCTTCTTTAAAAGGGGGAAAAAAAATTCTAATGATTGTCTTTTATTATTTGTTGAAAAGCTCAAGGGATTATCATCAGATGTAATTTTTCTTTACAAAAGCTATGCTGATGGATAGCCATAGTATCACAATACTCATCTATATGTCTTCTAATTTTATTTTTTATTACTATTTCAACTAATTTATCAAGTAAGGAAAGAAAATTCATTAGACTAATTCTCAGCATCCATTCTACTGTTCAATTAAAGAGAAGCAGAAAAATTGCTTTCTTCCACCTCACAGGTTAGAAGCCAATATTAAAGGAAAGACTACATATTAAGTTAGCAGCCCTATTTAAGCTCACCATCAATTTCCAGTAGCACATTACTGATATGTCTAACTTTAACTGGTACTCTGTTGCTCTTCATTTGATGAGTTTAGAACCTACTTTTCATTCACTTTTTTTTTTTCTTTGACAGTAGCTAATTCTTAATATTGCAAAAGAATGGCTACAGTTTAGATTCCCCTCTTAAGTCTTCTGTGGGAGAATATGACAGAGAAATAGTTTGGTTTCTCAGCAAACCTGTTATCCTCATCACCCATTATTCTGTGTTATAGTATTAAGGAAAAAATCCTTAAATAGTATCTAGTGTTACAGCACTGACAGAAAAATGATTTACAAACTTGAGGTGGACAGCCTTTTAGAAAATGTATGCATTTACTCCTCATAATTTCAGCAGACCAACCCACCTTGAAGACACTATGCTTGCTTTGGATGGGGTCCTCTTGCATTTCTAGCTAGCAATAATCATTACATCCTCCAGTTTTAAGCCACACCTACTCCAATACCCCACTTCCTTTCCTAATACTGTATACCGGGTGGTGCAAACCAAGCCCTCAAACAGATTGCAACCAAGGCCATCTCCTTGGCTCGTTAAGACCCCGGGGGTTGATAAACTTTCATTGTACATTGATTTACTGAACAAGCCTATAAAATTAGAGCCTGTCTTTGACAAGGAGGAATGAAATGGCATCAGCTCTTTAAAGCTGAGGGAACTTCTGCTTCCTGCATTAGGCAATTGGCCCAGGGATTTTGCGAGCTTAAGCAACCATGTAAGAGTTTTGATAGTCTCTGCACATGGCTGGACTAACCCATATAAGGAGAAACATAGTATTTTTTTCATAATGATCCAATGACCTGCATTTACAAAACTGATTGCAGAGTTTTGTGTGACTGCTCTGCAAAGCTTGCGCTTTTTCCATAGTCAGGACTATTTCCTTGCATTAGAATTTTATCTGTGAACACTGATTTCATTATTGGTAAATATATTGGTAAATATACACAGCCTCTCTGCTACTCTCTCTGATATCCATACGTGACCAGTAATACAGGATATTAAACAAAAAGTTCTTAGTACTATATTTTAAAAGGTTGTTACACACAAAATCTGTGTACCACAAGGGTTCCTCATATATGAATATTCAGTTATTAATACAACACTGTGTATACTACACAGTGAGGACTACAGTAAGCATCCCTCTTAGAAAGTCTGTTGGACTATTCAAATTTGCATGTTAACAAACACTAGGAGTAACAGAAAGGAGGCTCATTCTCATCTACATGGGCAATACAAAGGCAACAGACCTATTACATGTGCTTAACTGAATCCCACATCATGTGGACAGTGAATCCCATGCATCTTTGTTGCATTAGCCTGACTATACATAGTCATGCTTTGCATAAACCAGAAGCACCTGTCTAGGATTTTCAGATATTCAGCATCAGTTGCTGAAGAGTCAGATGTTGCTGGGCTGTTTCTTGCCATCCAAAAATTTCATAGATCACTGCACAAGGCAACAAGGCAGTAGATTATCACTGGAAGCCATAGCACATTGCCTAATTCTTTCTAGTTTGTGTGTCTAGAAAAGCTTTCAGAATTAGCGCATTCACTGAGTCACAATACAGAAAACCCCTGTAAGCAACATCTGCAGCTCTCATGGCATCATTCTAAACCAGAAGCTGACACTGACTATTTCCACTCTCATACTAGTGTGTGAAAGTTTCCTCCCATTTAAAGCAAGGACAATTCTTACTTCTGGTGATCTAAAACATATTTATCTCCCTAACAGCGTGACCATACTCTTTGTAATTAGGCCTTTATTCATAGGTAACTATTTAAGTGTCATTGTTTTCTCATTGTTTAAATACACAGACCTGAATGAAATATTCACAGAAAGGATTCAGTTTATGGTCTGTGATCCATTTCAAATATATATTAAAAAAAAAACCAACAAAAAACAAATCTAACAAAAGTAATGAAAAGATGAGTGTGAAGTGCCTTTATGAATAAAAAGAATCTGTAAAGCCGTCACTAGGTGGGTCCGTAGCTATGGATTAGACTTTTAGAGATGTTACATGCAAAACATTAATGCTTAAAACAGATTCAATACAGACCAAAAAAGACCCTGGAAATGGAAAAGTGAAGTGGGAGAGATTCTTCCCTCCAGCTGTGGAGCCATCAGGCCTGGAAACCAAAGGGCTGAGGCACTGTATTTTGCACTGGCTGCCCACCCTTGTAGATGCTTTTGTTAGGAAGAGTACAATTCAAAATATAACAGAAGTTACTCATGTTTTCTGGTAAGCAAGCCCACTTGCTCATGTAAAATGGTTTTCTCCTTTCTGTATGACTAAGGTTGAGGGTGAAGAAAGGTATTTTTATGACACAAATCTCTGCATCTTCAAGCCATAGGAAGAATGTTCCTAATTCATCCTTGAAAGTGTTTCTTTGGGGCAGTGAGTGGAAAGGAAAATGTCAGTTCTTAAATTACTTTCCTCTTGAACTGCCATAAGAGTAGGGTGTGGGTTCCAGGCAGAAAACCCATTAATTTTGGTCTGGTCACATGTATTCAGATCTAGTCAGACTTTAGTCAAGTAGGAAGCTGCCTCACCGTGGCCACCATGACAGCAAGGAATGAATAACAGTTATTTTCTCATTTCTGCTAAATAGAAGCTCCTATCAGAAAAAAATGACGGAATATATACAAAAAATGACGGAAAATGTCGTGGATTATTTGGTTCCAGCTGGCTCCACATCACACAGCAAGGAAATGCCATGATCTTTGACAGGTTCATATTAACAAAAATCAAGCAAAAGATTACAGGAAAGCTTCCAATTCCATTATCAAATAATTTGAAGGAGGGAGAAGGATGGGAAACTAGCAGTTTCTCTTTCTAAGCTCTCAGGAACTGTCTATTTTTATGGCTCTTTTAGTGTTGAAAGCATTGTCTGAAATAAAGACTAATCTCAAAGGATGTGAAAGCAAACCTATCGTTAGACTATTCAGAAAATGTAAAGCAGGATGAAATGAACCATTTTCATCTGGTGGAGCTGCTACACAGCAGGTCTAACTTACTGACCAGGGATAGGTGTTAGGGCCCGGAGGACACCGCCAGCCCTGACTGTGCCACCCAACCTCAGGATTCCGCCCACCCTGCTCACAGCTCAGAACCCCATGTCAGCCCTGCAGGGCCATCAGCCCTTGCCCCAGTCACCATAGCAGGGCTGGTCCAGCTCCCCACAGCCTTGCCTTGCCCAGCCATGGGCATGCCAAGCCAGTCCCACCTATGGGCTCTCATCATGGCCTCGCCTCAGCCTAGCCCCATGGACGTGCCCTTACACCTGGGGCTGGAGCTGTCCTGCTGTGGACCCTGCTGCCTTGCTCCTGGCTTAGGCAGTAGAACAGGTCCTGCCTGCTAGGCCCTGACCTAATAATAGCCTGTGGGCAGCCCCCATAGCTCCCTGTGCCTGTTGGCACCCTGACAATAGGCCCTATGTTGTCATGTACCCATAATGCAACCAATAACTGAATGCCAGTAACAAAACTTACCCAATACCTAAACCAAAGGAAAATCAACATCACAGTCATCTTCCCTATAGAGACAAGAGTGGGAACACACCATTCATACATGAATACAGTGCTCCCAGTTACACACTTAAGTTGTCTATATACTGTATAGAATTGAGCCTTAAGCACTAAACAGAGACTGATCTGTAGCAGTTAATAAGAAACTAGCGAGAACATAATTTAAAGAATATCCCCCACTGGTAGTAGAATTCACTGCTACCGAGGAACTGGTCCTTTCCTTTAGGTTCCACAATTCAACTACATGTTCTACCTTTGGATCTTCCCAGGCCATTGCTTTCAGAAGGAGAGAAAGGACCATCTAGTTCCTCTGAATGCTAACAGAGTAGGAAGAAGGGAGGGCAGTGTCTACAGCTTTTTGCTCCACACACCTAATAGTTCCATGATTACGAACGAATGTCTTTGCTTAAGAAAAAGAGAAACTGAGGCTACCTCTCCTCTGCCTGAAGCCTACAAACTCATGCCTTGCTGTTCCTAAAGACTTGCTCCAGCCACTAGGCATTTAAGCTGCAACTACGGATCAGTCAAATGTGGTCCCTTTAGAAGCTGTTTCAAGATGCAGGAAATCTGCTTTGGTCAGGAAGTTAAGCAGCACAATGACATCTTGCTAGCATAGCAGGTAAGGTACACAACCAAGTAGATAGTCCTCCATCTTCCAGACTCTCTTCCATGGCCTCTTCTTTCATTTTACATGGACGAAGTACTAAAATTGTTTCATTATCTAATTGATTTAGCTAGGAAAGAAATCTCCTTCTGCAGACAAATTAGTCCTTTATTCTTTTTGGCCAGCTTGAATAATTTCATTAAAAGCATTACAGATCTCAGCCAATGCCATTGTCTCTGGTCCTTGGGACACTATTCTCAAAAGAAGGATATGCACATCCTGACTCACACACACCCCCCAACCCCCACCCTGGCAAGAGAAGAGACTAACCCCCACAGAGCAGCATTTAATTTGTGGATCCGGAGAGATCTATCAGGAAGATAAGTGCTACACTGTTCATTTCTACCAAGACAGCAGCGCTTCTGAGTCCACTTTCTTTTAAGTTAAGGATCTCATGCAATTGGGAAGTTTTGGCACAATCAGGGAAGACAGAAGCTAAGAAGAGGTTCTTGGGATCACAAGATTTCATTTAGGCACTTACGCTCTGTCACTGTTCACTTTAAACACTTGGCAGATCTGAGCCTAAGTGCAGCTCCAATTAAAGAGAACAAGACACTCTCTATGTAAAGAAAATGGATGCAGTTGGAAAAAAAACCCACAGACAGGAAACAGACTGGAAATCCATGTAAACTCAAGAGCCTGAACCTAGTATTTAGTAATCCCTTGGAATAAGTATCTTTGTTTACAAAATACATATTTGCTACAACTTTAATATCTGCTCCAAGCCATTGAAATGTTCAAGGAGTGGCAACAGTTAAGTTCTTGTGTTAAGTATTACTGTCAAACAGCACTAGGATATATGCAGAACTCATCACATGGTTCTTTCAGTACAGTTAAACAACACACTCAGCTAAGACAACATAAGATAGCAGCACTATGGTATGAGCTAAGTACTATTATATCATCAGGACACTCTCTCAAATGAACACTCTAAAGACACTTAGTAATTTTTAAGCAATTTTGACTATAAAATTAGGCCTTTTAAAAATTTCAACATGCATCATCAAAAATACATATAATGTAATCTCTAGATATAGAAAACAACTGAGGTAAAGCTGGGCTCCCTAATAGTTTAAACAGGTGACTATCTGATAGGAGTTTCCCAATTTATAATGCCACTGCTGGTCCATCTTCTTTCAGATCTTTCAGTGTTGTCAATTTTAGCACTAAGTAGCCTAACTGTAAAAAAAAATAGTATCTATTTTGAGAGGCTTCCAAAAGAATCAGCTAGTTAATGTATTTTTTTTACAGCGTTTTCAAACTACAGAGTACTGCATAAGTGCATGGTATTGCTAAAAGAGCTGACAATCGATCTGGAATTTTCTTTCAGTGAAACAGTTGTCTCAAACCCCATGATTTCTCTCATTGGGAGACATTATTTTCTTTAACTGCTAGTTATTAACCTCTCTAATAGATGGACAAGGATTTTTGGAAACCAACACAAATGTTCAGAACAGAGATGGATCTCAGTGGGGCTATATTCTGCAGCTTCCTCTGGAGTCCTCTCATCAATCATTTCCTACTAAAAAGGCAGAGATGGTGCAAGGGACGGAATACTACTTACTGAATGACCTGGAAGCGTTGTGAACATTCATTTGAGGGAAACCTCAATGTTTGCTCATACTTAGTTTGCACTCTTTGGGATTTATGGTTGTTCTGAAGAGATGAGCCTAACAGTGGTGGTCATTGTAGCTGATATGCCGTTTGGTGTGGTATTTAGATATTGGTCAATGGAGAATTTCGCTTTATAGGCATAAGAAATATCCAAGATCTGTAGTAATGTTGATAAACCAGAAAAAACTTTCTTGCAAATCTGATACATTTCATGTCAATAATGCTGAAAAACCCCCTCTTATCTTGTATTGTATACTATTTGTTTCCAATTAAGCCTGAAAAGAGAAAAGCATGGAAGAAGGCAAAAAGACCAACAAAGCTCAGAACTTTAAGTTCTTCAAAAAGGTTCTGTTCAAACAGCAGTTCAAAGCATAGTCTGGTTCTTATTTTATCCCGAGTTGGCTTATCCATCCACCATAAGGACTTCTTTAATTCCTGTAAAACAACTGTGTGTTCAGGAGAGTGTCTATTCTGAAAATGTTTCTATTCATAAAAACGGTCTTGCTGAATTCTAGCTCTCCAGTATGTTTGCAACTCAATGTGAGATTTACTGGCTGACAGATAAAAGATGTCTTTTTCAAGCAGCAGTCCTGAACACTCAGTAAGGGATCATAAAATCAATCTGCTTACCTAGTGGCTCATCCAGCAGCAATAGGAATAGACAATTTGTTCACTGTCAACATGTGGACAACTCCATTGCCTTTGCTGCCTTCAGTGGGGCTGTACAGCCTTGCAGAGGAGCCACATTCAGATCCCTGTTCCTGATGCATGAAACAAAGGAAGTTTCATACCACTGTTCTCTGAAGCTGCCACTTGTACAGTGTGGAGCAGGGGTCGGCAACCTTCCAACAGTGATGTGCCAGATTGTAATTTTCTTTCCCAAATTAGAGTTTAAGAATGCTGGCAGGAACTTTGCAGGAGCCAACAGACGCTGCCTCTCAAAGAGGCAACATGCTGCCAATCAGCTGATTGGCAGTATCTTGCCTCTGTGAGAGGCAGGGGCTCTGGGCTCCTGGGGAATTAGGATCTCAGTAGGAGTCAGTGCCTCTCACAGATACCTCCTGCACTGGCCTTCCCATGTGCCCTTCTAAATCTGCCCTATGTTATTTGATGCCACCAGTGGCCAGCTCCTAGCTTCTACTCTGAAAATCTGTCCAGAATTCAAACACCTGGGCACCGATTCTAGCACGAAGGCAAAAGATCAAAAAAATATATCATTTAACACTCCCTAAGTTTGCAAAGTCACGAGAAATAATACAAACTTCCTCAGTCATGCAAGTTTATGTGTAACTCTGTGCTTCTGTCCAGGGCCACATGGGCAATTCCAGTGCCCACACAAACACTTTACAGAAAGATTAATTTTAAACAATTACATGTGCCCTTGCATTTGTCTTAAATTCACATACCTCTTTCAGGATCCAACAAACATTTTCACTTAGTCAGAGGGTAAATATCCACAAATGCAACACACTGTCTAGCGTAGAATAGATAACTGCAAGCAATTCTGCACATTTTGAAATGAAAAATACTTGCAAAAACAAACAGCAGTTTTCTGCATTTTTTGGAAAGACAGCTGAGCTTAACTGAGACATTAAGACGACTATCCCTACTTTTCAAAAACTATAGAAGAGGATAAGAGACTTTCTACCTCTTTCAACTTTTAACTGAATACCTATCATGTTTTGAAACATAAAAATTGTGAATGTAAACAGCAGCACTGCCATTAGGCACAGTGAAGCAATACAAGTGTAGAATCATGCTCTCCTCAATTCTTTCCAGCCAAATTGAGTGATGCAATTGATAGAGTGGCCACTGTGTCCTCTTTGGGGCATTTAAGAGTAGTGCTATGTACTTCCCATCTTGCTTCTTCCTTTTTCGTGCAGGCTGCAGTTCAAAATCTCCTCCTAAGAACAGCAGCGACTAACTTCTGTGCCACTGGCAGTACTTCGCTGGCTTTTGTTCACTAAATAGTCTAATTCTGCTGAGTTGGTAGCAGCTGAGATTGTTAGTGATATATTGTCCCAGCATTAAACACACTGTCACCTGGCAGGATGATTGACTAGAGACTGAATCTTGGCAGAACAGTTTTTTGCAGTTAGTTTGGCATTTCTTTATTAAGTTCAGGTTAGATTCACTTAAGGAATGTGCTTGCCAGCTATGCCATGTTTTCAACTTTACATCCATCATGATGATTAATGGTCTATTTACAAAGATATTAATAATGAAATTCTTACCTTCTTTCCCCAGCCCAACATAAAACACACCTATCATTGTACTCTGTTGAACCAAGCCAATTTCCATTAGAAACATTTTCAGACATCAGTGTAGAATCTTTCTATACTCTGCACAAGTCCAAAACCTTCTAAACAACATGAGGGTGTATTTTTAGGGATTGACATAGTTCAAAAAATGGCACATTATATGAAACCAGTCTTCACAACTTCGATTTTTTTGTCTCTAAGTTCCTCTAATTCAGTGAGCCACCTAGGAATATATGAAATTTTGAGCATCTGCCTCTATCCCTGTGCAATTATCAGATCAGAACTATTGTAATGGTAGTGCCTAGGAATCTCAGCCACCAGTCAATGGTAGTTGCTACATAAACACAGAGAAAATCATAGTCCTGCCCCAGAAATTTTGCAAGTTATGAAACAAGAGGCAGCAGTTAGACGGGAGTGGTATGGCAGCAATGAAATATATCTGAATACTATGTCCAGTTTTGGGCGTCTCTCTACAAGAAGGACATTGAGGTGCTGGAGAGGATACAGAGGTGGGCTACCAAGCTACTAAAGGATTTGGAGCACGTCTCATATGAGGAATGGCTGAGGGATCTGGGGCTGTTTAGCCTGGAGAAAAGAAGGCTCAGGGGAGACCTTATCGCTCTTTACAACTACCTGAGAGGAAGTTGTAGTGAGGAGGGGGTCAGTCTGTTCTCCCTTGTGACAAGCAAGAGAACAAGAGGAAATGGCCTCAAGTTGCACCAGGGGAGGTTCAGGCTGGATATTAGGAGGAATTTCTTTCTGAAAGGGTTGTCAGGCATTGGAACAGGCTGCCCAGGGAGGTGATGGAGTCACCATCCCTCGAGGCATTTAAGAGACCAGTGGATGTTGCACTTAGGGAAATGGTCTAGTGGTTGATAGGGCTGAGCCAAAGGCTGGACTCAATGAGGTTAAAGATCTCTTCCAGTTGAAATCATTCTATGATTCTATAAGATCATTATGCAGTGGTCTCACAGAGATCTATCAAGCTTTTTTAGATATTGCGACAAACCACCAATCCAGCCACAATTTCAACAACTTCATATACATTGTCAAGCTTTACAGACTACCATTGTTTTGTGGTTTATTACTTAGGACTGGCTCAACTGTACCATTTCACCTTCTGCAGTAATGGACTTCTATCCAGGGCCGTCACTGCTACTTTGAAAGCTGAGAGTACAGACTAAAAGACACAGTTGTGCTATGAACCAGTTACGAAGTAAAGAAGTTATTAATCCCTACAACTATATAAACCACCATGCCCAAATGCGGTACAGTTTCTAGTATATTTTACTCCTCCTCTGAAATATTCATTTCTCTTGCTCAGATTCCCTTGTGACATCCATAGATTATTTTTTTCTGACTTCCATAGGTTTCTTTTTTTAAGTACCTAGGCCCAGATTCTCAAAAATGCCTTAAAATATAACTAGAAGATCACTCTGTAGTATTCAAAACTACTTACAGAAATAGTGCTTAAGCTCCTTTTAAAATCCCAGCAGACACTTTGACAAACCTCCCGGTGCCTAAATATCTTAGGCACTGACCCATCAGGCTAAAAAATTTGCTTAAAGTTTCTTCCTCCTCCCATACACAGCTCAGTGCTCTGTGACAGTAATAAACCCTTTCTTCCTGGGTTAAATCTGGTATCAGCCAAGTTTTCTCTTTAAGTATTTAATTAATCTTATTGCCAAAGTATTCTTCTAAAAACCTTGATAAAGAGCCACTTAGCACTCAGAATTTAAATTTATAGGAAAGAAAGCTCAGATGAGATTTGTCTCACCCAACATTGCATATCTTCAGTATAGCCATTAATATGTGAGCTAAGCTCCATTCACAGTTAGTGGAGAGAAGCAAGGTCTCTAAGGACAGAATGCATTTGACCCATTCTAAATAATTACCGAAGGATTTGGTGAGTTGCATCTCAGAAGTACTTGCGTCTCTGCTTTGACCAGAAAGAACGAACAGATAACTAACTTCAGCATGGTATCTGCTTTGAAGACATTTGAAGTTAGGTGAGACGGATTGCACCACTGTGTCTGGAGGTTAAAACAGGATGTTGATAGTCCAGATTTATTAATTCCTTCCTCTCTGTCATTGACTCCAAACATACCCACCAGCAAATCATTTAACTTCTCAATGTTTCTGTTTATATATCTATAAAAAAAGTTATATTATAGTGCTATTACATTCTACATATGCTGCAGAGTCATAGCAAAGCAAAACTACCTCTTGAAAGTGTGTTGAGAACCTCAGAGGGCATATATTAAGTACGTGCAAACTGTATTGAAGAGATTACTAAAGAATGGGGAAAACAACTGACAAGACTTAGAACAAGGAATAAAAGAGATTAAACTCCACTAGTTCCACATAAATGTTGTGAATAGTCTATTTTACACATGTTTAGCATGCTGCACATGCTCAAGAGATCTAGTATTTCAAGGTGGATTTTCTCCATACTAGGAGGAGAAGCAATGAACTTGGTTACATTGTCATCTAGAGTTACAGGACGTGTGCAAGCAAGGAGATTTTATTGTGCTGCTAAGCCTTGCAACACTGTAAATGAAGCTCTTGTTGCAGGGTGCTAATCTTCTCAGAATTCTTATTAAAATTGGATGATTGCATGTACTTCCAAACAGTCAAGGCATCACTCATGAGAGTGGCTCCAAGTGTGTTGTTGCAAGTTTTTTGTAAAAATTAAAAGAAAAAAAAAACAGAGAGAGTGAAGATGGCCAGTTGTACAGGTTACTTTTTTTTCCTTTTTCTCACCTAAAAAAGTCTAAAGGAGATGCATGTTTCAGTTGTTAGCCAAGTCAACACAATGAATTTTGTTTCTGGACTTGGCAATCTCCCAGTCTGAGTCTGGAAGCAAATGGTTAATGCTTCACAGAGAGCCAGAGGTGCTATAAAGGAGGGAGGAATTGAGCACCCGAGGTGATTATAGCTGAAAACATGACTCTAATGTATGGAAATAATTTATATTTAAATAATTGATTATTATCTACAAAGTTATCATTATAATCATGTTTATAATGAATGCATGTTTTACCAATTTGAAATAACTAAGTATTCTAATCTTAGCAAGCTTAAAGAAAGTCTGTTGATGAGATAAGAATATTTTCCTTTCTGCATATGTATTAACTGCTCTTTTTTTCAGTTCAGAAAAGATGCTTGTAAATGGATTACTCTGGGATATGTTCTTGCAATTTCGCCACTCTGAGTGCAAGTAGTATCAAGAGGGAACACTGTTGGGAAAAATCTAGATAGCTGTAGGTTTTAAACTGTGCCTGCTACTTCAAATTGACATGGTCTTTCCCTTTAGTTCATTGTGCCTTTCCATTCAGTTCAATGGCCTTTCCATTCAGTTCAATGATGCCTTCACTTCTCTATTTCACTAGTGGCTGAGCCAAATCCTACTCCTGAATACCTGTCAAGCCTTTCCAAGTCAAAGCTGTGGGATATGGAACATCCTTATTTGAACAGGAAGGGGTGATGCTCTTCCAGGAGCACATACTTTGAGTTTCCTCAGTAGTATTTATTCTTCATTCTTTCCAGGCAGAGCACAAGCTTTCATTTTTAATTAAATCTGTACTATAAATATCAACACTGTAGTCACCCAGAAATCTCAGATCATATGGTGTTGTTGGTTTACTTCCGCCAAAAACAATGGAATTTAGGAATTTAAATCTCTTCAAGGATTGGACATTCAGTCTAATACAATAAATTCTAAAGGTATCATACTTTGAAACAAACTGGCAAATACAGTCAGGAGAGAATACTCCTGCTTACTTTCCAAACAAGGCCTCACATATTCTACATTCTACCTAAGGCTGGTGAATCACCGATGATTTATACACTTATGGTGAACAGCTTGACATGTGGCAGGCAGACACCTTCCCCACATGCAAACCTCGCAGTTGTGGTCACTAGGTGGATTCAAATTCAACATATTTGGCTGGGAAAGGTAGAAGGCTGACAACAGGTATTTTCCCCGAGGTATGTTCAGGACCATTTCATCTGCTTCCCTAATACTTTACATCAGTGTATGGAATTGCTCCCCTTTAGGTCACGATAACAAAGGGCATCGGTTCTTCCCATTTCAGATCAAAAGGAGCACACTGATACAGAGATAACAGTGTACTTTAATACCTGTCCAATCAGATGGATTGTAATGGATTTTTTTTGTTGTGTAATTTGAAGAGTTCAATTTTATGAACGTATAGAACTTCGAAGTATTTTAAAATAACCTAAAAATACTAATTTGTCCATTTTTCAAGATAGTTTAAACAACATCATTTTGCTACATGGCAAAACACTGACTACCAGTAATAGACTGATCCTTCAGGAGAAGAATAAGTCTTCTACTGCCATTGTTGAGAGACAAGTTCCTCTGATAATCAGGTGGATCTGCTTTAGCAAGGGGGTTGAACTAGATGGTCTTTAGAGGTCCTTTCTAACCTCTACCATTCTGTGATAATCAGCACTTGATGTTTCAATTAACACCATTAAACATCACTTTTTCAGGTGTACCTAAGCTGAAGCATTACTTTTACTTCTCTGAATTGCAGTACTGCTCATTGGTGTATTTTAACTCAAAGTAGGAATCTGAACTAAACTTACAGTTGCCAAAACACCAGGAGTTAAGCTCTGGTTGCAGGTTACACATTGCACATGTAATCACATGTGAGTGTGTACAAGAGAAGAGGAATAGCAATGGGAAGTCAGAAAGCAGAGCCAAGTCCAGTATCACTTCAGCCATTCTGCCTCTCCTTATGTCTTCCCTCCCCTGTTTTACCAGCTCCTGGAAAAGGGAAGTCTGGGAACAGGCCTCCTTAAGAAGTAGTGCTGTTATGGAGTCCAGAAACACCAGGAAACAAAACAGAAACCCAGGAGTCTAATAAACAACATGCAATCTCCCTGGACTTTTATCCACTTAGAATGATTATTTTAACAGCATCCAAAAGGCTAGAGTATACACTGATATGGGCTACAGTAGCAGAGATTATGCCTTTGCCTCCACAGAGAGCATATGGAGAATTGGTACTCTTCAGTAAGGTCTGTGGAGACAAAGAGAAGACATGCCTTAGACATGTCTCAGGCTCACAGCCAATCCTCTTCCGACTTGGTAGGGAAGTCAGCTATCCTGTGCTTTCCTTCAGTTCACAGCAATAAACTTCTTCTACCGTTTAGCTCTTACACAGTATAAAATAGTTGCTCATATGAAGAGCAGTATAATATCGATGTCTAGCAGTCTCAGCCCAAATACATCTTAGTGGCTGTTAATTGGTAGCTTGTCATTTCAGTCCTTTTGCTGAACAGTAATGCTCACCTTCAAATACCCTTAAAATTGTCTTTGAAAATGAGTTCACATTGCTGCCATTGTTAGTTCAGAAGATCTATCCAATTTCAGGCTTTTCATGTTTATTAATTAAAAGGTGACTGAAAATGACATTATCAAAGCCTGCATTAAATTGCTCTCTTTGTTTTATGATGGTTAGAGGTCTCCAAATGGAATTGAAAAGGCCATATGTGTTACAATTATTATTTTTTTTAAGCAGACACCACTTTGTCATCATATACTAGACTCAAAGCTAGAGGCCACAGTCAAACACACAAAAGAATAGCTGGCTTTTTTCTCTTTCAAATTATTGATATATAAGAGAGAGGACAGAGTAATTGTTTAATCACTGGCACATTGCTTTAAATCTAATTCTCAGCACACACAGAAAACACAAATGGATGGAAAGGGCACTGAGGCATTTGAGTTGATTGATGGCAGGTCAGTGGCCAATGCACAATAGTTTAGATATAAAACATAGCAAATTAAGAGCATCACATTTCAAAAGCATTATATGAAGCTGATCTCAACCAGAGAGATGGTTAATACTATTAAAAGGTGGAAATAGTAGCCAATGTGCTCATCCAGCTGAAGTATGCAATATTATATAATGGATTGCAACGGGAAAGAGAAGGCAGGAAATTGAGGACAAGCTATATTTTTGCTACTCTTTACAGCACTCACTTAGAAGCAATATTTACTTATTTGAATAGACATTATTCTGCTCAAGAAGCTGAGTCTTTCAATTAAAAAAAAAAAAAGACAATGTTATGAAAAGCAGTCCCAATGACATCAAAGAGTACAGACAAACCATCCATCTTCCAAGCTAAATTCATATACATCCTAACAGCACAGGGTAAGACCATCTACACAGCAGGTAACTTTTTACATAGCTAATATGTTGTACCTACTTGACATGAACAGCACTCTACGAATCTGGACAATCCACTTGGTCTCAATGAAAAGGCAGGAATAAAGTCTCCATGGTTATTACACTCTCTGAGGTTTCCTAACCACTTCATGTAATTAGTTCTGAGAAGTTTTAAAATGCCTTTCCTGTGATATGCATTAGATTTTTTAACGTAAATATTTCATATTTGCAGATCACAGGAGACCATACAGCTGAATAGATTATAAAACACAGTAAAGTTTAGAACAACACATAGCGTGCTAGTAGCAGGCACTCCTGGATCTTTATGAGGACAAGAAGTCCCCAGATTTCTGGTCACCCTCTGTGGATTTTGGTGTCAGAGTAACAAGAAAGAGCAATTATAAATTACTAAAATGTATTAGGCTCTGTTTTGAATAAGTACTAGATGAGAAAGTTCCTGTCAACAGCTGGAGAGTTAGCAACTGAAAAGAATTAACAAAGCGCTAGAAAACCTCTGGAAGTGCAGCTGGAATCAGCAATCGGTGTTCAAGCTAACTGTGGGGATTTGGGGGATACATTTTTTACATCTTTCTTTTATGATGTAAGGTGTTACTGCTCAGGGCTACAGTTCTGGCTACTTTTTGTATCCACATGAAACTCCATGGGCTGCCAGAACTCCAGCATTGTTTCAATACCCAGATCTGAGAAATCGTGTTATAAGGGAGTTACAGGCTTTCATGCATGTATGAAATGTGAGTTAAGAAGTTTCTTTAAATTAAAGTTCTTGTAAATCTGTTCATGTAGATGGAACCAATTTGGCTATCTACCAAAAGTATATCAGAATCTGCCCTTTGATTGCCAGGCAGAAAAGATCAGGCAGCTCACTGCCTCATCAAGTGATTTCTTATGACCTAATTGTATATTTAGATGTAAATGTTCCCTTTGGATTTGCCTGTAAGGGCACAATTTGACCCTTTCATTTTTTTTTATTTTTTTCCTAGATGAAATGAAATTATGCCTAAGTAACACATCAAAAGAGGTAGAAATTTGCAGTTGGCACTATTTAAGGATTAGCATTATCTATTGATAGTACATAAATCAGATATTCCTCCTTTTCAAATTTTTCTTTTTTTTTTTTTTCAGGAAAGAGAAAAGAAACATGTCTTGTACTGGAAATTAAGATGTGACCCAGCCTTCAGCTGCAGCTTTTGCACTTTTCTTAACACTACTTAAGAGAAATGACAGGACTGGGAGAAACCCCAGCTAAGAATATTCTTAGATCAAGGAAATGTACCAAAGAAACAAATCACTCTTTGGTTACTAATTCTGAGCAGTGGTTTCAATAGAACTGTTAGTTGTTTGCAACACTGAGCAAATTATATTCAGGATTGGAACTGATAACCATGGTTTTGTCCAAGGAAATAAACAAGCCAAGGAATGAAAGACATGGAGGGCTACCTATATGACTGTAGTAGAAATCCATCATAAAAACAGGACATTTCTGTTATACAGTGTGGCTGAACTTTGTTGCTGAGTGTACTGTCGTAGCTCTGTGAATGAACAGAGAATTTCCCTAGAGTACAGTTCGTTAACCTGCACAAGCGTTAAAATTATTTCTTTCAAACAGAAGAGGAATGGAACTATTTGACAACTATTATTGGCTCCATATACATGTGCAATGTAATATAACATACTACATTCACGTATTTGAGTTGGACATATTTGGCTAATAACAGGGTAGACAATTAAAAATACATTACCCTCACCTAAAAAGTTTTCTAGCTTAAAAAGTCAAAACTGTTTTCATGATGCTGGGAAGTTTAATAACCTCAGGCAGCCATGATGCTGTGCTGGAGAGCCTGTGAGCTGCAGAGCAGATCCACAGAGGCGGAGAGGAGCTGCAGGATGAACACACATCGGAGTGGCCCATGCAGAGTTGCTCAGCCTATGAGGGACCCCACACTGGAGCAGAGAGGGCTAGCAAAGAGTTCATCTGTCTTGAGGAGAGACAAGTGGCAGGAGCCATTGGGAAAAGACTGACTAAAACTCCCATTCCCTGCCCCATTCCCCTCCCCTCTCATGGGGGAAGGAGGTAAAGACACTGGTCTCTGAGCCCAGGAAGAAGAGAGGGGTGGGAGAAATACAGTCTTAAAGGGCTGATTGTGCTCTTCATCATTGTACCATTCTGTGTTGTTTTCTGTTTGTGATGTTTTGGGGTTTTATGTTTTTAGTTGTGGTAGATTTAACTAATTTCTGTTTTCTTCCCAAAGTTTAGTAGCCCTGTCTGCTTTGCCTGGGACCATAAGTGGCAACTTGAGCCCTCCTTGTCCTCAAGGAATTAGAAAGGCCCAGCTGATCATAGTCCTTTGTTCTTGGATAGGCCTAAATCATGACTCTAGATAAAAACAGTAACAAAAACTATGTTCCAGAGAGAAAATAAGGAAGACTGAAAGAAGCAGTGAAAGAGAAAGAATAGACATGAAGAGGGGGATGCTGGAAGGAGGCAAAATAAACATGCAGAAAAAAGACATTAAAGAAAACCATAGGATATGAAGATAGCAAGGGAGGATGAGACAAGCATTTCAGCTGCAAGTGGCTGAGTTTATACCCAAAGTCCTCAAATATTCCATCAGTCTCCTCTTTTATTCAGACTCGTAAATATATGCAGCTTGCTCTGTCATTCCACTGCCTGGCATGCCTGACCCTTCCCCAAAGATATCCCCTACTTCCAGAGGCACTGAGGCCACCGACCCAAGATCATCTTTATCTTGCAGGTCTAAGCCTCTGTGAGCAGTTTCCTTTCATGCCAGGTCTGGCAGGGTTTGCCTTTCTTGTCACACTGTTAGCTGTTTTGTAGCAACGTGCCAGCCACTACAGGACAAACATAGTATGGAGGAAGAAGAGGGGTACACCAGAAAGGAGTCAGGTTCAAATTGCTACGTTTTTCCAGATGCACATCTAGAGAATTCATTTCTAGTTAGGAAAGCCTCTAGTAGCCAATCTTTGCCAATAAAAGCTACTGCAATAACTTTTTTTAAGTGCTACAGATATGGAAAAGTCTGAATGATCAGAAAGCATATTTGGTTTTCTGTTTGTTAGATCCAAGGAGACAAGCTGTTATTTTATCACTCTGTGCAGATGCTCCTACTTTGATGGACAAAATGTCTAGAACAATTGGACCACAAAGTGACATAAATCCCAACAGACCAAAAATATATCCATTACCTATGGTATATCCAGAATCAATCTCCGTGAGGGATGATTATGGTATTGAGCTGAGACCTGTCAGTACATTTTCCTCTGAGAAGTCCTTAGTGCTTGTAGACAGAGACCCTGTGGGGGTTTATCTTTCATGCACACCAATACAAACTGAATACTAAAAATTGACCTTGTGTTTACGCTTTTCTTAGCCAGATTATAACAATTAATGTTTATTGAATTATTAATGGAATACCGGTTGGGCTAAAAGCAGGGTGTGAAGGAAATTAATGTATATGCTATAAAGACTCTGTATCACCAAGTCCCCAGTGACTGAGAGAGTAAGCAAGTCACTCCTAATATAAGCCTTCTCACCTCAGTGTTGGATCTACCTGGACAAACTCCAGTCAATATCTGAATAAATTTGGTAATCAGATTGGCAGCAGGAACGAATCAAAAGCTGAACAGAGGATAATCAACAACAGAAAACTCTTGTTGTCTAATGCATTGTAACTTCTAATTATCAAAAAGACCCTCATGTTCTCCTGGAATTAATATCATCAGTTGTGGGCTGTTTTTTTTTCTGACAGTGATTTGTTCTGTGTGGTAAACAGAAAAGAGTTACTGCATCTCATTCAACAAATGAAGAAACATCCAGTCTGACTGCAATAACTGCACATGGACTAACCACACAGAACTGCCTTTAAGGATCACATCATCACCCAGAACCAAATAACCTATACAAGCCAAAGAATTAATTCATGTACAAAAGCAGAATGCTACTATGGGGAAGAAAAACATATAGAACACAAACTTTGTCATGTAGTCCAGAGTGACGTAGATGGAAGAATCACCCTCCTTGTTCCCCTGGACACTAACCAAAATAAAGTCAGGAATTTTAGTGCATTACTGACTAATAGGATTAAATTCAGGTACATGAAATTTGCGAATGTCTTCTGATACTTAAGGCTGTCATGGCAGTCTGTTCTTTCCTTGAAAATAAAAAGGAAATTCAAAGTGAGTTACTCTGCTTGTGACACATATGATTGCTCGGGTGGTTGGTACCTCTCCCCCAAGAACCATAGGACAAAATCTTTCTCTGGACAAGATCCTCAGCACTCATATCACATGGCTTGAGAGGCAAAGACAGGAGAAGCTCATAGACAGGAGATGGCAAAATTTCCCCAGGAATCCCAGTGCTTTACCTCATGTCAGTACAGAGTTGAGCGTGTGTCATAATCCTGAAGCCATGTAGTAATGAAAGTCTTAGATTACTTTCAGACCTTGTGATAGCATGCATTTGTGGCTAATCTCATGACACAGATCAAGACTGGAAGCCACATTTAAATTTTTCAAGAACCGGTGGCTACCCAGCCTTATTCTGTGGAGAAATAGTAGCATTTGGGGGACATCAATTTCCTTTGTATTTTCATTTTTAAAACTCTTAAAGTCTGTCACAAAGGGTTTTCAAATTGAAACACTTGCCATAGAGACTAGAACTGTCCATAATCAGCATAAACATGTATAACTGCCTTAAACTCTTACACATGGGCAAAAATAATTTTTACCTGGCATTCTGCAGCCATTCCAAATTTTAGCATTGTAACAGCTTAGAGGATGGGACATGAATTGCACTTTACAGTGTCTGATGCATTAAAAAAGGTCATTTTTAGTCATTTTACAGTACATCTGCAGGAGACTACTTTCAAGCTGGGATTATCACTACATCAAATTGGAATAAATACATATTTTGCATGCTTATAAACATATATACGCAAAATACAAATATGCACACTGTACTTCTCTGTGAGAACTCAGAGAATTTTTCAAGCAATGGTTGATTAACCAAAGAAAACTGTGGAAATGTACACTCTATAGAGGAGTAAAGTGAATTAAAACCCCAACAGGGAGTGAATCCTGTCAAGGGTACTGAGTGCCAGTCCGTAGCCAAAAGCTCACCTTGGCTCTGCTATAGGGCTTGCTTCTGACCCAGTACTCTTGCTGAAGAAGATCCCACAAAGCACTTACTCATATTTAATCATGTAAGTACTCTGGACGTTGGAAGATCAAGCCTCAATGAAATATTTAAGAGACATGCATACAAAACCAAAGGTAACAGACATAAGGAACAGCTATGGAGTCTAACAAATTGCTTTGAAAAAAAAAAAAGGGAAATCTTCATAATGATATAAAGTGAAAAATCAGATTCTAAGGGAGAAAAATTAGGAAATAAATGGTCAAATGTTTTGTATTTAGATCTGACAGACATGCTCACAATCTGAAATTTTATACAAAAAACACCATTGCAGAGGACACGTGGACAGCTGAAACAATCATATGAAAATTCAGTTTGCAGTGTGAAGTGCTGAGGCAACATCACCTACAATGGCAAAAATGTTGCTCCTGTTTACCAAGTCCCGTATAATTGTCATCAAACTATTGTTCATTTAAAGATTATTTATCACAATTATAACAGAAGAATTCGTATCATAGAAACCTTGGATTTACAACAATAGTGTTTTTTGAAGTATGCTAATAATTTTATAAGTATACAATGACTAAAAATACTTTAAAGGAAAACAGAAACAAGGGAGAATTGAGGCTGCAGCTTAAAATCGAGGTGGGAGATCTTTCACTAGAAGCAGGCAAACTTTATCAGCATAGCTTTTGATGGATTAATACATTCCATTTCCCCTCCTTTTTTTTTCTCATAGAATTTTATCAAAATTTAATGAACAAGAAAATGTAAGGAAAAGGAAAAATGGCTATGGAATCATTTAGACAAAAAGGAATTAGTAGCCATTACAAGTCCCCAGATTGTCATCATTACTGTTTATATTACTTTAGCACTTAAAATAACGCACCCTTTACAAACACAGAAATATAAATTCTGTCATTTAAAAAAAAAAGTTTCTAAAGACAATGGGAATGAGAACCTGTACCTTCTTGCAAGATGCTACTTATTGGTCTGGGTTTCTAGTAAACACCTATGGCTTTATTCACTGGTCAGTTCTAAAGCCAAACAAGTGAGTTTTTAATTGCAGGCAGTCAAAGTTTTATGGCATGGTTGTTTTTTCCATGGAAATACATTAACTTTGATATGCAATGCCAGTAAAAAAAAATATTTTTAAAGATTTGCTGTCATTGTTTCTTCCATTCTGTTGCAAGAAAGCAAAGCTCCCAAAATCCTTGCATTTTTACAAATGCAAAGTAAGAACTGAAATAAACTAATTTCAAAGCAAATTCAAACATTTTAAGACTATGGATTACTGATGCTTGCTGGCCACTCCCAGCAGCCTTCCACTCCCTCTCTGAATACAGCATGGGTAGAACCATAAATGACAGAACAAGCTGCTTTCACAAGATGAGGTACTCATACAGATTGATGTCACAAGCCTTGTGTAATCTTGGTCAGTTTGCAAGAGAGAGCGAAAAAATGAGGGAAGATGATCTCATCTCTTTGTTCATGTTGACTTTCCTGGGCCAGTTATTAATGTCATTTGCATTATCTGGAGCAAGGTACTATTCAGTATGCTGGAAACTCATCAAGAATATAACCCACGAAAAGAAAGGTCCAAACTGAAAATTGCTCAGCAATTCTGACAAACGTGACTATAGGCATTGCCATGCAACTACGCTGAACAGAACAGAATCCTGATGGGACTAGTCATAATGTATATAAATACTGATAGATCAGATCTGCCCAAAGAAGGCAAATTTGTTGGAAGACAGATGTATCAGCTAATGCTTAAATGCACAGAAAGAGACAGAGATCACAAATTACTCATGCAGTTTGTCGCTATCTATCCACTATTTCAGTTCTCTACTCCTCAGCAGCACCTGAAGGAAACTGGAGCCAGAGCCACTGCTCAGACATGATGATCTTCAATGTCCAAACAACAGTCAACATGGAATTTAATTCAAGCTATACTACAGGGCATGTTTTCAGCATTTTAGGAGGGGATGATGCTTGGCAACTGAACTGCAAAACTCCCATTATTAATAGAAGTCACATAGATAAATCTCCACATACTATAGCGAAAATATCGTCTTACATTTCTCTCTGGTACCACTGCTGATTTGTGCTGACAGTTCTCTCATCATGAATAACATTATGTCAAGCTGCCCAATCATTCCTGAAACTGTCAACAATGTTTAAAGTCAAGTTCTCCAAACTTTTTAAAACTTAATCATCTTCACTCTGGAAGCATAAAAGTTGAATGCAATAGAAAATGTGCAGATTCACAGCAAGTTTTATTGACTCTCTGGCCAAGGACTTCATCTAGCCGCTGAAACATTTACATACTACAAAGCAGTGTCTATAGAAAGACTGTCCTTCAAGGCCAGAATATACATGAGAGGGCAGAAAGAGTTGAGCAAGTATGGAGAATAGTGCATAGTGTACTTGATTTTTATACTAAATTATCAAAGCCTTCAGTCAATCCACTGTATGCAATCGGCTTAGTGTGGGCAATTTTCTAACACCATGTACAAGCACACTTGAGAATGAAAAAGTCTTGAGAAATCTTAATTTCCTTGTCTTTCTGTTTAAATCTGATTCACAATGTCACTTTTCAAAGCGTGGAAAATCATCAATCCTTCCGTTTTCCTTCATTTGTTGGTTTGTTGTTTTGGTTGTTTTTTGTGGGGTTTTTTTTTCAATTACTGATCATGAATGTGATTAAAAGTTCCAGATTGAAATCTTGAAAAGAGTAATCAATGTATGCAGGTCCACAGGAGGCATTAGTAAAAAAAAAAAACAAACCCAAAAACCCCACCAAGCAATCTTCTGAAAGGAAGCCAATCAACCTGACATTTTTAAATGACTCAATTAAAAACAAACAGGTATATAAAATGTTTTAAATTGAGTGCCTGGTAAATGTTGTATATGCTTTAAATGCCTATGTTTTACATTATTTTTTGTCACTTTTGTACTCCCCTTTTGTTTTCTAGAAGGGCATTTTCATCAAGAATGACATTAACTGGTACCCCAGACCTGCAAAATATTGACCTACACACAGCCATGCATGCAGGTAAATATTAGCAGGATCCAGAGGAGAAAAAAATCTCTGAAAAGTGTACACAACAAAGAAATGGAGAGTAATGAACAGAGGAACTGATTTTTTTCCCTGCTAACTCAGTTACTCATTGTACATGAATTATAGCAGGTGCAAAATTCCAAACAAACAAAAAAATCCCTCCTTATTTCCAATTAGAGGATGTCTCTGTAAACATACTCAAGGAGAACCACTGTAGCAGGAGACTTAATTACCATTAAATACTTAATGCAAAAATCCTCAACTGACCACTACTTTCATGTTATGAAATTTTAATATATTTTTGTTTACTTCATACCACATCCATGAAAACAAACCCTTGCTCCTCTCATCACCTATCACAGGACGTATGTGCATGTTGGTAAACAACAGTCAGGAGATAAAATCCTAGCAAGCTCATAGGAAAACCTATTTAACTGCTTGAATTGCACAGACAGACACTCAAGATTTCAGAAGTTGATCCAAATTGAACTGACTTTCTGAGTCTTTTGAGATTCACCTTTCACTATTTACTAACCTCCCAGTGTCTGTGCTTCTCTCAAAGCTGCAGCTCCTTGAATCAAGTGATCACATTAGGTCACAGTTTTGCATTTTAAAACTTGAGATTTAGTGTTTATGCCCAGAATGCATCAGCTGAACGCACTGAAGAAATTCAGAAACAAAAAAGGCAAAGAAAAAGGGATGCAGGATTCATTAGTTTATAGTACCAGAACTATAATGCCAAGTCTGCATTTTTGGACTTAATTTATGATTTTTGAACAGTCTTTGCTGGCAATACTTCTATTTCATCCTGTGGACTGTTGAACCAAATTAATGAAGCAGACAATAAAATCTCTGTCCATTGTATTGAAAGTCCCCTTCAAAGATCTCTAGCATATGTTTCACAAAGAAATATAGGATGTACCTGTCAGCTTCTCACAAGAGTTAATAAAGAACAATTTCATTTCCAAGGGAAGGCACGGTTATTCTCCGGATTCCATATTAACCTGGGAAACCCTTTATACCATGGATATTTCCTCAAAATCTGTTCTTTTTCACTTTTGAAGGAGCAGAAAGGGACTGAAGTAGAAGGAAGAAACAGTCTCACAGAGTGCCCACGTGACAGGGTCTAACTTAGAGAAAGCTCTTATCAGTAGGAAATTTATTCAGTCACAAGAATCTAAACAGAGCTCCCTGTTCACAGAGAAAATAAAAATGACACATAAGGAAGAAGTCCTTCCATTTTGGCACTGGGTGACCATGGATAAAAATAAAGTAAGGAAGAAGCAAAAGTGATCAGAGACTCCTTTAACTCCTTTTCAATTGTTCCTAGTTAAGTCACTGATGTGGTGTTGCCTAGAAAGGGATAAATCAAATTACTATCACAGCTCATGTGTACATATCACCTTGGTCGCTTATGCTGTGTTTGTTACCCAAGTAATAGAAGGAGGACTTTCTCACTCTCTTTTCCTCCACTCTTTTCTTCTCTTTTGTCAGAAAAGAGCTGCATTAGTGAGAGAGAGATAGTTACTCATTACCACCGTGTTCTCTGATAGCCAACATGCACCAGTAATTGTGTCATCTCAGAGGATCCAGCTGTGGATCCACATTTGCCAACAATTGCACTAACATTCAATCCCGTATCATGTAAATTCCCTCTACCAAACAGACACAAGATTCAATACTGTCCTGAAACATGACTAAAATGTTTTTTTTTATCAAGACTATATTGTTAAGTAGAAAAATAATAACAAGGGAAATAACAGTTAGATATAAACAAAAAAAAAGTATTGACAGTGAGGGTGGTACAGAGTTGGACCAGGTGCCAAGAAATTGGGTAAGACCTTGGACAACTTGAACCAATTGTCTCTCTTTTGAGTAAAAGGTTGGACCAGATGACTTTCAAAGGTCCTTTATAGCCTGAATTCTCATTCTAACTATGGTTTAAATGGACAAACTGTTCACTGTTAGTCACTAATTGTGGGATTGCTTCAGTGGTAGGCTGGTCGCACATTTGCAACACATCCTATTCTCCCAGGGAAATTTCTCATTAAGTTGAAAGAGATGGTACAATTGTTTAAAGAAGTGCTGCAACAAGAAACAAACTATTGTATCTTGTCTCAGAGTTCTTCACATCTTCTCAAACTCCTACATGAAAATTAATTACTGATTCTTTACTGTAGAGTAACACAGAAATAACACAGATCTTGGTCCTTGCAATGATTATTCAGAAATTGTTTTGGTAAAGGAGTAGGTTTGCCAAGACCGAATTCATTCAGGGGCTGCTTCAAGCTCTCCTGAATGTTTATATCAACTTTTATGCAATCTGACATTCCCCAAAAGAAATGACAGTAATGGACTGTAAACGCAGGGAAACCATTACACAACACAGAAAAAAAGAAGAATTTCAAAAGAAATGGAATTTAAGAGCTGAATTTCTTAAACTGTCTCTGATAAGGGACTGGCCTGAACAGAAACCCTCTGAGGAACTTTCAGCCTAACAGCTTGAGATGACACCTGGTGTTACTCCAAAATGCAACATGAAAGTTGTGATGTGAGACTGAAGCAATATTTCCCTCTGGGTTTAATTTTTCAGATATAATGGACCCAAGCAGACTTTACAACACTTAGCAATAAAGACAGAAAGACTTTCCAGGGAAGCATCAGAATTCTCTGGACCTGTCACTCCTCTCTGAAAATATGTCCTCATCCCATGCTCCATGCTGATGTTAGGTGGGCAGCAGTCCACTGGTGCCACAGCTTGTGAGATCAAAGGTTGCAGTGTAGAGCACCTCATCTTAACCATCTCAAAACCACCAGCTGGCTGGGGCATTGGATCAAATATAAACCAGGTCTATCCAGACAAGTATATACTTAGCAACAGTGCCAGGACATGAGAGGAAATGAGGTCTCTTGCAGTTTCCTTCATTGGAATAACAGTGGCACAGAATTGCCAATAACTGCTCCAGCTTTTATAATAGGGCCAAAATAGACATTGATCTTTCCTCAAACTTTAACATTTCCCTAGGTGGATCCTTCTTTCTCTTTAGCTTCAGGATTCAGCAAAGCTCTTTATGTCTAGGCCACCATGGAATTTTTTCTAAAAAGTTTCTTCCAAGTGAAATGGTACCAGACTGAAACACACGCTTCTTTCTCCCTTGCAGTCACTTAAACTGACAGTGCATTTTCTTTATTTTTCTCTTTCCTTGATAATTTCTAGATGGAGATAATGTTCTTTGGTGACTAAATGAATATGCAGCGCATCCCAGTATGAGTAATATGTCTTTGTTTTTTTGAGTTATGACGTCTGTTTAACAAGTAACAGGCTCTGTACACATGCCATCACTGTCAACCTTTTCCACAAGGTGCAAAAATAGTGTAGGCCACCAGAAGTTATTAAATGCTCTCTCTCCATCCATCTCTAAGAATAGAAAAGCTAACCCTAGAGTCTCTCTAAATTGTAATGTAGTTCAAAGTAAAATCTTTATCTAACTTGTCATGTGAAGACATGCTGGTTCTAACGATAGGTGAAATTTCCCTTCCTCCTACAATTTTTAGAACATCCTTAATGATTCCTTCAGAAAGAACATTGCTACTAAAATATAAAACTGCTATTTAAAAAAATGCTAAAATATTTCTTTTCCTTTCTTTATATTGCTAACAGTCTTTACTTGCTACTTTGCTCCCTGACTCTTTCCCTCAAACAGTACCAATTGTATACTAAAGAGAACTATCTTTTCTCTGTTTTGCACGTAGATAACATATAACCATCTTTCCTCCCCTGCCTCACCTTAACATGTTGCAGAACTGCTGAGGACAGTCTCTTCAGAGCTTGTAAAACAATGGCTAACACTGGGCTAATTGTTTGTGAAGTGACAACTGCATCCATCCAAATGTCTGCAAAACATCTCAGCAAGTCTCTTCAATTAAGAAAGTCAAGTATGATTGAGTTAATTTTCACTTCAGAGTTCTTCTCAGAAGAATTGGTTCAGGTGTACCCAACAAGTCATTTATTAAAACAGAATAGGTAAGGATTAAATGTTCTGTGGTTATACAGAGCCCTGCACCCAAGCATCTCAAACTCTTTGTAAGTCCTTAATTAATTAAGACTCAAGTTATCCTCTGTGGTAAAAAAATATAGCTTTTCCTACTTTATAGGTCAAGGTCTGAGGCAGAAATAGGCCAGATGAATTGGCCAAGATCCCACAGAAAGCACGTGGCAGAGATGGAAATTCAAATTCCAAGATGCGGCACGCTCCTCACATGAAAAAGCTTTTGTATCTTCATTTGTTCTTTCCTCTTGAATATTTGTAATTTTTTTACATGATGACTGTCATTTCCAGTTGGAAGGAGCAACAAACTACCACTGAAGCAGCTCTTAGAACCTTTTTTAGAGGAAGAAAATATAAGAACAGTACTTCAAAGCAATGCAGAATAGGACATTTAGGGTTGTTAACCTGATGCTTATTCTGATTTTATCAGCACAGTCCAGGTTTGAAAAGCTCAGATAAGCTAAAATTGGTGACTTGGATATTTTTGTGACTTTATGTCATCATTCATAATGCTACCAGATAGCAAAACATTATACATGATGACATAACACCTGGAGAAGGCATTATGCTTATCAAAAGGCTACGGGTTTAGCCAATTCAGTTCAAGAGCTTGTGAGCATTTCTGAGCTTTTAGCCAGGCTCTATCAGCTCTGGTTATTACCTCCGTCTTTTTTTCTTGCAAGCTGCTCCAAAATAAGAACCAAATAACGTGGCTGCATTGTCTACCCTATGCAAAGGCTGTGCAAAGGTTTAATAGTTTGATGCACAACAGGAAAGATACAGGTCGCTGTTGTCTGTTAAACCATGACCTTGTGAAGGTAACTGAAAAGATTTTAAAAAAAAACCAAACCAAAACAAAACAAAATGGAATGCTCTGCCTTCACAGACCTCTGCCTTTTGTGTGAAAGCAGCTATAAAACGTGTTGGGAAAGCCACAATATTGATAATGAGAGACAGTGGAAGAAAAGTTGTCTCTCTCACTCAGAAAAAAACCCCTTACATCTACTGTAGACGCTCCTAGTCAGTGACTGTTTAGTCAGAAGTTTTAACTGACTCCTTAAATTCACCATCTCGGGGGCCTTGCTACTTAATAAAGACTATGGGGTGTTGAGAAGCACAGTATATTATTTCATTAAGTGCTTTTCGGGAGAAGGGGATTTAGAAGTAAAACTGCTGGCTTTGTGTGGCAAGGTTATGACCTTTGACAACTTTGGAGCTTATCTCTTTCATCTTCCCACTCCCCCGAGACCCCGAACTTGCGGAGGGATGGAAGCTGGTAAGCCGGGGCCAGACAGAGTCCAGCATTGTTGTGGGGCTGCCTCCTCTCCCTCTCCCTCTCTCCCCTTCTCTCTCTTTCTTCCTCTCCCTCTCGCTCTCTCTTTTTTCCCCCCTAAACAAAACAGATCTGAACTGAGCCAAGGAAACAAAAATGTATTGTTCCTCGCAGATGGAAGCGAGTGTCGCCTAGGTAACCAGATTAATCTCCTTTTTCTCTCCCTTCCTCTCTTGTAGTGCGGTAATCGGTGGGCTCTTTTCACAAAAAAGCCAGCCTCAAAGCTGGGGCTCTAACTAGGTTCCTAATTAGCTGCAATTTACAATGAAGACAACATGATGAGATAATAGAAATTTGCAAAATAATGACATACCTCAGCAAAATATTCCTCCTCCTAAGAACCATTTTTATACAAAAACAATAAAGAGGGCCCTTCTAAAGCAAAGCTGGAAAATGGTGGTGTATTATGTGACACAGAACATTATTGTTCGCCTCTTGTTCCCCCAATCAACAGCTTATTGTTTGGCATCTTAAATAAAAATGACTCAAATACAGGCCACATAATGATCTCCATTGCGCTAATACACTGTATATACAGAGTAGTCAAAAATGTACCCAAGCCAAGGCCAGTGGGGCTGATAAAGTACCGGGGCCCAGAAAGGTAATTTACAATACAATGCACTAACTATTATTACTGGTCTTAATCACACATATCTTTCTGATTTCTGTCAGGATGCGCTCTGACATCAAAAAAGGGCACCCGAACAGGGGGCAGCTAGTTAATGAAATATGATGGATCGCATTTGTTTTCATGTGGTGGTTAGCTCAAACGAAGCAGCCTCCAGACTGTTAGCCAACAGTCTTCTCTTGTGCAACATCAAAGGCTCCCATTGACGAGGGGGGGGGGGGGGGGGGGGGGGGGGGGGGGGGGG